>JZKD02S2170858.1:384664-432586 GCA_000966675.3 Picea glauca
TATATATATATATATAATTTATTCCTTTTTTCCCTTCTGGGCGGTCGAGGCGATGCGGTTCCGTTCAGTTGGAGTAGCTTGGTCTCGCCAAGTGCGTCTATCTCCTTTGCCTCCTCTCGCCTGGTTTGTGGTCGCCTTTTCCTTTGGACGGATAGGTTTTTCTTTTGCATGTTGGATGAGATGTTTGGTGATCGTGTATTCTAGTTTGGATCTGTTTTATCTGGGTTATGTTGTTTTAGTCTGGGCTGAGGTTTTTCTGTAGGGGTTGGAACTTATCGATCTATTCATGTTGGTTTGTTTAAGGTTTGATGTAATGTTAGGGTTTTTATATGTAGTTTTGGTGGCTGGGGATTCTTACGCTTCTTTTTGGTCTGTATTGTCTAGTGGATATTGAAGTTTTTGTTTCTTTGTAGGGTTTTGAGTCAGAGCTTTGAGGTCTTTTTTTTATTGGCCTGAAGTGTCAGCACTTAGAGGTCAGTTTAGGGCCTGTTGCTTCTGGTTTTCTCATACATGGTTGCAGGTTCTCTTGTTTTGTTTCCCCTTGTGATCCAGATTTTTGGTTAGCTTCTGTAGTTTCTTCTTGGCTGAGATTGCTGGCTATTTTCT
Source organism: Picea glauca (assembly GCA_000966675.3). Lineage (NCBI taxonomy): Eukaryota > Viridiplantae > Streptophyta > Pinopsida > Pinales > Pinaceae > Picea > Picea glauca. Next base: position 385,271 of record JZKD02S2170858.1, read on the forward strand.
TTGTAGATTTCATTGTACTGAGACCACTTTTAAAGAGCCATTTTTTTTTATGTATGTTTCTTTCTCTTGGAGTTGAAAATTTTTTTTAGACTAAATACATGGTCTATGTATACCTTATTTAAATGTAATTTTTATTTCTCTTAATAAAAGTTAAGCTTTTTCTTAAAAAAAAAACATGCGAAAACATTTAGACAACTGAAATATTTTACACTTGTACTTCTTTAAAACAACATTTTATAATGAAAAAATAAAATGATTTTCCCATATAAATGTTTTTAATAAATTATCATAATGAAAAATAAGCATTCGTTATCAACATTTCGGACAGGTCCATACCAAATTTCTAGATGGAAATGTCTAGAAAGCTATTTTAACGGCGGATGGATTTATTACAACGAAGCAAAAAAATTCATATAGAGAAAACACATAACACACCGAATATAAAACAAAACATTTCCATATCCTGTAGAGATTTGACTCGAGCAAATGTTTGTGAAAAGCATCCATTAGTAAATATAAATTTTTAAATTATGAAACAAGGGATCACGGTACTAGGTATAATTTCTAGAATGTTTGTTCAGGAATACCGCATACAAAACGATATTTCCGGATAATTATATGAAATATGTTTCGATAAATTAAAATAATGTAATTAGTTAATCAATTTTTATAATGGATCGTCCAAAAAAGAAAGATTAAAAAATTACTTTATAAGTTATTCATTATTAAATATTAATCATCTTTGTATTTCACCAAAATATTATGTAAGTAATAATATAGAATCTAAATATTTTGTAAGTAATATTATAGAATCTAGCGTAAAGACATTGGTAAGAATTGTATGATTTAGAAAATAAAGATCGGTTTTGATGCGTTTGGCTTTTTTTAAGAGGATAAGTGATAAAGAAAAAATTCATATAAATTTATATATGGACATATATAATTAAAAAATTTAGTAGAGGTAATAAGAGCAATATAGAAATAACCTCAAAAATGATTAGAAATAATCTCAAAAATGAAAGTGGATATAAATGGAATTTCTACTAGTTGGAGAGGTAATGCATCCATTTTCTAATGTGTTTACTAGATTATTTAAAGCATGTATGAATTACAATATTGATATAAACTTGAAGATATATTTAGATGGGATTGCATTTGGCAGAGGGAACATAATATATGTTCCACCAAAAAGTCCTACCTAAGTTTTTACATGGAGAGATGATATAGGTAGAGAATTTGGTACAAGTATGGGATATCACAACTTTGAAATGCTACTAACCTTTGATAAATATGGGAAGAGGTTTGTGCATGCTAAAAATCTAAAGCATCCTCATTAAATGAAAAAGACTAAGTTCAAATTAAATATTGATATTAAGTTATAATAAATTTAAACAGGGGAAAGAATACCTTAAAATATGAATGGCATCCTCTCACATGTAATATGATTCAAAAAAAGATAAATAATATCATTGCAAGAATTTCCCACAAGGGTTTTGGTCGCAACTTAAGATTTTTATAATTTCCATGACAATTATTTCAATAGCTATTATGACACTAATTTGGAGACAAATGTCACTAGTCCAACAATAATGACAATATTATTCAAAAAACTAGAAAAAAGTAAGATGCAAGAATTTGTCATGAGACTTTTGGGCCACAATTTGAAATAGATGTAAGCTCAATGATACGTCTTAGATTCATTAATATACACCTAATTTAGAAACACCATGACCATTCTACTTATAATGGCATTGGCATCACCATGATCTAGTAAATAGGTCGAGAAAAAAAAATGTCACAAAAAAATGTGGAAGAATAAAGGAAAAAAGTATTTACTCGTAGTTTGAGAAAGTAATCTTATACCAATTGTCAACATCCTTGGTTATCAACATGAAAACCAAGAAACATATCGAATAATGTGCTAGAAAATCTCCAATAGTTTAATTACAAAATACTTAAAGTAGGGTAACAACATACAATAATCATTTTACAGAAGGAAAAATCCCTATTCACTTGCTCCTCTGAGGCCGTAACCTGCAAATGATAAATTCTCTAATATAATAACAATCCTTGATATATAGAATAAGGATGATTCCATCCTTATTTATAGTCACTTAATCAACCCTAACTATTGGTGCCCCTTTATGTTGATATTAAGTACCATGTGGTACATGTGCATTTATTACATAAAATACCATGAGTGATTGGTTTCTTTAACATAGGTTGAATTTGGTTGACTTGGGTTGATTATGTCATAATATTTCATTATTGAAAGTAGGCCAAGAAACCCTCCTCCAACATATGTGATTCTTCCAATGATATAGCGAATCATTCTAATAAAACCATCACAACTACATTGTCCATGTATAATATTGATTATGATGCATGATGCATTCTAATGAAACAAAAGGTGGGTTTGTCATGGTTCATTTATTAGAACCATTTCAGTGAATTGTTTCTTATATCTTACTTCCACTGAGAGAATCTTCTCTCATGGAATGAACTACTAGTACCACATTGCCTAAAAGTGTAATGAGTGTTGTAGGTTAAATGAACCCTGTAGGAGTTACCTCCCTTAGGCTCTTCCTAGAACTAAGATAGAATATATATGCAAGCTATAGATTTTCCTAGATCTAAATGAAACATGAAAATATCTACGCGTTGATGGAATGAAAGGCTTACCTGGTGATTTGATGGTTTTCCCTCCACACTCCTTAGTTTTTAGCTTTCTTGACGATTCCCTTCACTCTTACCAACATGGATCTGTATCGATAGAGACACAAAGAAACCTTTCACAAGATCAAGAAAATCATGTATAAATGGATAATAGATATAGTGATCTAACATAATAATATCAATTCACTACAAATATTATAACAATTGCATACAATCAAGGAGGAAAGTCTTATACTTGTTCTATTAATGGAAAAATTGTTTACAAATTACAAAAAAGTATGTTGAGGCAGTCCTTTCTAAAGTTCCTTTCCTAATATCTTTAATCAAATTGCCAGAATAAGTTTTGTTTCTTCTTTCTCTCCCCTTTTCCCATCAGAAACCCTCAATATATATGATAATAGAGATAAGCTCAAAGGTTAATATAGATAGGATCATCTCTTGGAAACTAATCCTAAATAGGGATTAATAGACCCAGTCGTTCCCTACATTCTCGTAGGGAGCGATTATTTTCCCTTTGAAAGAGGACAAGGAGAGACCACCGATTTTAGGTCACACACTCTAAAGGGACAACCAACAAACAAGAAACAATCTTAGGGAAAAAGTGGTATAATTTAGTGTTTCAAAATACTAACCACTATATGATGGTCATCAAGTGATCAGGTGGAAAATAACTGTATAATAGATGACCCCTAAAGTGTGAGTTCAAAAGAGGTGTCTAATGGCCATAATAGTTTACAAAAAAAATCATAGAGCGTTGCGTGAAGGAACCTGTAAAGAAGCCAACATCATCCTGACATAATGATAACATCCCCGAGGCAAGCATACCCATACTCGGTAGAAAAAACTAAGCATAGATGCCAAACTAGTACATTGTGGATCCATGCATGATGCAAATAATTAGATCATGGCCACAAAATAATACATTGTAGATCCATGTCACAAGTGAAAACATATCCATGCCCAAATACAAATGTGGATCTATGTCATAGTATACAAATCAGTGAGAGGACTCAATTCTTGAGCGATATTTGAGGTACTTATGAATAACTCCATCGAAAATTGGGAGGAAATTCCATCAAGTAATGTGGTGGTCCCAACCCAAGTTATTCGTCCTAAATGTGAATGGTATGAATCTACAACATGCAAATAAATGAGTTGGGGTTGAGCATGGTAGAAACCATATAATTACTAGTCATAGAAGTATACTATTAATAGATGGGAGGGAACCCACCGATGATGATTATGGACCCCAAGACACCTAGTACAATATAGTGTGTGTGCATAAATGAGTTGAATTCGAACACTCAAAGATTCATTCAGCAAGAGCCAATCATGTAAACCCATTGCTGAAATGAAAGGAAATTTGTCATTGTTGTCTGCAAATCCTAGGGTGCTAACTAGTTTCTAGATTCCAAACCTAGATAATGATCTGGAGTTGACATGATGAAATACATTGAAGGGTGGCCTTGATTTATCCCTCATCAATCGACATGAAACATGTAAAGTTATATGGTGTGAATAGTGTAATGGTAGAGCACACTTGATGCAAGGATGGACATGATGGATGGGATAAAGGACTGAAACTTTCCGACATAGGATAACTTCCCTTGAACAAAGCAACACGAAAAATAACTTGACTTGAAAGCATTTAATCGTTAATAACCAAAACACTCACCATGGAGGAATGGAAGAGTAACTAGTTAGCGGAGTTCGAGAAATCATAGAGATGGTAATGACTCAAAGACAATGGATAACCCAACTATTGGACATAGATGCAAAACAAGTGCATTGTTCAATGATGACTCAATGGACGACTGCCATTTGTGAATATGACCATATGTAAAACCCTCCAATATTTTTTTTCTTTCATGTTTGAAATGAGCACAAAACAAAATAAAAGTGTGCTCGATATTCTCACCTGTGGATTTATTCTCAAGCCCAGGGTGGAGAATGGTGCTCGACAGTATTTTCAATATTTAAGGAGTCTAGAAAGATTAAAAAGAAAACTACACATATAATCTCATGGATTTAACGATCCTAAAAAAGTAAATTCTTGTTTTTCATTTCATATTTAGGGAGTGTGAAAGGACAAAGAAGACTCCAAATGTAGTCTCTTTCATAAATTTAGTCTCTTGATCCCAAAAATGTATAAAAAAATCTAAGGGAGAACTTTGCTAGCCAATATTGACTAGAGTATTCATTTTTTGTAATTAGTCCATCCAGTGCGAAACAGGGTTAAAATTACACCAAACAAATGTCCTTTCAAATACATTAAATGAGTGTGAAAGGAAACAAGCTCAATCTAAGATATTTTTATGTTTAAGGATTCTGAAAAATCTTAATGCACTCTCCATGGTGTACTGTTTTCATGGTTGATTACCAAGCATGACAAAGGGGTAATAGTAAGCTCAACTACACAGAACAAGTGGTATGTGATGAAGTTCCAGGTGCATGTAATGTGACTAAAGAAATGGATTACAAAAAGACATGGAAATTGATAACCACTTATAACAACAGTTCTCAACCAAGGTGTTGAAAATGGAAGTAAGTAGGTGGTTAGTGGTCAAGCATGGATCCGATGCGATAATCAATGGAAGAAAATGGTGATGTAGAAACAATAAGAAGGGAGACAAAAATACTAATAAAGTGCCACCATTTAAACAATAAAAGTGGCGGGAACCTAATGTATAGTGTTGGAAATATGGACAATTAATAATGCAAAGAGGGGAAAGGAGGGAAAAACCTTTCCTTATATGCTAGTTTAGAGACACGTACCTCAAGTTCAATGGATGACCCCATCTTTAAAAAGTCCCTAGAATCTTTTCAATACATGTCAACTAGATTCCAAGGTCAACACACATAAGGGAAGTACAAAAAAAAAAAAAATCAATGGGAGGGATAACATAGAATTGAGTTGTAGTTTCTGAAAAATATAACTGAGGTGGAAAAGGGTCAAAACTAGGAGATCGATTAGATTTCCTACCCAATGCCTCCAGTCTTGGAGGAATATTTATTAGGTTAATTCTAATTAGTTCCAAATGAGGGAGGAAGGTGTGATGATTCTCATCCTCTTCGGGCTTATTAATTGAATCCATGACTTCTAGGATGGACTCTTCAGAAGGAAACTTAGTATCTAAGAAATTATGAGAACTGAGAGTGTCAACAACCCATAGGGGTGGATTAGGTTGATCACACTCCACATGAGGATGGATTTGTTGATCAATATCAACTGATGATGAAGGGATGGGAGGATTGGTAATCTTGACCACGGTGAGTGGGATAGATGATCCAATGTCAACATCCTCTAGATGAGGTACCACCCAAGGATCAAATGACTTGAGGGATCCACTAGTAGATGAGAAAATTATATGGATAAGAGAGACATGGGTGGCATCAGGTGCAGGAAGGGGGAATATCCCCATAAGAAATGGATATTTAAACATACCTATAACTTTGCTTTCATACCCCCCAAAAGATTAACTTATCAAGGCCACATTGGTGCTAGGATTATCTTGTAAGTCATGTGTGTAACAATCGAGTTGGTATATAGTGACTATATTTCCTTAGTGGGGAAAACATATGACATGAAAGGAAGTGTATGAAACATCCTTCATTGCTTAGAACCAGGTGTGCACTTCAACTTCTATGAAGATAGTCCTTCCCCCAAGCTCGATGGGTAAGGAGGTGAGAATTATGTGAGGTTTGAAATAATGTTCATACAAATATTTTAGGATGGTTGGTGATGAGGTGATACATGGAGAACCAATGGATTTCCAACATGAAAAAGATATAATGCAAGTGGTCACTCCTTCGTCGGTCACCCTACGAAATATATTCTTATTCATACAACCAACTTTCATTTGTAATGGAAATTTGTGTGAGAGACAAGACTCACTTTGTTGTGTGTGAAAGGAAATAATATTGGAATCCAAATGGTCGATTCCCCCCATGGTGAATAGAAAGGATTTCCACTCTGAAGGACATATCTTTAGTACTTAGAGTGTTGGCATGGCACATGGTGCTTGGGTGCAATATTCCACTATGATATTGTGTTGAGCTGCCTTGACGTTCAAAATATGGGTAGTCCGTCGAATTACCCCTTTTAGAGGGTGGATTGTAGGTTCAAAATCTTGTTTCTCTAAAGTGAGAGGGCCATTGGGTGGTATAGTCGACGCAAGTTCCTTATATGAAGGTTCCCCTCCTTGGGAGTCATAGTTAATCGCTTGGGTGGATAGTTCCACCATAGATTTAACCATCATATTATTTGTGGAGGAGCACATTACATTGCCCCTAGTTGGAGGTGAGGTAATTTGTGTGATAATTTTTTGTTGTTGAGGGAAAGTATTTGTTAATACCATTGGTTGGGAAGGAGATCCCCCTCGCTAAAGGTATTGATGAAACTCGACAAGGTGAGGGAAATATTTGGTGAAGTGGTACTTCTTACACACCATGCAAGGATACTTTACCTTTCTTCTTTCCCCAACATTGGGGTCTTGGGTGTTTTTACTCTTTTGATGGTTATAATTTTTTTTGGATTTACCCTTGTTTTCCTTATTTCCTTTGGATTTCTAAGACGAATTGGGTTGAATGCATTCACCTTAGAAGTTTGTGTAGGAGAGGTAATATATATGGTATTTGTACCAATCTGGGATAATGCTGGGGTGGAAGTTGTATGGCCTTGTTTTCGAGTCGATTTTGCTGTAGACTATTCTTTTACGGAGTCTACCATTCCATTGGCATGGGCTCTCAAAGCTCATCTTCTTGAGTTAGAATATACAAAGTATAAATATTGAGCATAAATAATGTATTTATCCTCACTTACAACACCTTCCATGGCGACATCTCTAGCAATGGGAAGGAGGATTGACTTTGTGAGCCAATATGCTAGTAGTTGGTCTAGAATAATGACTTTAATCAACCATTGGTGTCACCTCCATTCATGAATATGATCATCAATATGATTGGAGGTGGATTGTCTAAGAGAAGTCAAGAGCTTCGTGAGAAATCGATGGAAAGACAATTAAAGTCTACAAAGGATTTACATGACAACCCAATAAACCATTTTTCTTCCGAACCTATGAGAGTTCTCTAGAAAATTCGTAGTCAAATGGAATCATCCATTAGGGAGTTAGAAGAACACCATTGATGGAAGGTAATATCATGGTTTTTAATATCTTCTCCAGGTTTTCCATCGAATTTTGGGATGTCAGATGGTAGTTTGGCATGGATAAGGGACTAGAATGGGGCATGTTATATGGGATCATTTATCAAACGTGAAAAATCTCACAAATATAAGCTATCCAAGAAAGGAATTTTTCAGTTTGATTGTGAATAATACTAATGTGGATGTGGCATTGAGGTATGAGTAGGACCATATGAAATCTCAGATGGCATGTTGAAACCTGGTGTTCCTTCCATATATTGAGTTTGAGAGGCTTGGGAAGTGGGGAACATGGGTTTCGTTGGTTGAGTGGGAAAATATCCTTGCAGAGGGATTCCCAACAAATTGGGTTGGACCCATGGAGTATTTGGCACTCCCAGATACAGTGAACCATTATGAATACCTATAGGGTTTTCCAAAACATTCTCACCCAAGGAGTGAGGTGGGTTTCCAATGTGGTATTTTCCCCAAACTTGTTGTTGAGCTCTAGTTGGTTTCCTTCCAACTGATTTTTGGCTACAGATAGGTTGTTTCCACCTAGATCGTTATTGGCACCAAACATGTTATTTCCCCCCAATTGGTTGTTTTCTCCAAGGTGATTTTTGTCCTACAGATTAATTTTTCCCAACAAGTTACTATTGTCCCAAGATCGAAGATTATCCCACAGTCGGGGGTTTCCCTCTAACTGGAACCTGACCTGTAACTGAAGGTTTCCCCCCATTTTGAATCTGACCCATAGCTGAGGGTTTCCCTCCAGTGGGGTACTAGACTATAGAAAAGGTGGCCCTCCACATGTAATGTGCCCCCTAGGTGTATGTGGAACAATTTGTGGAACTGTCAATGGGTTAACACCTTGATTGGGAGGAGGGAAAACAAATCTACTTGTCACATGACCTGACGTAATAGAACTGCTAGCCACTAGACTATATGGAGTCCATAAAGGATGACCAAGTAATGTTCTTGATGTATGAAAGTGTGTATTTATATATGTGGGAAGAGAATTTGTATTCATTGACTATTGAATTAGGGTAAGAGGGGTCAACGATGTTTCCCATAAAGACAAAGTGTCAACAATTATAATATGTGCTAGGGTGGGTATCTTAGGATCAAATAGGGGTATCACTATTCCATATATATAGTTAGTTTTTTATGCACTCATTCAATAATATTACCTACTGTACATATCAGGTGGCAAGCATTAAGAAGAGAAATTATCAATATACCTTTTTCAAGGAAACTCAACAAGTAGTGGGTTATAAGGACCAGTAAATGAGTGATTTCTAAGAGGGACAAATATTCCCTCAATGGTTTCAAACACTCCTTCAGGCTGGTCAATTGGGGGATCTATGCTCCCAATTTCATAAGAAACACCTTTGTTAATAGTTCCTTCGTTAGAAGGGTTCTGTGGAAGATCGTGCTTTATGGGATCCAACCCTTTCATTCTTAGAGATCTTTGGAGACCTTGTTTGGCCATGGTGAAAGCATAATAGAAGTAACGATCCCTAAGGTCAACTATGAATGTCAAAATAACACACCCCTAAGAAACAATTATAGGTAATCACCCAAGAAATGATATATAGATGGATCTTTTGAAGATGGGATGTCAAGTTATTAATCAACATATGAGAAGTAGTTACCCTAACCTCCATGTAACATCCCTTATCAGTGCAAGAAACCCTCACTTCACGATATCACCCTCCAAGGGTAATAAAAGTGTGACACAACATCTTCCCCAGGTACCGTAGCAAGGCCCCCACAATCACCTTTGTGTATACCTAGGAAAGGTCACTAGGGTTACCAACTCATAGTAAACCTATGGGGGGGTACAGTCAATAGTTGAGACCGAACCTATGGGAAAGATAACAAAGTATGAAGCTCTTCCAAATTATTGAAGAAAAGTGGACCAATAATACTCTTTCGGACCTTTGTAGGGACCAAATTAATTGAAGTCTATTAAATCCATAAATTGAAACAGTAAACTTCTACTTCTACACAGAAAACTCAATAATTTCTTTTAATTCAGCATATAAGCATGTTAAATTAATTAATGAACAACAATTTCATAACAAAATAAGAATTACTTAACAGAATAATACAAATTTACCTATTCCTGATGCTAATTTCTCTGTTGACTCGACTGTCCAGCCTGCTGCTTTACTGCTGACTGATGCACTAACCAACTCTGCCCAAACCAACTAACCTTCCATCCAGCTAGGAGTAGCCTGTCCATCTCCCTAGCTCCAGGAAACCGAAAGGAATCCTGGCCCCCATTCCCAAAACCCCTATCAACCTAGTGCCCCCTGCAATGATACTCAAAGACTACAGAACTCCACCACAGAACCAAAAAACCCAAGCCAAGAAACCAGAACTCTCGTCCCCCTCCAAAATGCTTCCTCCCCCCAAAATGATGATCGCCCTTCCTGTAAGACTCCTCTAGTCATATCCCTCCTTCACCGACTCTTTCCCCCTCATTAATTTCCTTATCCCTTTGTTCATTATCTTATCCTCTTATTTAATGTCTTATCCTTTTATTTAATGTTTCTTATCCTTTTATTTAATGTTTCTTATCTCCTCTGTATATGTAAGGTAAGTCTTTAATAAATTAAATTATTAACCCCTTTAACTTATTACCAATGTCGTTGAATGTGATATGTAATTAATTAATTAATCAAAAGTTATAAACAATTAATTAATAAATAAATATTTAATTAATATTATTAATGTTAATCAATATTTAATTAAAACCATATTAGGACAATTAATTATCAAATTAATTATAATTAATAATCCCTATACATCTATTTAAGTAGGGTTGTTACATACACCCACCCTTCAGGAAACTTCGTCCCGAAGTTAAGGTATCTCATGGTGCAAAGGAAAAGAATCATGGTTCACACATTTATAACAATTAACTGACATTATTAGTAAGTAAGTCAAGAAAAGCTCATACATACTAGTGTGCATGTACAAGAAATGCATGTGTAGCTAGTACATAAAAGTCTCGTGCATGTACCAATAATCAATAACTATCACCCTTTAGTAATTTATGTATGTATCCAATCCAATCAACAAGACTAGTCTTTTATAAAAGACAACAACCAATCAATTGTTTGAGAAATCCTTTAATTACAATTATCCGTTTCAAAATTTTTATTTAGACAACTGTGGTTTAGTTAGGAAATTATGAATATTCATATATACACATTTTCTTTTTAGAAGGGAAAACATTAAATTCCACCAGAAGACAAATCTCCATACTTTCTCAACTATTTCTACTCATCCTTCCTCCCTAACTTACTTCCATATCCATTCCTATCCTTCATCTGCTAGACTATCTTGGAACGTCAACTATATTGACCTAGGTCCAAATAGAACCCGTAAGTGGAAGTGTTTCTATCTCGACCAAGCTTCCCCAGCAGGCAACTAACAGTCATCATCACACGTCCTGGGGAGCATGAGCTAACATTGTCCTCCCATGACTTCATGTTTCGGAGGATACACAGTGGGAAATGCCTCCACCCCTCCTAATCATTACTAGGGTCCACACCCTACAATGGAATATACAATGGGACCGTGTTGTTGGGGGTTTTGTCATCGTTTATTTGGTTTTGGGCAGTCTTATCACCTTAAATCCTACACTGGTCCACATATCATAGAAATGCATCTGAACAAATATAATTTCACATACAAATATTTGTACCATAATGTTTCTTGGCTAGTGATCACGATATCCACTTTCATCATCATTATCCCTTGGCTATTTCATAGCCCATAACCTGCAGATTAGTTATTAACACAAACTCATACATTTCTATGCATTATCATCATGTAATTGCATACTATCATCATTTCAATTTGGTATCCCTGTACTGACAACTTAACATCAAAGTTTTCAAGTTTTAAATATATCTCATAATATTCCATTATTCAATTTCGACACCCAGTCATAAGATTATCATTTACCAAAATAGATTGCATCATATCCAACATCGTTCTAATAGCTTTTAAACATTCATTAAATTCACATCCTCACAATATGTCACATCATATACATCATCATCAATAACATTTAAACATTCATAAAACTTACATTCTCATAGCAGATCACATTACATACATCATCATCAATAGCATTTAAACATTCATAAAAGTTCATACATTTTAAAGTTTAAGTGTATCACTTAATAGTTTCACTGTGACTAGAAAATAAAGTATATAGGCCTTAGGTAATCCTGGTTGTCTAAGTCAAAAGGTGGTGTTACACCCACCCCACCTTCGAGAAACATATTCTCGAGGTGGTAAAAAAAGTGAGGGATAGTCTCGTCGTAGTGTCTCGGCGTCTTCCTAAGTGGCATATCCTGGACTATACTTGTCCCACTGGACCTTAACTTGGTCTACCAGATGGTTCCTGAGCTGTCGGAATCTACGGTCCAATATGTGTAATGGTTCTATCGTGAGAGTTCCCACATCCGATACCTGCAATTCCTTCCAACTTAGTTTATGTGATTCATCAGCAACATAATGACGTAAAACAGATACATGAAAAACATTATGAGTTTTATGCAAGTGGGGTGGTAGTACGAGATGATAGGAAACTGGTCCAATTTTGTCTTGGATTATGAACGGTCCTATAAATCGAGGTGACAACTTTGTCCCCTTCCTAAACCATATGGTACTATTATTAGGCCTGATACGAATGAAAACTTGGTCTCCCACTTCATAACTTCGGTCAGTCTTGTGTGCATCTGCATAACTTTTCTACCTATCCTGTGCTTCCTTTAGTCTCTGCCTAATCTAAATCACCTATTCCTCCATCTCTTGAATCAATTCTGGCCCAATTGTTACTCGGTCTTCTAGTCTATCCCAACTCAATGGTGTTTTGCATGGCCTTCCATATAGAGCTTCGTAGGGTGGCATTCTGATGGAGCTATGAAAACTGTTATTGTATTCAAACTCTACCAAAGGTAGGTACTTCTCCCACTGGGTTTGATTATCTATGACATACATCCTAAGAATGTCTTCCATGACTTGATTTACTCTCTCAATTTTCCCATCTGTTTCAGGATGATAAGCTGTGCTTAAGTTCAACTAAGTCTCTAACGCTGACTACAAACTTGTCCAAAACCTAGAAGTGAACCTGGAGTCCCTATCTAAAATGATCTTCTTAGGTATCCCGTGCAAATGGATAACCTCGCTTACAAACACATGTTCCACATCAGTGACATCGTAAGTGTCTCTAACCAGAATAAATGAGCGCTCTTGGTTAAATTATCCACTATCACAAGAATGGCATTGTGTCTATGAGATGTGAGCAGCAACCCCACAACAAAATCCATATAGATGACTTCCCACTTGGACATAGGAACATCATGTGGTTGTAGGAGGCCTGTCGTGTGATGGTGATCGACTTTCACTTGTTGACACTCTAGGCATTTGGTGACGAAATGGACTATATCGCGCTTCATGCCTACCTAGAAGAGGAGCTTTCTCATGTCTACGTACATATTTTTCACACCCAGATGTGCATAATAAAGTGCTCTATGGGATTCCTTCAGTATGATTCTTCGAATATCCCCATTCTCAGGGATGTACATCCTTCCTCGATGTCTTAACAGTCCGTCTACTTCCAGACTATATCCTTCATATTTTGGATCTAACTGCCTCCCGCTCTGGAGGTTTGAAGTAACCTTTAAATACCAACTGTCTCCTTGGAGTTTTGCCAACACATGTTCTCTCAGATTGAGATTTAAGGGTACCAAGGAGAAGATACATGGTCACCTACTCAAGGCATCTGTGACCACATTTTCCTTTCCCTTGATGTACGAAATACCAAAATTGTACACACCCATAAACTCACTCCATGGCCTTTGCCTAGCATTCACATATCTTTGAGTGAAGAGATGTTTTAAACTTTGATGGTCTGTTTTAAGCTCAAAGTTTCGCCCCACAAGATAGTGCCTCCAAAGTTTCAGAGCTAGCATTACAACTGCCAACTCTAAATCATGAGTCACGTATAACTCTTCGTGTTTCTTCAACTTCCTTGATGCATAAGCTATCACTCCCCCATCCTACATTAGCACAACCCCCAACCCTTTCCTCGAGGCATCCATGCATACTCTGAAGTCCTTTTCCATATCCGGCACTTGTAGAATTGGTGCACTAGTTAGTAACCTCTTAAGCTCAATGAATGCACTATCACATTCTTCTGTCCATTCATACCCGACCCCCTTGCATTGCAAGGTGGTGATGGGTTTCACTATTTTGGAGAATTCCTCCAGAAATCTCCAATAATAACCTGCTAGCACCATGAAGCTTCTCACCTCATGGGCATTTTTTGGCACTGGCCACTCCATAATGGCCTTTACCTTTTCTGGGTCCACAAAGATTCCTTTGCCGGAAATGATATGACCTAAGTAGTGGATCTCTTTCTGGAAGAAGGAACACTTTGACAACTTCCCATACAATTTGTTGTCTCTAAGGCAGGACAACACTACTTGTAGGTGTTCCTCATGTTCTCTTTCATTCTTGGAATAGATGAAGATGTCATCTAGAAAGACTTGCACAAAAGGTTCTAAGTACATTTTGAATACGTCGTTCATGAGGCTCATGAATATGTCTGGCGCATTGGTCAATCCGAAAGGTACTACAAAAAACTCGTAATGTCCAAACCGAGTTTGAAATGCAGTTTTTGGGAAATCGCCTTCCTTAATCCTTAACTGATGATACCCTGATCACAAAACGATCTTTGAGAATATCGTTTCTCCTTTCATCTGATCAAAGAGGTCATCTATTCACAGCATTGGGTACCTATTTTTCATTGTAGCACGGTTCAAGTCCTTGTAGTCTATACATAGTCGTAAGGATCCATCCTTCTTCTTTACAAAAATTACTGGTGCGCCCCAAGGTGAGACATTGGACCTTATTAGCCTTAAGTCTAGTAACTCTTTCAACTGCATTTGCAATTCACAAAGTTTTGGCACTTTCATCTGATAGGGAGTCTTGGAAATTGGTTCTACACCAGGTTTTAGCTCAATAGTAAAATCAAGCTCCCTCTCAGGAGGTAACCCTGGTAACTCGTTCGGAAAAACATCCTTAAATTCTGACAATACCGGGTACTGATCCAATGAGGGTCCCTTCCTTTCATTCACTGCTTCCACTACATATAGTCGACACCCTTGTCTCAAGCATCGCTTAACCTTGATAGTTGAGATAAAGAGTAATGACACTTTTCTCCATACACCCTAGATCTCTACTGGGCTTCCTTCGTCATCTACACATAGCACCCTTTTTGCAAAACAATCTACCAAAGCTCGATGAGCTTCTAACCAATCCATTCCAATGATTAGGTCATATGCCCCGAGAGCAGTGACATATACCTTCAACCTGGTAGTACACACTCCTAGGTCTACTATACAATTATCAACACTAGGTCCTACCGCTTGTTTTTCTCACGAAGCCATCTCGACTTGTTTAAATTCATCGTGCTCATAGGCTTCCAACCCACTCTTTTCTAATGTAGATGGTGAAATGAAACTATTTTTAGCACCAGAATCAAATAAAATCTTAATGTTGATATGATTTAGCATACCTAATGACTCCACCACTGTGGATTGATGTTCAGCCTGACAATTATTAACCGCTGCGTAAATTTGGTGGCTACTACTTTCTCTTCCCATCAGGGCCTTCCCTTCTCTATGCATGAATATTGATTGTAACTCTGGGCAGTCACACTAGTAATGGGGTCTTCCACATCCCCAACAGGTAACATGAGATTGAACCTGCACACTGTTCTGTGATTGTCTCTGAAATGAGTTCCTTCCCCTAGAACCCCTGCCCTACTAGTTGTTCCCTGAGATGGCCATGGACCTATCTGCATCATTGGTGATGAACGAGATGCTTCTTTCACTACCATTGAAATCCCTATGGCTACTATCCTTGGCACAACTCTGTTACCATATGGAGGTGGCCTTGAGCCCCCTCCCCTGGGAAATGTCCTTGGTGGCTGCAGGTGCGAGTCTTTAAGGATTGTAAAGTGACCTTCAAGCATTGGAGCTTAGCGCTTGGATTTGACTGGTGGAATGGAATGAAAGGGATCAGTGATTGGCTCGATGAGTTGTGTGTAAGGTCTCGTGAGCTTGATGCTTGGATAATCGAAGTTTGTACTTCAAGATACACTATGTTACCATTAATCTATTTAAGTATATGAATTTTTTTTGTAAAGACTCATGAGGGCGTGTTGGTGTTAGTGCTCTTCTCAAGGCACTTCGCTTGGTGGGTGGTCTTGGGTTCAAAACCCATGGACCCTCTAACATTTTAATTAACTTTTTTTTTTATGTAGTTTAACTTTACACTAAATACACAATTAATTTAATTAAATTTAAAAATTTTATTTTAGTGTAAAGATAATTAACTTTAAATTAACTTAATTAACTTTAAATTAATTAAATTAACCTAAATTAACTTTAAATTAATTTAATTAAATTAACCTAAATTATCTTTACACTAAAATAATAATAAAAAAAAAAATTTAAACAAACACACACACAATTTATGTAAAGAAATTTAAAATTTAATAAAATTGAAATAATTTCAAAACAAGTGCAGGCACGCATGGATTCCACGTGCCCTCCTTGCTTTCTCCAACGCCCCCCTGACCTAAACCCTAAACTATTCCTTAACTATAATTCCTATTTTCATTATTATTTCTTCTTGCGAGGGTTCGGGTTACACGGTCGGTCACCGTGGCCTTCTCTCATGGCTTCTCCTCTTTGTTTGTCAGGTGATGGCTTCTGGAATTGGTCATTGGCTTGTATTATGTGTGTTGTTGGTAGGTGTTTGGTTGTTGTTGCAATGGTTAGCCTGCCTTGTCAGCTTCTCTGTGGTGCCTTAGCGCTAGGCTTTGGTTCTTGACTGGTATTAATTTCTGAGTATTCGCTCTTCGGTGCTAGCGCTTGGTCTTCTACTGTATTAATTTTGATAGTGTTTATTTGATAGGGGAACGCTCGGCCAACCTTTGGTAAAAAAAATTGTTCATTTTTTTTTTTGTGTTATTACATATTAATTTTTTTTACAGCCTACAGGCTACCTTTGGGTCGTTGTTTTCATCTAGTACAATGATATAGATTAGTTTCTGTACATTTGCCATTACCGGCATGTTAAAGCTAGATCCTGATACCACCAGGATGCTCCCGGAATGCAGTAAGGAACCCTCAGAATAGGCATGAATGGCCTCAAATATTTGTTCAGGAAAAAAAAAAACTGTTGGATTTGTTATAATATTATTTTCAGTTTATTTTTTTTATTATATATATATATATATATATAAAGGGGAGTCACAATCTCTCTTGAGATTTATATAATCCAATGAAAATATGTAATCCACGCAAAATTTTCATCAAAACTCCAAAATGCCACTCTTGACAGCCCAATGTCAAAATCTCTTCTATGGTACCCAGATACATCCCTTCCAAAAACTCAAATAACATATATTGTTCCTGCCTCATAGGTCAAGTTTTGTTCTACCCCAATGCCTAAACTTGGCATTGTACCTGACGGTGTCATCAGTCCTCATCCTGATCTAGTGAGGAATAGGCTTGTTTTGCCTCATCTTCTTTGTCAGCTTCTTCTTGGTGCGAACAGTCTTGTGTGACTGCATTTTTGCTGCTCCCACTTCACCACTCGCTGCTTCGAACCGGTATGCCAAAGATGGATTTTTGGTTTATTATGCGTGGGTTTAGTATGATGGGGTTCGAAACTGGTGAGACATGTAGAAAAGGAATAGATTGGCACTTGGCACTTTGTGTAGGGTTTATGTGTTGGTTGGCGTTAGCATTGTCGTGGCATGGCACTGGGCATTTGGCTTGCATGTATATATATATTTTTTTGATTTTATAGAGACCGGCTTGGGCTTTTTTTTTTTTTAAAGCTTTATTACGCGTTGTTGAGAATTTTAAACCAATAGCATTATTGAGCACCTTTCAAAGATCATTTGAAACTTTCAGAAATGTTACCTGATAATTCTATTTAACCATTTTTATGTTTTGGAGTTTTCTCTTTTGGAAGTCATTGGATAAGCCAGATACGATACGGTGGCTAATGAATTCGAGAATATGGTGTCGAGATGCTTGTTAGAGGACATAATGAACCTTAATCTCATCAATGACAAGTATTCCACTGGGTGCATTGAGCTAAAGTGGTATTGGAGCATTGGAGCCGAACACTACAAGATCAAGAATTCGTGCAAGATGAATAGTAGTATTAGTGATGACTAGAAGGAGATTTAGTACACTTTGTATTTGATGTTTAATAGGTAGTTTCCTATCTATCACTTGAAATATAGTAATAAGTTTAAAATGTTATGATTAGTGAATAACAAGAGTGTTCGGTGTTTAATAGGTGAATGAAGAAAGTTAGAAGCCCAACTTATGTATTCTTTGTTTTCCATACTGAATGCACAGGAAGGAAAAATCCTTTGTTATGGATGACTAGTATAGTTTAGAAGGTCAAGATATTTGCTACGCACATCCTAAATTGGCTCACATAAATAATCTCTTTGGTAACATATCCTCGTTCCCTTGGAGATTTTATCCAGAAAGCAAAGACCTCCCTAGGAAAAGGTGTCACGTGTCTCCTAAACATCCATCTAATATTATATCAATATCTGTGATGTGCTAAAGCTCTGATGCTTCTTAAGTTATACAAGTGCGAATGGTGTGACTATGCACTGTCCATGAAATTTTGTTATCAATGTTTCTCATAGAGAGTCCTTCTAAACTTAGCAGAGACAGTACATGACTAGGACACTAGGGATGAAGTTTTACCAAATTCTTTAGAATGATTGTGAGGGAGGGAGTAAGAAAAAATCTTTCTAAATAAACAAATTCCTAGTAGAACATCCATTTGAAGATTGATACATTGATTTTACTATCAATAATCCATAATATATGGTATTGTCACTCGTGTAGAAGATCTTGGAGAAATTGTTGTATAGGGTTCTAGTTGTAATCCACTAGATTATAGTTATTCAACTTCGATGATTGATTCAAGTTGGGTCACTCTGTATCCTTCAAATTGAACTCGTGTACAAACTCCTCAAGCCTTCTTTGAAAATTCCCTACTCTGGAATTGATCTGAGAAAACAAGATTTTCATGCATTTGACATTGTATGTTGAAAAATCTTTAGAAGAACCATGTAATAGATTCTAGAAATGACAACAAAAGGGAGGCTTTGTATGCAGTTCAAATCTCAAGGGGGATTTAAGGGAGACTGAATGCTATCTGGATCACTTTAAAAAATTATATGTTTTGTCTATTGGTATTATACAAGCTATATAATAGGCATTTTATGTTTAGACAACTATTTGCTATATCTACATTTAATTAAGGACCAATTTTGGTGGTTGTAGAGTTATTCAGAGCAATGAGGCCACTATTTTGTTTTGACGACATTGCTATGGTCGAGCTCTGATATGCATCTGTTCCTTTTCTTAAATTTATATCTCTCTACAGGTTGTGGTGAATAAGCTCAGTTGGTGATCTCTATATATATAGACAGGATCATCATCACAGGTGAGGTGCTTCCTTTGTATCCATCAAAACAATAGGGGTTAGATCCACATGATATCTCATTTTATATATGGTGGTGCTCGCTTAGGAAAAAGAGAAGCAATCCATAGCTAGACAAGCAGAGAAGATCACCGATTGGAAGAAAGGAAACTTATAGGCCAAGGATGGATAACGTCTGCAGGGATGTGGTAGGTAACAATAACTGTGTATTGAAAGGGCAATTGAGACAGGCTCTGATACACGTGACAGTCATATAGAAGGCAAGGATAAACAACTACTAGTTTAATTTTAAGAACGTTATTTTGGAATCATATGCCAAAAACAGACTTGTTGGAACACTTTGATCTATCAATAGGGTAATAATTCATTAGCCTTAAATTCATTTCCCAATATTTGTGTTAGTTCTTAGAGAGAAACAAATGATATAAATAAGTCACAATATAGTCAAAATTATTGCATTAGTGTTGGTCATATAGCAGAGGCAATGGTGATCCTAATTAGAATGCAAAAAATCTAGATGCAATTCTACCAGGCAAAGTCCTCAACGGAAGATGATTTTCAATCTTTAAGTAATATGAATCATTTTCAATATGTATGTCATTTATATTTAAATTTGTGTTAAAAATTTATGTTCTTGGCTTGCAGGTTAGGCGGAGCTGGAGCTAGAGTTGGAACTTGGCCCTCTGGCCCAGATTTATCTAATCTTATCTAATTTCTGGGTGGGTATAGTTCCATTTCTAAATTGGGTAGGTGGGTAGGTAGGTCCTTAAGGCTCCAGTGCTTCAAACTGAAGCTCTGATACCATGTGTAGGGCCCAAATTAATTTAGGTCTATTAAATCCATAAATTGAAACAATAAACTTCTACTTCTACGCAGAAAACTCAGTAATTTCTTTTAATTCAGCATATGAGCATGTTAAATTAATTAATGTACAAAAATTTCATAACAGAATAAGAATTACTTAACAAAATAATACAAATTTACCTATTCCTGATGCTAATTTCTCCGTTGACCCAGTTGTCCAGCCTGCTGCTTTACTGCTGCCTGATGCACTAACCAACTCTACCCAAACCGACTAACCTCCTAGCCAGCTAGGAGCAACCTGTCCATCTCCCTAGCTCCAAGAAACCGAAAGGAATCCTGGCCCCCATGCCCAAAACCCCTAGCAACCCAATGCCGCCTGCAATGATACTCAAAGACTGCAGAACTCCACCACAGAACCAGAAAATCCAAGCCAAGAAACCAAAACTCTCGTCCCCCTCCAAAATGATTCCTCCCCACAAAATGATGATCCCTCTTCCTGTAAGACTCCTCCCGTCATATCCCTCCTTCACCGACTCTTTCCCCCTCATTAATTTCCTTATCCCTTTATTCAATATCTTATCCTCTTATTTAATGTCTTATCCTTTTATTTAATGTTTCTTATCCCTTTATTTAATGTTTCTTATCTCCTCCGTATACGTAAGTCTTTAATAAATTAAATTATTAACCCCTTTAACTTATTACCCATGTCATTGAATGTCATATGTAATTAATTAATTAATTAATCAAAATTTATAAACAATTAATTAATAAATAAATATTTAATTAATATTATTAATGCTAATCAATATTTAATTAAAACCATATTAGTACAATTAATTATAATTAATAATCCCTATACATCTATTTAAGTAGGGTTGTTACAACCTTCAACAGATTTGAGATTCACGAAGCACCGAGACTAAATGAACCAATAACACTCAATAAAAACCCCCAATACACATTATTTTTGCTACGATTGGTCAATATTTGGAGGGGTAATCTTCACTTCTCTTCCACATGCGACCTCATGTTTAGCCCCTGTGTTAGAGAGGGTTATCAACTATGCCTATACACTAGTTGGATGTTGTCACTCTTTAGTTTTCTACAGTCTTATGTAGTAGTCTTGGACAATTTACTCACTTTTCCTAGTCCAAAGACTCTATCTCTAAGCTACTATTTGTGTACGAAAAAAAAATGTCTAGCTAATTTTATTAGCGCATTGGTTGATTTTAATAGTTTTTTTACTCATAAGGGTGTACAAAGGTGAAACTAATTATTTAATGACTTGAATCCAAAACTTTGCAATACAAGTGAAATGCAACTTTCTTTTTCTTTCAACAAATTCTATCTTCGGGGAGGAGAAAATATTTTATTTTTTTTCTTACTGGAAGTAAACACCCAAAAACATGCAACTTTCCCTTTTATTTTTTCAAATAGAAATAAATTGAAATTCCAAACTATCAATTTAATTTTAATGAAATACAAAACAAAAACAAGCTCTTTCAACTATGTACCAAGACACTCTAATTATGAAAGTAGGATAGGAATTTTTTTTCTTCTTTCCAAATTACATGAAAACTTAAAAGAGACACTTCTTTTGATTTTTATTTTAACCAAAATGAAAGTATTCAATGAAACTTTGAAAAGAACTCAAAATAAAATTCCCACAAATCAATGATCTTGATTATTTAGAATCTAAGTACAAAACCAAAAATCGAAGAAGGGAAAGTGCATTGCAAGGATGATGAGTTGTTATGAAAAACATGCAGAGGAATCTACCAAAAATATTAGAAGGGAAAGAACATTGCAGAAATGCAATCAGGATTGAAATCCCCACAGTAAAACTACAAAAGAATCGAGGGATAATCCTTTCCATTGATGTAGATTTCGGGACAAACCAAGACCATTAGATGAAGTCAACTTGCTCGAGGTGTAATCGAGAAATCTCACTACGGGAGAATTGAGAAAGAATAACCTAAAGCCTCAAAGGAAAAGATGAATCTAGACCATTGATATATAAATAATCATAGTCATTGGATCAAGGATTCACAAGATCCCTAATAGTCAAAATCCCGACAACTGTTGGATTGTGTTAATATTTTCGCATCAAAGATGGATTGTTAGATGAATTCGGAGTGCTCGAGGTTTATTCGGGGAATCTCACTTTAGTATAATTGAGAATTAGGAATGAATAACCCAAAGACATGAAGGATGAAATGAATCTATACCATTGATCTAGAACTAATCATAGTCTTCAGATCAAGGATTCACGAGATCCCTAATAGATGAAATCCTGACAATCTTTGAATCTTGTTAACCTTTTCACATCAAATATGGTTCGTTAGATGAATTCAAGTTTCTCAAGGTTTATTCAGGGAATCTCACTTCAGGAGAATTGAGAATTGGGAACGAATAATCCAAATACTCGAAGGATGAAATAAATCTGGATCGTTGATCTAAGAGTTGATCACAGTCATTGGATTAAGGATTCATATGAACCTATAACTAAGAACATGTGCCATGTTAGGATATCCTCATTAGCAAGACCACATCCGTAAGGAAATGTGACACAATCAGATGGTGACAAGTATCAATGTCCATTTTCCACTTTAGGGTACGTAAGTCATGAATCTAGGTGACACGTGGCGTCCACTCGACTAATTCTAAGTCAGCAGTGATGTCAGCAAGTTACGTCACTATGGGATCTTGTCCTTTAGGGGAGACCAACAACTACTCGAAGAGATGAAGGTCAAATTCAATGCTAACCATTGATCTAAGATCCTCCAGGATGAATCATGATTGTTAGATCAAACTCTTGGAATAATTAAGCCCATGGTCCTAGATCCTATACTTGTGGAGGTTATCAAGAAGAAAGTCCTAATAAGCACTTCGGTGGAATTTACACCGAAAGAGTTGAAAGACTGCAAAGACTGAAGTCCTGAAGCATCAAATTCCTAAAGTGAACAAGAACCATCCACTCAATTGTAGATCAAGTCATGTCCATCATTTTTTTTTTAAATCTCTAGACAAGCCAGGATCGTCCATCTATGAAAGAACAAATATCAATTGTTCTATCTACTTCAGTGGAATGTACTCTGAAAGGTTGAAATATTGCTGAGGCTGGAAGTCTCGAAGTCCCGAAGTCATGAAGTAAATAGCAGTCATCCATTTGAACCTTTGATTAAGTCACAACCATTGATTTAAGCGGTGGAAGGATAAGTAAGGATTGAAGCAAGACCGTTGATCTAGTTCCAGGATTCATGCTAACCATTGGATCAATCCTAGTGAGAGGTAACTACTTTGGATATTTGAAACTCTGGAAGATTGGATAAGAGATAAATCACTCAAAGGTCGAAGTACCAGAGATCTAGGGTCCATCCCTAGTCATGGGTTACAAACACATAATCATGAGGCGTTGGGTTCATTGCTTAATTAAGAATCCCATGGTATTGCGAAGATGGTCACATGTAAATGGTTTGAAGGAAGAAACTCTACAGAATTCGATTGTTGCAATATTTTCAAAGACATGGAATCGAGTTAAAAGAAATAAATCCCTACTTGTGATCGATTTATGAAAAGCACTCTCAATAAATTAAAATCCTTCACAATATTGTTTGAATAATAATAAATATTATTGTTAATTTAAAATGAAGAGGTGTGATGGTCCAAACAAAGGGACATAATTCTTCATACATCACACAAGTTGGAATATTATATAAACAAGAAAGAATGGTGAGAAGAAAGAGTCTTTGCAGTCCAGATGAGAAGATAAAAATAGAAGCAGAGTCCAAGAAGAAGAACTAATGATTATTATGAAGTGAGGGTTGAAGGGAGGAGCATTAAAGGATTCATATCCTTCACTAAGTAAAGATAAGTGATTTGGTACTTCCTAGAGTTTGTGCCTTAAAAACAAGGGAGTTGGTGCTTCCTAGGGTTGGTTCCATGAGGAAAGGGATCTGTGTCTCCTAGAGTTGGTTCTCTAAAAAGGATTGGTGTCCTTCACTATTCTTCATAAAATCCTTGTAATTCCTATTAATTATATTTATATATTTGATTTTACAAACAATTCTATTGTTGATATATTTTTCGTAATTAACAAAATAGAAAATTAACTGCGAATTATTGAAAAAAAGGTAATATTGATTCACCTCCCACCTCTCAGTATTCCAACAATTGGTATCAGAGTAGGTTCTTTCAACATAGTATAACAACTGGAAGGTAGATTTTGAAGATGGATCAAAAAGAAGGAATGTCTAGCAACAAAGCACCATTGTTCAATGGAGGTGGCTATTCTCTCTAGAAAATAAGAATGAAAAACTTTATGTTGGCTCTTGATTTTTATATCTGGTAATCTGTTGTATATGGTTACACTGCACCAGCTACTCCACCCAAATATGTTGCAGGAAATAAAATTTGCAATGAAAACTCAAGATCAATCATTTCAATTCTAGGAGGGTTGATAAATTATATATGTGTGAAAGCTAGGCATTGTAATTTAGCCAAATAAATCTAGGACAAATTGGAGGTTGTATATGAAGGATATATTAAAGTCAGGGAAGCCAAACTGCAGAATTATAGAACTCAGTTTGAAAATCTGAAAATGAAATAAGAAGAGAACATTGTTGAATACTTTCATAGGGTACATGAAGTGGTTAATTCAATCAGAGAAGCAGGATAAAAACTTACAGATAAACCTATTGTGAAAAATATACTAATTCCATTACCTATGAGATATAATGCCAAGATTTCTACAATTGAAGATAGGCTTGATCTTGACACACTCACAGTTGATCAACTTCATGGAATTTTTATAGCATATGAAATGAGAACATGGAATGATAAAACCAAAAAAACATGAAAAAACCTTTAAATCATCTATAGAAAAGAAGAAACAAGAACACATCTCTCATGAAGATCAGTCAGACATATCTGATGTAGAAGAGGCCAAGTTTATAAAGAAACTCTAGAATGAATCTGGAAAGTATAAAGAAAAGTTGCCCATAATATGTTTCAACTGTGGAAAAATGGGAAACTTTGCCAAGAAATGTCCCCATCCTAAGAAAAAGGAAAGTGATGACAAAAGAACCTCAAAAAATTAGAAGAAAATAAACACTAATAATAAAAATAAGTTCTACAAGAAAAAGAAAGCATTCTTTACCCAAGAAGACAGTAGTTCATCAGAAGAAAAGGAAGAAGACAAACCCAAGCTTCTATTTATGGGAATAAAAACTCAATATGATAAACATTCAAAAGATCAAGAGGAAGTAAACTTCGAAGAAGAAATCCTTAGTGTAATTGAAGAACTAGGAAAAACTAAAAACCAAAACATGGTACTAAGGGGAGAGCTTCTAGAGATTAAAGAAGCTATTAAATAAAGAGAGAGGGAAGTTTGTAAAATCATCAAAGAGTCAAAACATACCATCAGTGATTTGAAGTCCTGGCTCCTAAAAGCTAATAAAATTGAAGAATTCATTTTACAACAACTTAATGATAAAAAACAAGTATGTGAGAAACTAGAAGCTGAGATTAAGCTGCTAAACAGTGAAATTGAGAAATAAAAGAAAGGATCAAAACATGGAAAATAGTTCAAATATCTTGGATGAAATTATCAGTAGTCAAAGGTCACCAAACAACAATAATGGTTTGGGATACACCCAAGCGTCAACTTATACATCACGATGATCTATCAAAATACCATTCAGTTATGCAAATTCTCTAAAGGGATCCTCAAGAAGAGAATATAATAAAGAAAAGATGATACCATTGAAAATTGTTCCACATAAACAAAAACCAACATTCCCTACTAAAGTAAAAAATGACACGAAGAATACAATCACCAGAAGGAATTCCCCCAATAAATATCTATTTTTTGGATATTGTTACTCTTGCAATAATTTTGGTCATACAATAGTACACTGCAAATATTATGGACAATACAATAACAAAAATGTCCAAATATATAGGAACAATATGTACAATATAGAGAAGAGAAACTACAACTCATTTTCTCCTTTATAAAACTTCAATATTGAATGTCAAAAATGTAACAACTATGGTCATAAAACCAGAGAATGTAGATTACCAATGCAATCCTTAAATATAGGAAACCTTACCAATCAAAATAAGAAGATATGGAAAAGAAAATCTAAAGTACCAAAAAAGAATTATGGTGAATATATTTCTCCTGAAATTCATGAAGTTAATAATAGGAGATTGGTGGGTAAAACTTCTAATAAGAAATATAGTAATCAAAGATCTGAATATAAAGTAGATCAATCTCAAGACAGGAAAACTCCTAAAGAAAAATATGACACAATTTCATAACTTGATAATGTTATACAAGAAGATTATCCATTAACCAACAAGTGGAAAATAAAAAAGGAAAATTATCAAAACAAGGATAAAGAAGCTCTTGCTGCAAAAAATGGTGACAATGATGATGAATCTTCAATAATAGAAGAACCAGAAGAATTGAGTGATGATGATATAAGAAGTTTTCCAATGTTATTTTAATGATCCATTGAAACTCATAAAAAAAATTAGAAACAAAGAAGGGAAGGTGAATTTAGGGAAGATTGTTCCTGATTTATACTCCTATGAGTATTGAAGCACATCAAAATGAATAGATAACTAGGATCATCGAAACCATCATGCTCTGATGGTATAATTATATGCAGGTTCTGACATGGTTTGTTACAGGTCTTCATGTTACCATGAACTATGCAGGTTATGCATTCTCTTAGTAAAGTCATGTGATATGATCATGCATTATTCCTAAAGTGGTTATAAGTCATATACATGGCATATTGTAAATATGACATGGGGAGAGACCTTGTTATGAAGAGACACACTTTTACAAACAAAGGGGGAGAGAAGTCAGAGGAAGAGAAAGAAGATAGAAAAGAGAAGTCATTCAATTATGGCAGGCATAGCATGATTGTAGAGGGAGTTACCCAAGTTCATATCTTGGTCAGAAACATACAAACATACATAGATTAATGAAAGGAGGAGAAACCCTTTTCCATTGATGCCAAAGGGGGAGAATAAGTTCAAAGGAGAGAAGCATCATCATAGGGAGATTTTGTGTATGAAATTAGTGTGTTTCCCTCAATGAAAAAGGGGGAGATTGTTGGACATATTTTCATTGATGTAAACAGTCGAGGTCATTATGATGTGATGATGATTGGTTAGGAACAACATGAAAAAAATCTACCTAAATCTCAGGAGAGATAGCGTATTAGATTTCACAAGATCAATGCAATACAAAAACACCATTAGGATCAAATTCCCACATATCACTAATATTGATCTATTAGAATCCAAGTACAAAAAAGAAATCTTAGAAGGGAAAGCCCATTGCAGAAACGCGATCAAGATTGAAATCCCCATAGTAAAAATACAAAAGAATCAAGGGAGAATATTTTCCACTGATGTATATTTTGGTACAAACTAGGATACTTATATGAAGTCAACTTACTTATGGTTTAATCAGGGAATCTCACTCTGAGAGAATTGGGAATTGGGAACGAATAACCCAAAGTCCCGAAGGACAAAATTAATCTACATCATTGATCTAGAACTAATCATAGTCGTTGGATCAAGGATTCATGAGATCCCTAATAGCCGAAATCCAGACAATCGTTGGATCATGTTAATCTCTTTGCATCAAAGATGGATCGTTAGATAAAGTCAACGTGATCAAGGTTTATTCGGGGAATATCACTTCAGGAGAATTGAGAACTGGGAACGAATAACCCAAAGTCACAAAGGCCAAAATGAATCTAGACCATTGATCTAGAACTAATCACAGTCATCAAATCAAGGAGTCATGAGATCCCTAATAGCCGAAATCCTAGCAACCATTGCATTTTGTTAATCTTTTCGGGTCAAATATGGATCGTTAGATTAATTCAAGTTGCTTAAGGTTTATTCGAGGAATATCACTTTGAGAGAAGTGAGAATTGGCAATGAATAACCCAAATACCCAAAGGCCAAAATAAATATGGATCATTGATCTAAGAGTTGATCACAGTCATTGGATCAAGGATTCATATGAACCTACGACGAAGGACATGTGACACGAAAAGAGATTTGCATCAACAAGGACACGTGGTGCAATCAGATGGTGAGAAGTGTCAAGGTCCAGTTGGGACTTTAGGGTACATAAGTCACGAATCAAGGTGACATGTGGCAGCCAGTCGACTAATTCCAAGTCAACAGTGATGTCAGCAAGTTACGTCACTCTGGGAGCTTTTCGTTTATGGGAAACCAACAATTACATGAAGTGTCAAAGGTCAAAGTCAATGCTAATCATTGATACAAGATCCTCTAGGATGAATCATGACCATTCAATCAAACTCTTGGAATAGTTAAGCCCATGGTCCTAGCTCCTATATTTATGGAGGTTATTAATAAGGAAGTGCTAATAAGCACTTCAATGGAATTTACTACAGAAGAGTTGAATGACTAGAAAACCGGAGTCTTGAAGCACCGAATTCCTGAAGTGAAGGAGAACCATCCACTCAACTACACATCAACTCATGGTCGTTGATTTTTTTGAAACCCCTAGACAATCCAGGATCATCCATCTACAAAAGAACAAATATCGACTCTCTGATCTACTTCGGTGAAATGTACTTCGAAAGGTTTAAAGATTGCATAGGATGGAAGTCCCAAAGTCCTGAAATAAATAGTGGTCGTCGATCTCAACCTTTGATTAAGTCACATCCATTAATTTAAGTAGTGGAATGATAACTAAGGATTGAATCTAGACCGTTGATATGGTTCTAGGATTCATGCTAACCATTGGATCAATCCTAGTGAGAGGTATTTACTTCAATGAGTTGAAACTCTAGAATATTGGATGAGAGAGAAATCATATGAAGGCCAAAGTACTAGAGATCTAGGTTACATCCCCTTTTCATGGGTTACAAATAGATAATTCATGAGGTGTTGGGTGCATCGCTTAATTAATAATATCGTGGTTTTGCACAGATGGTCACATGTAAATGGTTTTAAGGAAGCGCCTCTATAGAATTTGATTTTTGCAATGTTTTCCATATGTCAGGCATCCTAGATATCATAAAAAAAATTCAACAGTAAGAATCCAATACTTTTGGCTGGGAATGAGCAAGGAAGTGGCTAATTACATAGAAAAATGTCCAAAGTGTAAAAAAGTGAAGATTGAACATAGGCATCCTGTTAGAATGTGCTCGTTTTACCATAGACAATATCACTATTTTAACCCAACTATAGGCCAAAGCCACCCTATGAGCACCTTAATCTTGGTCACAGAAAATCATTCTGGAAGAAAACCCTAGGATAGATAGCCAAACAAAGGGTAGCTCACCCTTCTCCAAGGATATCGCATCAAACAAGAGATTATTAGATAGTCCAAGCCATAACCAAGAGATAGTCCAAGCCAAAACTGAAATATGCTAGTTGCAACAGCTGCAATGACAGCTCTCCTCCAGACTTGCGCACAAACTGGCCAACTACAGTGCACGCAAGTGTTGCTTCTACAGTTCTCAAAATGCCTTCCATAATGAAGACTGGCCTCTTATATTTATACTAAATCTGGCAGACTGCCTAGGCCGACTTATTATTCTGGGTACTAATTATTTAGTATATATCATTTCCTTTAGCCGAATTCTTCTCTTGGAGACTAATAACCTAATACAAGTCATTCCCTTGAGCTAAATTGTCTTCTAGGGTTATTAACCAATCAGTTAGGGTTTCTTCTTGCTTCCTAGAATATTCTATTCTCATCAGGTTTACACATGGAGGTAAAGACCTCTCGCAGCTACCATAATATCAACACTTCTTCCTATATAGGGAGGTATTTGAGGGTAATGATCTTGAGCACAAACATACCATTTACCCGGTAGCATCAACATAGTCGTATAGACTATCTCATGACTAGATCATGAGCACCATCATCACTATCAGTGTCATCCGTTGCATTATCTCTCAAAACCATAATCCATCTAAGTAATCAGACATGATGTTGGATAAGTCACTCACACCACAGAGTGACACAAGAGCTATTCTTCTAATTTAGACATATGTCCTAGAAGAATAAATGTTCTAAACCATTTTTCGTCTGGGAAATATCTGCCCTTTGATCATCAATGTAACTGATAATCATTTCCAAAACTATTGATAGTCTTCAAGGCAATCAGAACAATATCATTCAATAGAACACAACTATGTCTATCCATAGTACTACACAACTACAATCCAGTGGTACACTACAACACCAAGTATCACACAGATACTTGATTCGTGACATATAGTCAGACTGAGTGGAACACATCCACCACAGTAGCATACATCTATTGTCTAGAGACATATGGTCTCCATAACAATAATCTCATATCAAATTGCACAAAAAACATTGTTATGATATAAATTGAATCATCTGGGCCATTATTCCACTCACATC
Source organism: Picea glauca (assembly GCA_000966675.3). Taxonomy (NCBI): domain Eukaryota; kingdom Viridiplantae; phylum Streptophyta; class Pinopsida; order Pinales; family Pinaceae; genus Picea; species Picea glauca. The sequence goes on from JZKD02S2170858.1 coordinate 415,921, forward strand.
TGTGAGATCTTGGAAGAGCATCTACCCTCAGAAGGTAAAACATCAATGATGAGCTATCTGGACTATTCTTCTCAAGAAAGGAAGAATAATTGTCCTTATTTTTTAGCCTAAACCATTCCCCACCTTGGGCCATTCTTTTGACACTAAACAAAGTGCAACTTGGAGAGAATGAGTCTACCCTAGGGAATGCCTATCCCTGATTACTGAACCTGGACCATTCACCTATCTGGGCCATTCCTCCACCACTAAACAAAGTCAAACATGGAGAGAATGAATCTTCCCTAGGGAATGACTATCTAGACCATTTCCAAAGGAAATGACTGTCTTGCACCAACCTCCAAAACAGACCATTCTTCGAAACTTCTCACAACTATGAGCTTCGAAAGAATGATTGTCCAACAAGGCGGACCAGTCTTCTTGAGTAACCATCAAGAAGAGAGACTGTCCTAGACCATTCCCCATGTTAACCACAATGGGAAATCAGTTTCTATGTGATGCAGGAGCATCGCCAACATCAAGCAAGCCAGCGCGGAAGCAAAAGACAACTGGAAAAGTGCCCAACACATATTTTGAAATCACCTTGAAGTTTTTGCGCAATCTTAAATGAAGCCATTAAGAAGAAGCACACTTGTATAATGTAAACGTACCTTGAGCGGGTTGCTCTCATCCTTAGTACGTAGAAGGAATTTAAAGTAGTTAATGCAAGTAGGTAGAATTGAATGTGTAGATTAGACAGTTTTAGAGCGCAAGAGGGAAACAGAATATAAACACCCTCCTTGTGTATTGTAACATTGTTATGAGCATTTGTGTATGAAGAGCAGAGAACAGAAGAAGAGAGTTGTGTAAGAACACCCATGTACAGATATTTGGATTAATAGAAAGAGTTTGATTCAAATTCATGGTTTCATGTTTCTTCTCTATGTATTGATGTTGAATGGTATGCTCATGAATGTTTGCTTCCTGTTATACATTTTCTTTATATGATGTGTATATGATTTCATGTTTTGAGTTTGAATTCTGAAAGGAAGTAGGAATGAGTTTCACTTGTTTCTCTATCTGAACAAGGGTTCCTGCAAGGAGTGCAGTCAAATTGTCCACAAGGAGTGCGTTGACAAAGGGTTCAGAGAGGGTAGTTTTTGTTCTCATTCACACAGAAGTGCAGTCAAGCACAAGAGTCGTGCAAGGAGTGTGCAGGCTGAGCGAAGTATCAGAGTTGTGAACCTGAGCGAAGTGTCGGGAGACTGCTGCTGCAGGCATGCACAGGGTCGAAGGAAATTCAGCACTTGGAAGTGTCTAAAGGTTGCCGCAAGGAGTGCGTGCAAGAGTCTTTTCTAAGGCTCGGAGTTATAAGGAGGTTCAGGAAGGATAAATCCTTATAACTGCAGGAAGGGTCGCACAGAAGTTGTACATGGAAGAATCAGGAAGGTTTCATAAGATTGTGGCACAGGTGGACAAGTTTGTGGAGGAACACTTAGTTATTCACAGAAGTCACCAAGGAGGAATGGACGGTCAGAATTCTCTGAGGACAATTCGTGAAAACCCGTGAGCTGTCAGATATCACAGAGAAGCAAGGGTGTTACCACGAGTATTCCTAAGGGTCCTAAGCTCAAGAGGATTAGGACTGTAGATCCAAGCCATAAGGGTCGTTGGATTTACACGTATATTCTTGTATCGGGATTTCATGTGTTGAAATTCTGTAAACATTGCAACGGGAATCACGATATCCTGAAAGCTAGGAGGATTTGTGTGGGGCCATAGGAGCTAGCGAGGTGGACAAGTGGCATGCTGTTTTGGGGTTTCATTGGGTGAAGTCCTGAATACATTGCATTAGGATTCACGATATTGCGAAGTCTGAAGTCCCGATAAAGGTGAAGTAGCATTGAAAGACAAAGCTTGCGAGTGTATCAGAGTTTCGGCAAATCGGGATTTGGGAGTCGGGGAGACAAGTTGCTCGACATCACGACTACCAAAATCGCGATAGGAAAAATCACGAAAGGGAAAAAAGGAAAGGTTAGCGTTGACTATTTTGGGTTTCGGGGATTTAAGAAACCAACGCACGACCACTGGATTCACAAAGTTGTGAAGTTCAATCTCCCAAGTGAAAATAGGGGATCCTTTGAGAGTTTATTGTGGGTGTAGATTTCCTGATCGGGAAATATAAGAACCGTTTAGAGTTCTTCAGGCCAACAGGAAAGTGAAAGATCTTGCATTGATGTGGACCTTTCAACCTACGGGTTGTGAAGGGAGCGTGCGTTGGCGTCAAGTTTGGTATCAGAGAATAGAAAGGTTATTTTCCGTTTGTAGCAGAGAAGAAAGAGAAATTCACCATGCTGTCAAGGAGAAGGGACAGGCAGACACTTGATCCACCAGAGGAGAGGGAAATGCCAAGAAGAAGAGGTAGGCAGATGACAAATCCAGCCATGGAGAGAGAGATGTGTGATCTACAAGCCAGACTCGAAGACATGGAGACAACACAGAGGCGTACAGTCAATGTTGGGGATCTTAGTGATTTTGAAAGTGAAGTTGAAGCTGAACATGAAGAAGAAGTTGCATATAAGGATGCAGCAAATGAGCGTGTGATCAGAGCTATTGCAAGAATGGGTGCAAGAGCAAAAATGGACATTCTAGTTTATGAAGGAAACTTGGATGCAGAGGAGCTTCTAGACTGGATTAGAGCTCTAGACACATACTTTGACTATGAAGATGTCGAAGAGGACAAGAAAGTCAAGCATGATGTAACAAGATTGAAAGGACATGCAGCATTGTGGTGGGATGAACTACAAGCTGACAAACATTGTAAAGGCAAGCAGAAGATCAAGAGCTGGGACAGAATGATCGTGAAGATGAAGGAAAAATTCATCCCCAGGGATTATCAAATTACTCTGTTCAGGAGAATGCAGAACCTGAGACAGAAACTGATGACAGTCAAAGAATACACTGAGGAATTCTACAAGCTAAACATTGGGGTAGTTCATCAGGAGAGCGATGATGAAAAAGTTGCTAGATACCTGAATGGTCTGAGATATGACATTCAGGATGAGATGAGCATGGTAACCATCTGAATGGTGGAATATTCTTATCATATGGCTCTGAACGTGGAAGAGAAGCTGAAGAAAAAGCAAGGTCAGAGAGGCCGAGGTAGAAGTCAGCCAAGAGGCAAGTCAGTTGCCTAGGATAAATATCAGAAGCCCAAGGAGTACAGGAAGAAACCTCAGACTCGAACTGAAAGAGGTGGAACCTCATAGCGAGGGCATCATACTAAGTAGAGAGGAGATTATTCTAACAATAACACTTTTCCCCGTACTAGAGGTAGAGGAAGAGGAAGAGGTGGAGTAATAGCATGCTTCACATGTGAAAAAGATGGGCACAAGTCTTACAAGTGTCCACATAAAAAGAAGGAGATTGGAGAAACTCACATTGCCGAGGCACAGAGGTGGGATGTTGAGGCAGAAGACGCTGAAGGCGGAAGGTCGCTGATGATGCGAAAATCTCTTTTGACACCAAAGAAGGAGGTGGAGAGTTCAGTCCAAAGGACCAGACTTTTCCGGACTACTTGAAAGACAAAGGATAGGGTATGAAAGGTCATTGTAGATAGTGGTAGCATGGATAATCTCGTTTCGACGGAGATTGTAGAAAAGCTAGAGCTGGAGATGATTGATCATCCAAGCCCATACAAAATTTCATGGCTACAAAAAGGACACCAGGTAACTGTCACTAAACAATGTTTGGTTGAGTTTAAGATAGGGGGATATAATGATAAGATATTATGTGATGTCATTCCTATGGATGTTTGTCATCTATGGTTGGGTAGACCATGGAAATATGACAGGAATGGGATTCATGATGGGAGAATGAACACATACACCCTAGAGAAGAATGGGAGGACACACATGTTGCTTCCAATTAAGGATAAGGAGGTGAAACCGGAAGAAAGCAACACAATACTTCTCATGAGTGGGAAGGAACTTCTTAAAGAGGTTAATAACAAGGAGGATCCATAGTTCATTGTGGTCAGGAAACCGAGGATTGTTTTGACCAGCACAAGAGTGGATGATTTACCAAAAGAAGTTCAAGAACTGTTGGAAGAGTTCGCTGAAATAGTAGTGGACGAATTACCTCGTTCGTTTCCACCGATTAGAAGTGTGAGTCATCACATTGATCTCATACCAGGAGCCAGTTTTCCAAATAAATCTGCATATAGATTGACACCGTAAGAGAATGAATAGGTTAAGAGGGAAGTCCAGGAGTTGTTGGACAAAGGCTTGGTCAGGGAAAGCTTGAGTCGATGTGTTGTTCCAACAGTACTCAATCTGAAAAAAGATGCATGATGGAGGATGTGTACTGACTCGAGGTTGATCAACAAGATAACCATAAGGTACAGATTTCCATTTCCAAGGATGGATGATCTGATGGATTTCTTGAGTGGAGCAAAATATTTTTCAAAGATTGATTTGAAAAGTGGTTATCGTCAAATCTGCATGAGAGAAGGTGATGAGTGGAAAACAACATTCAAAACCAATGAAGGGTTTTATGAATGGCTTGTTATGTCATTTGGCTTAACAAATGCACCGAGTACCTTCATGAGGTTGATGAACAAAGTCTTGAGGGATTTCATCGGAAATTTTTTTATCGTGTATTTAGATGACATACTGGTTTACAGTAAAACAGTGGCAGAGAATCTGAAGCATTTGGCTACAGTGATGCAGAAACTATAGCAGGACAAGTTGTTGATAAACCTGAAGAAGCCCTCATTCATGAAGACAGAGCTCATTTACTTGGGATTTGTTATTTCTGTAGATGAGTTGAGGATGGATCCAGATAAGGTGGAGGTAATAAAGAATTGGCCATCACCGAAGAATGTTTTTTAGGTGAGAATTTTTCACGGATTGGCTAGTTTCTACCGAAAGTTCATCAGGAATTTTAGTGGAATTAGCACAGCGATGATGGATACAGTGAAGAAAAGACACAAATGTTTTCACTGGACAGAAGAGACTGAGAAGAGTTTTAATCTATTGAAGAGGAACATCACGAAACAATCGGTTTTGGTGTTACCAGATTTTCGAAAAACATTCCAAGTGAAATGCGATGCAAGCAGATTCACAGTCAGGGAAGTCTTGAGTCAGGAAGACAGGCCGATAGCATACTTCAGTGAGAAGTTGAATGAGGTGAAGGTGAATTACTCCACATATGATAAGGATTTCTATGCTATCATTCAGGCATTGAAGAAATGGAGGCATTACTTGATCCCGAAAGAATTTGTCTTATACAATGATAATCATGCATTGCATTTTGTGACTCAATAGGAAAAGTTGAATCAAAAACATGTTAAATGGGTTGAGTATATGTAGAATTTAACTTTTGTGATAAAACATATTTCAAGTACTGCTAACAAAGTTGTTGATGCTTTGAGCAGGAAGTGTTTGTTGTTGCAGGAGTTTAGAATCAAAACGTTGGGTTTTGATGATCTCAGGGACATATATACAGATGATCAGTATTTTAAGGAAGTGTATGAAGCAACTAAGAATCTAGTTCTCAGAGATAGAAGCCAATGGTTAGAATACATGATCCATGAAGGATTACTATTTAAAGGTAATCAACTGTGTATTCCAAAATGCTTCATGAGAGAGAATCTGCTGAAGGAGAAACACAGTGGAGGATTGGTAGGGCACTTTGGTCACGACAAGATGTTTGCAAAGCTAAATGAGTCATATTTTTGGCTGGGAATGTGAGTATACATCAAGAGATTCGTAGACAGATGCATAATTTGCCAGCATTCGAAGGGAAGAAGACAAAATGTGGGGTTTTATCAACCATTTCCCATACCAGAGAGGCTGTGGGATGTAATTAGCATGGATTTTATATTGGGGTTGCCAAGAATGCAAAGAGGGTTTGATTCAATCTTTGTGGTGGTGGGTAGATTTTCCAATATGGCACACTTCATTCCATGTCAGAAAACCAGTGACACAACTCACATTGCAAATATGTTTTTCAAAGAAGTCATTCGACTTCATGGCTTACCAAGAAGCATAGTTGTGGATCGAGATACAAAGTTCATAGGGAACTTTTGGAGGACCTTATGGAAGAAGCTGGGGACTAACTTGTCGTTTAGTTCAACTTATCATCCTCAAATGAATGGACAAACATAAGTGGTAAACAAAAGTCTGGGAGACTTGCTGAGAAGCCTGGTGACAGAACACCACAACCAGTGGGACAACATATTACCACAGGTAGAGTTTGCTTATAACGACTCAGTCAATAGGAGCACAGGAAAGAATCCATTTTGGATTGTCTATGGCATGCAACCGAGAGGAATTTCTGAACTGAGAGATTCAGAACAGACTGCGACTAGGAGCGCTAGTGCAGAAGATTTCACAGAGGTGATGAAGGAACTTCACAGCCAGGTGAAGGAGCGATTGTAGAGTTCAAGCCAGGAATATAAGCGTAGAGTAGATCAGCGCAGAAGAAAACTTTAGTTTGAGGTTGGTGACTTGGTTCTCGCACATTTGAGAAAGGAAATCTTCCCGAGAGGAGCATATAATAAATTAAAGATGAAGAAAATTGGGCCATGTAAGGTCTTGAAGAAATTTGGGGCAAATGCTTACGAGATTGAATTACCCAATGGGATCATAATTTCTCTGATATTCAATATCTCATATTTGTACCCATATAAAGTTGAGGAAATAGGGACAGGAAATGAGCAGCCAATGATCCATTGGACAAAGTAGATGCTAGTTGTAGAGGAACCACATATGGAGCGCATACTGGATAGAAGAGTAAGCAAGAAGACCAGGCGGAAAGAATACTTTGAGTATTTGGTCAAATGGAAGGGCCATACATTTGAAGATGTCAGCTGGGAGACCGAAGTGGAGATCCAGAAGCATGGACATACTGTGCGCGAGCTCATGGATAGGAGACCATGAAATTTTTCAAGTGAGGGAGTATGATGCAAGAGCATTGCCAACATCAAGCAAGCTAGTGCAGAAGCAAAAGATAGTTGGAAAAGTGCCTAGCACAAATTTTGAAATCACCTTGAAGTTATTGCGCAATCTTAAGTGAAGCCATTAAGAAGGAGCGCACTTGTATAATGTAAATGGACCTTGAGCGGGTTGCTCTCGTCCTTAGTAGGTAGAAGGCATTTAAAGTAGTTAATGCAAGTAGGTAGAATTGAATGTGTAGATTAGACAGTTTTAGAGCACAAGAGGGAAATGGGATATAGACACCCTCCTTGTGTATTGTAACAATATTATGAGCATTTGTGTATGAAGAGCAAATAAGAGAAGCAAAGAGCTTTGTAAGAACACCCATGTACAAATATTTGGATTAATAGAAAGAGTTTGATTCAAATTCATGGTTTCGTGTTTGTTCTCTGTGTATTGATGCTGAATGGTATGCTCATGAATGTTTGCTTCCTGTTATACATTTGCTTTATATGCTGTGTATAGGATTTCATGTTTTGAGTTTGAAGTTTGAAAGGAAGTAGGAATGAGTTTCAATTGTTTCTCTATCTGAACAAGGGTTCCTACAAGGAGTGTAGTCGAATTTTCCGCAAGGAGTGCGTTGACAAAGGGTTCAGAGAGGGTAGTTTTTGTTCTCATTCACATAGAAGTGCAGTCAAGCATAAGAGACACACAAGGAGTGTGCAGGTTGAGCGAAGTCTCAGAGTAGTGAACCTAAGAGAAGTGTCAGGAGACTGCTGTTGTAGGCATGTGCAGGGTCGAATGAAATTCAGCACTTGGAAGTGTCTGAAGGTTGCCGAACGTAGTGCGTGCAAGAGTCTTTTCTAAGACTCAAAGTTATAAGGAGGTTCAAGAAGGATAAATCCTTATAACTGTAGGAAGGGTCGCACAGAAGTTGTACCTAGAAGAATCAGGAAGGCATCGTAAGCTTGTGCCACAGGTGGACAAGTTCATGGAGGAACGCTTAGTTATTCATAGAAGTCGCCAAGGAGGACGAATGGTCGAAATTCCCTGAGGAGAATTCATGAAATGTCATTAGCCGTCAGATCTCATAGAGAAGCAAGGGAGTTACTGTGAGTATTCCTAAGGTTCCTAAGCTCAGGAGGAGTAAGACCGTAGAACTGAGCCATAGGATCCGTTGGATTTACATGTATATGCTTGTATCAGGATTTTGTGGGTTGAAATTCCATAAACATTGCAATGGGAATCGTGATATCCCGAAAGATAAGAGGATTTGTGTGGGAACATAGGAGCTAGCGAGATGGACAAGTGGCACACTATTTCGGGGTTTCATGGGGTGAAGTCCTGAATACATTGCATTAGGATTTGTGATATTACAAAGTCCAAAGTGTTGACAGAGGTGAAGTAGCGTTGAAATTCAAGGCTCGTGAGTGTATCGGATTTTTGAAAAATTAGGATTCGGGAGTCGAGGAGACAAGTTGCTCGACATCGTAACCACCAAAATGGTGATAGGAAAAATCCTGAAAGGGAAAAAAAGGAAAGGTCAGCGTTGATTGTTTCGGGTTTTGGGGATTTAAGAGACCAACGCTCGACCACTGGATTCATGAAGTTGCGAAGTCCGATCTCCCAAGTGAAAAGAGGGGATCCCATGAGAGTTTGTTGTGGGTGCAGATTTCCCGATAGGGAAATAGAAGACCCGTTTAGAGTTCTTCAGGCCAGCAGAAAAGAGAAAGATCTTGCGTTTACATGGAACTTTAGACCTGTGGGTTGTGAAGGGAGCATGCGTCAGCATCAGTATGGTACATCAACAATCCATCGGACCATTTTCATTCCAAAAATGACCATTCGATCATGACCATTTTTCGAACTAGAAAATGTCTGTTCGTAAGAAATCTCAAACCACTTTCCGAACTGGAAAAGAGCTACTCATCTTGGACCATTTTTCGAACTGAAAAATGACTGCCCATAAATAAATAACACATCAGTGCTCCCTCCCAACCTGTGAGTCATATCTTCCTTTTTAAATAAGAAATTCATCTCCACAAGCTCCAACGTGAGTACACAAACTCTTTTCTCTTGGACAAAGGCTTTACCAAAATTTCTACTTATTTTCTCATCTGTGGAGATATATATTTGATAACCACTTTCTCTTTTTTGGACTTCATCATGGAGAGTGTAATTCTTTATCTAAATTTAGTTCAGTCTTTCTGGAACACTAGTATTCTTTGAAGGATTCATATATCTCTGATCAATCATTGTTGGATTCATCTTTTGTTTCCTGCTAGCTCATGACATTGTGGCAAGGATCAAACTGGAACATATCCAAGTGGTACTTATTCTTCCATCATTAGTGTAAGTTAGCTAGAGAGGTAGTGGGGGGGGCCCAGAGGGCCCATAGTGATAATAGTGGAGGCCATTCAATGTAAGGTGGATTAGGTCCTCTATATAATTAAATATGGCTCATTATGGTAGTTAGATATAATAAATGTAAGAGAACTTCTTAGAAGGTTATACTTCTAGAAGATACTTCTAGAATATTCCTTACATTTATTATATCTTGCTACCATAGTGAGCCTTATTTAATAATATAGAGGACCTACTCCACCTTACATTGAATGGCCTCCACTATTATCACTATGGGCCCTCTGGGCCCCCCCACTACCTCTCTAGCTACCATACATTTATTTCATCACTCATATTTCCATATTTTTCCATTTCTATCCTATATGAGCTCCATGTGACATGTACACAATAAAATGAATGATTTCCCATCCTTTGATGATTAATTAGGGTAGATATTTTGGTTTCCTAACTTACTTTTGAAGTTCAATAGTTAACTACTAGAATCCTTAGTTATGGTAGTTAGCAAGTTATTATCATAAGTCATTTAGTTACCAAATTTCCCGTAGGTGGTCATTTTCAGGGTCAATTTCCAAAGTCATTTTCAAGGAAACAAAGATGAGTAACAAAAATCTAAAATATTTCTTTTGTGAGAGATAGGTTCATTTAGGTGACACATGGGGAATATTCTCAAAAAATGCAAAATAAAGAGGTGTTTGGGCTCTATCTCAAAAACAAGTAATTATTTCCTATAGTTCTGATAACCAACCTATAATTCTCGTAGCCATGTGCTTTGATAAAGTTGTAGTTCATATCCATGGATTTGGGCACATGGATATTAGGAGAGAATGATGTTTTTATTTTCTTCAAACAAACTTAGACTAAATCCCAGATTTGATGATGATGAAATCCACATGTTTAGGATCCAATATTTGTTCATTGTAGATTTACTTATTTAGAATATGATCTCATTGTGTTATAACTAATTTCCTTTTGTGAAGGAGAAGCTATATGTATAAATAAGAGAGAACATTAGTCATTGATAGGGAAGATATATTATAATAGAAAGTGTTATACATTAGGGGGAGTGTGTCCAAGATGATTGTAATCCTTGTAATCCTTTGAATGTTGTAATAAATAACCTTTTGTTGCAGATCAATAATTATTTTTTGTATTGTTTCTTTGCAATGTATGCCAAGAGAGAGAGTCTCTGTCTCTTTGTTGTATGCTTCCCAATAGTTTCCTTTCATTGTGTGATGTCATTACATTAGTTGTTCATTTAATTTATTGTTCATTTATTTGTGCTCTTTTGATTCCTGCAAGTGTGGTTTCCCTATAGAGTTAGGCATTGAAGGCCGAGTTTCTTTAGTAATCATAAGATTGGTTAATGTGTGTGATTTCAACCAAAGGAATGTGACTAATGGTCACAAAACCAATTTATTTTCTTTATTTTCGAACAAAGGAATGTGGTTAATGATTGAAATATAAGTTAAGTGACCAAATTGAACACTGTAGAATTTCATTTTTGTAATTTCATTTATGCAAGTGTGATCAAATGAGTGTGGTGTGCATCAGATATCTTAATGTTTGTTAACCCTCAGAATCCAAAATATACGTGAGAATCTATTGGACTCAAACCTACAATATAAGATACTATGATTTTAATTCTTGCTCTTGAGTGAGTTTTATTTACAAGTTTTATTTAAGCTACATGAATTATTTGAGTCATGAAGTAGCTAACTTATTGTTGTAACAGAGCTCTGGTATCCTTGACCTTAATTCCTGGAAATTTCTTGTAAAAACGACACTTTTTAATTCATATTTCTTATCTTAGAGTTAGTTTCCTACTCTTTTATATATATTTTCAATGTATCACAAGCTTACAATATCCCTCGTTGATATTTTAATGTAAAGTAATTTAATCAATTAAATTGTTGTAAATTTTTGGTGCCATTGTCGACGAGATGCTAAAGGGATTAAGAATTGGTAATTTTATTTGCTATCATTTAATTTAAGAGTGATGCATGGAAATGGAAAATCTACTCATGTCAAAAACTAACTTGGTGACAAAAATGTGTTAGTCAAATGAGGTGTTCGAGTATATTCTTTTCCTTGAAATTTGTTTTGTGTAGAACTTATAGTTTTTTACTCATAGAAGCCCCCCCCTACCCAATCCATATGAAAGATATGGATTATAAACCAACAAGAATGCTTCAAGGATTCTTAAGAGTTGTTGAGTAATAAATATGCTACTCCAATAAACCTCTCAAATCCTAGCAGCAATAAGTAATAGCTCTACATCTCAGGAGGAGAAAATCATGACATCCATTAGGAACATATCTTCATCTCAGAAAGGGATAGAGGATCAAAAGTTCCATGAGAAAAAAAAGATATAAAATATTTCCCTGATCCTCCTTATAAATTTGGAGAGGATACAAAAGAGCCATGTACAACATTCGATGGAGAACAGACATTATAACCTGAGAGTGAAGAGTTTATTGAGATTTTGTATCCAAATACTTTGTGAAAGAGACAAATGTTTGAATATATACAGGGTATGATAAAGGAGGACATGCAATCCAATGGTATTGATGAAGAAGTAAACCAAAGGAGTATTGGATACATTGAATAATGGTTCCGTACAATCCTCGGGCCAGGGCACCACTTCATTCTCCAACATCTCTTGAAACCAAATCAAGAAGATCATTTGGCTCCTCATATTTTTGTATATATCAAATTTTATCTTTCAAGTTTGAATATGAGTTCATTTGTAATAATTTTACACACAAGGCTCCAATGGAAGTACTCTTACACTTGAGAGGAGGATTTACATTTCTAATTAGAGTAGGATATAGACATATAGCTTTGTATGTGAGTCGGAGGAAAGAAGAAAAACAAATTAATTGAAAAACCACAAATACAACCTCTGTAGTTAATTTTTGTGGAATTTTTTCTTTAATGAAAAGGTAAAAACAAAGGTCACTCTTCGATGCCTCTCATAATTTATCACATAGAATCAATCCTATGCCACTCCCTCAACACTCTGGCTCACGTCTCCTGCTCTGTGGGCCACTCCATTTTCTCTAAGATACCATCCTCGTCATTCCTATAGCCATAATAATTGGCATCAATTTTATTGTAAATTATCTTATACCTAGACCTCCTCTAGTTCTTTTCTTCACAAGGATTACTGAATAGCTCTTTGATGTCAGGGAAGAATTTTTCATTATCAAAGTTTTAATAATTGGGCCCCTTGTTGGTGGCACTAGGCATGTCAACTTCTCAAATTTCCAAGTTCATATTATTGGCCCCTAATTTGGCATAATTAGGACCACCAAGATCTACGATCGAAGCTTCCCAATGCCCCTTTTTCCTGATCAACAAGAGCATATGCCTAGTGGATGTATTAATTATAATACTTTTTCAACCTTATGAATGACTTAAGGACCATATTGTATATTCAATAGAAGTTAATAAGAACATTTGAAAAAAAATGTTTATCCATAATATTCACCATCATACCTTATCGTTGAATATTAAACATTTCCTTCTCCTCAATCTGCTCCGTCACGTGTTCCTCACTGATGTACTTACTAAAAATATCTTGTTCCTTATTCTCCATACAACCATGCACACAATCTCTTTATCATCCAAAATGGGGACATGGGAAACAAACTCTTAATCTTTGTGTTGTTGGTTTTCCTTGTCCTAATCTCCCATTTATTTCACCATGTCCTCTTCTTGAACTGGATTAATGGTAATAACGTTAGTCTTGATTGTCAACCTGACCCCACTCTTGATAGATTCGATTCTCTACATTCTCCAAAATACCATCCTCATCATCCATATAGCGATTATAACTAGTGTCTATAAGTTTGTATAACCATAATAACTATTGTCTATATGTTTGTATATCCATAATAAGTTTTTTCTTGATGTCACTTCGATCCTCCAAAACTCATAATAACATTTTTCTTGATGTCACTTTGATCCTTCAAAAGTCAATCAGTTTACTTGATTCCCGACAAGGAATTCATTTCTAGGAAAGTTTCAATGTATGAGGAAGATCAACATTAGGAAAATAATTTCTAAGGGTAAGGGAAGGAATATTTACAAGTTACTCGATGAATTCGATATTGTAAATGGTTGAACGACGAATGAAAAATAATGAAGATGGTTTTTCTATTGCTTCTTTGAAGGACAAGATTTGTATTGTTGAGGGAAAATCAGAAGACTTTTCTTGTAAATGATATTATAATTTCAAACATATTAACCCCTTCTATGAGAATTTTCTTATTAAATAATTCATCCATTCATTATTAATAATATTTTTTTTATCCTCAACACCATTATTTCTCAGTAGATTTGCATTCCTCTTTTGTAGTCGGATGCAACATGTACTAAAAAACACTTACCTTTCAACCGTTTCATACCAAAATTTGATCCATTAGAATTTTCCAAGTTGGATATCTTATTTTTTGAGATTAAATATTGAGAAATATCAATTGCAATCAGCAAGGTCTTCACTTCTCATAATTCTCTTTTCCTTTCTTTCACACACTAAAATGGTTTAAGGAGGAACGATTTTCACCTCGAGAGATTTGATACCTCTCAACACTTCGCAGAAACAGAGTTAAGATGGGTCTATGATGGTTACAGTCATGGCCAGTGCAACAATGTCCAAATTTTATAGATTTTCCCTATTGTGTATACATTTTTTCTTTAAGTATCATCTATGATGTTGTATATATTTCAATCTGATAATTAAAAATGTCACCAAAAAGAAAAAAAAAAACTTCAATAAATTTACATCATTATCAAGTTGAATAGTAACAATGTGATAAAATGAAAATATTGAATACCATATATATTACATCATATCATTAAGAAGCTAAATAATATAAAAAAACTATTTTGAATAATAAAAAACGGTGAATAATAACAAAGTAATATGATGAACATATAGTTTAACATATATTTGGATATATTGAATAACATATATGTTACATAGTTCTTGATCTCAATATCTCTTCTTCTTCTTTTCTCTTAGATACAATTGCACACTTTCCCATGTTTTCATATTGATCAAATGAAAATGGAAGTTGAAATTGAAGACCATCCATAGATTTAACTTGAGATATGGAAGTAAAAGTGATACATTTCCGATGTGTCATCCCAATATTAGTAGTTTATTTCTCTAATGTTAATCCATGGGACATATGGATTGTTAATCCCCAAGCAAGTCTCAATGGAACTTGTCTTTCTTTTCCTCTTTCAATTGGTATAATAGGGACAGTTTGAAGGAACACTTCATCCCATGGAACCCCCACATAATTATCATATCTAACTAAAATATATATGGGAGGTTCAGCAGGGGATATTCCATTATTATACATAGTATTTTCAACAACCCCAAGGGAAACATTTTCAAGTCCTACATTGGTCCATACGTTAGAAGTAATCATCACTTGAGCTCCAACAAAAATAAGTAATTCAGTGTCCAATTTTCCATCATCAACTTCAATAAAATAGTTACTACTTACTCTTGTAGAAACACTACATGCAATTGGGAGATTTAATGATCTCAAACAATGCTTATTGTGATTGTCGACATCATCATTTGTTGCAAACAAATTCATTTCCTTATAAAATAATCCCTTTGTGGAAACATCCATTTTTCTGTGTATACGTTCCATTAGTAATTTCTAGTCTTCTAAAGTAGGATTTTCATCTATAACATTCATTAGAAGATGTTAAAAATGTTTATGATCATTGCTTTCTCCATCTTGCCTAAACACGGTATCACGATTCACAACTTTTGTGAACGATCTCCATAATTATTTCATGTGACCATCACATGCATAAGAAAGCTTATACATAACAAGAGGTAGTTTTCCCAAGTCACCAAGTAATATAACTAACCTCCCTCCAAAGAAAACGGTTGAATATTCTAGAAAAGCTTGTTGAAGTCGAGCATCAATATTTTTTAATAATTTTTTCTCTATAAAACTCATCTCATCAATAAGGATGTATTTGACATGTTTGATATCCTCCTGCAAGGAAATCAAATGTGGCCCTTGTAAATCATTCATATCCCTTATAGGTATATGAACTGCATAGTGTATTTTCGAAGCAGATATGTTGAATGCTGCAACATCGATAGGAGCCAAAAGAAGTAGGGGGATCTTATTAGGAAGTGAATCAATTCCCATGGCATGTGTAATAGCACCAATTAAATAGGAATTTCCAGTACCAACAGTTCCTTGAATAATTATACACAAAGGTTCTTTGTGACCATCTCCTTGAATAATATAGCTCTATTGGTACATTTATTCGTTGACTAGTACTGGTTAGAGTAAAAGTTTCAGTTTTTGTTGTTGCTTCATTTATACCTCATCATTTTCTTTGTCTATGTACTCTCATTTGATCTCTATGTTGACTTTTATGATTTTCCATGCCATCTTCATCTTGTATTTTAAATTTTTCTCTTTCTTCTTTCAAAATGTTTTCTTCATTGTTCTTTCCTTTGATCCTCATTCATTTGTTGTCGTTGCAAACTTTTTCGCTCATTTTTTTTTGTTCTCTGTCTTCTTCTCTTTCCATTTCAACGAGTTCTTCCATTTGATTTACAATTTTCCTTATATTCCATTGTCGATACTAACATTATTTATTTCCCCATTAAGAGTAGACATATTGATGCTCAATTTTATTGTTTATATTTCCATATCAAACAAAAACACTGAAATCAATGAACACTAAAATCAAGATTAAAATTATTGGACATTGAAAACAAAAACACTGAAATCAATATACTATAAAATTAAAATTAAAATTATTGGACATTGAAAACAATGATATTTAACTAATTGGAAAATGTTAACGATTAAAAGACTGTACATATATGAAAAATTAATAAATAGGTAAAAGCATGGAGAATTTAAAGTTCTTAAAAATAATAAAAATATTATTTATCATATATAAATAATAAAAATATTATTTATCATATATATATATATGAATGATGAAAATAAATTGAAACCTAGTTTGCACAATGTCTTCTTGTTTCACTTGAAAGTTACATATTTCATATATAGAGTTTGACTTTGGTTTTTTAAAATACTTTGAAAAATATTTAGATAAAATAATTCTAAATTTTTTTTATTTTAAAATTTACCAATCACATTTTAAATAAAAATAAATAAATAATATATACATAAATTCTAATTAAAAATACATCTTAAATATAATATTAATTAACATAATATTAAAATTTAAATAAATTTAAATTACAACAATTTGATAAAACATTTATCTTTTAATTTTTATTAAAATCTAACATTATTTCTTTAAAAACTATTTTATTTCAATTCCATTTGAATTAGAACATAATGTCTTTTTTAAATTAATTA
>JZKD02S2170858.1:432636-476293 GCA_000966675.3 Picea glauca
TTTTCACATTTTCTTTATAGTTTTCCTCTTTAAGTATACACCCGTTCATTTTGACCCGTACCATCTCCATGGAATTTCACAATTTCTTTACATTTCTAGGGTTATATCTATACCAGTTCTATGCATTCACTAATGCACATAACTGATTCGAAAGTGTCACATCACTTAGTCGCTCGTTTTTTAAAAAGTTGTACATTTTAATAATAGAATATATTTTTGTGATAATTTAGTATATAATAAATAAGTGGAGACGTTGGAGCTCAAAGTGGAGATAATGGAGCCGGAGATGAAGCAGTAGGTGGAGATACTGGAGCTTGGAGTGAGAAATAATATAGTGCGAGGTGCAGTATATTGTTCAGTTCTATTTCATGAGAATTAGTTTTTTTAATTTTCTGTTAATTAGGTTTGTTTAATTTAATTTGAAAATATATACAGAACTACACATGGACTTAATACTGGCTGTAGAATGTGTCTCTCGGTGAAAAAATGTATATCAAAATACAAATATTTGTAATAATAGTAATAACAAAAAAAAAAGTATATTGTTTTTTTTATAAATTATTTATTCTATATATTAAGGAGAAAATGGCCAAAAATACATAGGTTTTGTTATTGGCCTGCCGCTTGGGAAACCCCACTAGCAGAACAACAAAGTATTGTAAAAAAAATATATATTATTTTCCACAGTTACAGTGATAACATGCTCTATGCTTTCAAAAGATAAACAAAAAACATGTAAGAAACCATACATGAGATAATTAATAAAAAGGAGGGACATTGTCCCTAGGCATCTAAAGGAGGGACATTGTCCCTAGGCATCTATGGCTGGTCTTCACTCGGCTCCTCGAAGTTGACATCGACCATTCATTCTGCAATGATATTCATTTTCTTTTCCAATGCTTTAATCTAAAGATGTACATATTCAAGCTGCATAGAGAAGGCATTAAGAACTGCTTTCTTTTCGGTCATGGCCTGGCCTGGAGTCATTTTTTGTTGGATTACTGAGAGGGGGGGTGAATTAGTAATAGAGAAATTTAATCATTTTTAACCATATAATCCAAGTGTTATATCAATGTATCATTATCATGCAATAACTACAGAGTAAATAAGCAATGAACAAATGAACAATCATACACATACACAACACACCAATGTTTTACGTGGAAACCCAAAGTGGGAGAAAACCACAAAATGATTTATCTTATATGTCTTGAACAATTACATTCATTGCAAGCACCAACTTCCTTTTATTTCCAACTGCAACTGGAAGGAGGCTCCAACCCCCTTGTTTCTCAGGCTACAACCTGAAGGAAGCTTCAACTCCCCTATTCTCTGGCTACAACTAGAAGGAGGCTACAACCCCCTATATTCTCTAGCTACAACCAGAAGGTGGCTACAACCACTTGTCCTTGCCTCGTCCAACCGCCCTGACATATAAGTAAAATGATGGAACCATTGTCACACTATCACTATGAGATATACTGATATAAACCTATACCAATCAACCTGCACCAAATAACCTGTACCAATAACCTGAACCATGAATCAACCATGCAGCAACCTTTACCTCAAACTGTAATCAACTTGAACCATAAACAACTACATCAACCATGCACCAACCTGTATCATAAACAAGTGCATCAACCATGCATCAACCTGTACCTTGAACAGGTGCATGAACCATGCACCAAACCTGTACAAATAACCTGTCACAACAACTTTTCCAAACAACCTATCACAACAACCTGTCTCATCAATGTTATCAACCAAATCAGATCTACTCAACAAGATCAATTACCACGAAAACTCTCAAAGATGTGCATCAACCAAGCATAACACAACAACTCATAATAATGACCAAGATCAATATGTGCTTTTAATAATACAAGTATCCTGCATCATCCACAAACCATGTGTAAACAATACTACTAACAAGTGCCTCCAATCATGTACCAAGTATGTACCAATCATGTGTCAAGTATGCATCAACGATGACTCATCAATATGTACACTTAACTATACACCTAATGTATATACCAACTAATCAACTACTTGTCTCAACCATGTACCCAACTTGTACCTCAACCAAAATCCCTCATCAATTTAATCATCCAAATATGATTTGTAAATATATAATAGACTTGGTGTATATGATCACATACTTGCAAACCTTCCTTTACTTCAACAACATGAGACTAACATTTTCATCAAACTTGTCCATAGTCTCACAAGACTAGTTTTGGATTAGTCAACAACCCTAACTTGAAATAATCATAACTTTGTACGTGTAATGAATAAATATCTTGAACTTATACAAAATGTTATTTAGTGTGTTTTATGAAATTCCTCCAGGTTTCACTATTTGTAACCTCTCAGAAAAGAAGTTATAGCAAAAATGACACACCCTATTGAATTCTGGCTTATTCTAGAGAGCAACCTTGTAGAGCGTGCCCCGCATGAAATATTCGTTGAATTGATATGAAACTATTACAAAATATAATACATACTTTAAAATAACCAACATATTTTGTCTCACTAAATTTGGATCTGTTATGAAGAATTTATGACGTTTTTACCTGAAACACCTGTTTTTGACTAGTTTCAGGACTAGCCACAAACCCTATTTTCCACGGAGTGTAAATCCCAAAATACAATGGCCCACAAGATTAATTTTTTACCACAGACACTTTGGTATGTTTTATCAATTCCATAACAATTTCACCATCTGAATCATTATATAAAAAAAGTTATAGCAAAAATGGTGAGATGACCTGTAAATATCATACCTTAAAAAACACCATCAAAAGAATTTATCCTTCCTTGCATTTCGGCCTTCTTTTCTTCACCTTCCCTCAAAAATTCAGCTTAGATATCATTGTTTACCTTAGACACCTATAGATACTCAATAGTCTCAAGTGTAATTAAAATGAGAGAGCCTTGCTCTTATTTATACTCTCCAAGTAGCTTCCATAAAAACATCTTCTAGGTCACTTGGCCCACTTTACTTATTTTAGGGTTAACCCACTTCTAGTTTCTCCATTAGATATATTATTGAAATAATTTATTTTCTATTCACTTTGAATTATAATACACTCATCTCTTCACTTTATTATTTACCTTTTAAAATCTCTTAAACCACTTTGACTACTTTGACATTTTGGGGCTTCTAGATGACATATGAGGGTCCTCCAACTTCGTAAGGCCATAACTCTCAAACCGTGAGGAGTTATGTGATTTTCCACATACCATAAGAAATGTAATGACATGTAATATTCTTATATAATAGTATTACCTTCAAATATAGCAAAAATCATATCATTATCCATCAAACAAACTTGGGTCCATTACCCAAACCTTGGTTCTCTAACTTCACATGGTCATAACTCTCTAACCGTGAGGAGTTAAGTGACGTTCTACATACCATTGGAAATTGAATGACAAAAGATATCAATCTATGATAGTTTCCCTGACAAATTCACTATCCTTCATCTCATTATTCCACAATTAAGCATGGGTTCTCTTACTCTACAAAGCATCTTCCCCTGAGGGATTTCACCATAAGGGGACCACTTTGAAGTTCATCCATATTTACTTCTTATCAACCATGAAAAAACAATAATGAGTCATATTTACATAAAAAAATATTGGGTCCATTACCCAAACCTTTGCGCTACGAGGTTTTCTTCAAGGGTTGACATCAATTACAACGAACCTTAATCAAAAATCTCCCCCTTTGGCATTGATGGCAACACTCTGATGCAATATTGAATTCATATCACTCAGGCTCCCCCTGTAACCATGCCTCTGTCCTCTGCATCTGATAAATCTACCTCTGTCCTCTACATCTGATAAATCTCTCCCCCTTTGTCATCAATGGCAAATGTATCTTTCCATCCGGGGCTGCTCCCCCTGACTGAACTATCCTCTTATGGTGCTTCCTCATGTACATCTAAGACATTTAAGATAATAATTTAAAAATAATTCAAAAAGCATTCATTTTGGAGTAGAAATAACTCCAAGTCTTTGGTGAAGATATTCAAGGGATTCCCATGGAAATAGTTTTGTAAAGATTTATGCCACTTGTTCTTTTGTGCCCACATACTCAACTCTGATGTTCTTCTCTGCAACCTGTTCTCGTAGAAAGTGATACTTGATTGGAATGTGTTTCACCTTGGAGTGCATCACTAGGTTTTTTGAGATACTGATGGCACTTGTATTATCACAATATATTGGAATGGGCTCATCATACTTAACCTGTATATCTATCAAAGTTTGTTTCATCTAAAGAACCTGTGTACAACATGTTGTTGTTGTAACATACTCTGCCTCGGCTATAGATATAGATATTGATGATTATTTCTTGCTTAGCCATGATACCAAACACTCACCTTAGTAGAACGTTGCTCCATTGGTGCTTCGTCAATCATCAATACAACTTTCTCAATCTACATCTGTGTAGGCAATAAGTGATAGATCTTTTCCTTTTGGATACCATAATCCAAACTCTTTTGTTCCTTTGAGATATTTGAAGATCCTCTTTACTACTAATACATGTGATTCCTTTGGTGCTTCTTGGAATCTTGCCACCTGTCCAACTGCCTGCATTACATCTAGTCTAGATGTTGTCACATAAAGTAAGATGCCAATCATTGACCTGTATTGCCTTTGATCTATAGACTTTGAATCATCATCTTTGCTCAACTTGCAACTAATTTGCATGGGATTTATAACTAGTTTGCATTCTTCCATTCCAAACCTCTTTAGCATTTCTTTGATATACTTGGTTTGAGAAATAAAAATTCCTTTATTGATTTGACGTATCTGAAGTCCCATAAAGAATGATAGTTCTCCAAGTAACGACATTTCAAATTCATTTTTCATATCTTTTACAAATTTCTGGTTTAACCTGTCACCATCACTACCAAAAATAATATCATCAACATAAACTTCAATCAATAAAATATTACCTTGACTTACCTTGATATAGAAGTTGTTGTTTGTGCTTCCTTTCCATAGTTTGTAGGGAGTTTTGTCATTATTATTTATGAGCATTACTTTGTTTTGAATGTGAATTGATGTATGCACTGTATGTGTCCAAAATATATCTGTCAATTTGGAATCCATTAGCATTGTTCGAGCCATTTCATGTATAATTATTATCCATTATGATAATGTTCCTTTTTCTTTGAACCACTCTTTGAACCAATCTATGAATCTATTCTCTCATCACTATCATATCTCTGTTGAAACTTGCTAAGTGTTCTTATGAATTCATATATGTCCATACTGTCCATGACTCTTCTCGTGAAACTGTCCATAATATTGACCCATTTATCACTATACTATCATGAAGTCTTGATTAATCTATCAAATTGTACTTATGCTAACTGATTTCTCTGAATCTATCTTCTCAAACTCTGCAAGGTTCTCGAAGGATGGTTCTTTAGTCTATCACAGCTATCACATAGACTCCCCCTGTCTAATATTCATATTACTTGGGAGTCACTAAGCTGGATGGCTCAGAATAATTTCTACTCTGATGTGTATTCATCATCATATTCATTGGTAGATTCATCATCATGTTTATTGGTAGATTCATTATCTCTCTGAGCTTTGACTTATTTCTTTCTTTCTGTGGATTCATATTTCAGTACAATGAATGAAAGTACAATCTGTTTAACATGTTCCTTATTCACCTAACCTTCCTTTATTTCAGTTATTTTCCAAACTTTTCTGTATCTGACATCTTTTATTTTCTCTGTAGAATTTTCTTCATCTTGTTTTATTTCCAAACTTTCGATCTCTAGTACTTGTTCTTTGTTCACCTATTCTTCCTATTTTCTTATCCATACTTTCTTATATCTGATATCAATATTCTCTTTCATGGAAGTATCGATCATGCTTCTACAATCACTGGATATGTGTCTATCGTTATGAAATTTGTAACACTCAATGTTACATGCGACCACATAGGTACTTCTTGATTGAACATTTCTTTTATAATTTCTGCAATCTGCAACCTTATGTCGAAAGTTACTACAATAAAAACAATTACCATAAAATAAATTTGCATACCTGGGAGTGAATGATCATCTTTGTGGTGTCGTCCTTCTAAATTTTTCCTTTGAATGATCATGATCATTATTGAAGATTCTTTGTGGCTTGAACATGGATAGTCTTCTTGAAGATGTATATTCAATAGTTTTATTAGATTCTGGTTGACCATGATTCCTTCCTTTGATTACTTTTGCATAACTCTTTCTATTTTCTTTATTCTTCTTTTCTAGCAACCTAGAGTGCTTCTCTTCATTCTCTATAACTCATGTGGATCTTCAACGTTCTTGTTGAGCTTGACAATTTTACTTCTCAATGTGACAACTTCTTCTTCAAGATTCTCAACCTCTTTTTCTTTCTTCATTATTTGAGACTTCATGACTTATTTTGTTCTTTTCGCTTCTTCAAGATGAATTTTTAATGTGATTATTTATTATTCAAGTCCTTTCTCTTCTTGACCAAACTCTACCTCAAGCTGGTTTACATCGTTAGTTATTTCCTTAAGATGATCTGTCAATATCTTCTCTCTCATTTCTTCTTCTTCCTTCTGTGCTCCTATGCTGGTTTCCAAACACTATTTTTCATATTGAATATTTTATTTCATCTTTCTGGCTTCTTCCAGCTGATTTCTTAAGTTCTTGATGACCTGCTGGGATTCTTCAAAAATATGAACACTTTCCTTTTGTTTCATCAATTCTTTCTTGAGTGAATTTTTTTCTTCTCTTAGTTCATCTAAAGAACTAATCAATTCTTCTTTATAATTGACTTCCTTCTCAATTAGTTTCTCTATATAATTTCCTTCATGGAATTCTATTTCAAGATGTCCACGTTTTTCACAATTAAAACAAAACAACATACCTTGGGTGATTATGTAGTCTTCATCTTTTGAATCTGCTTGACATGGTGAACATAATTCTTCTTGATTTGTATTTGCATCTTCTTTGACATTTTCTGAACCTGTGATGAGTGAGGAATATATTTCATGTAACTTATCCCAAAGTTCTTTGGCTGATGAACATTTACTAATGTTTTCTCTTACAAGATTAGGTAATCCTTCCCAGATGAAATTCATTTCCATTTTTCTAGTCTTCTTCAATTCCTCCTTGGCTGCAGTCTTTACCCTTTTTGAACTATCATATCTTGTAACAAATGATAGCCAAATATAATGTCCATGTGCCTGTAAAAATACTTTTTTCCTTCTTCTCCACATCTCATACTTCAAATCATTTTGACCATTAAACATTGGTACTCCATTCTTAGAATAATTCATGATCTCCTTGCAGTGGTTAAACTATTTCCTAAAGGAACCGGCTCTGATACCAATTGTTGGATTACTGAGAGGGGGGCTTAATCAATAATAGAGAAATTTAATCCTTTTTAACCATATAATCCAAGTGTTATATCAATGTATCATTATCATCCAATAACTGCAGAGGAAATAAGCAATGAACAAATGAACAATCATACACATACACAGTACACCAGTTTTTAACGTGGAAACCCAAAGCGGGAGAAAACCACATAATGGTTTATCTTATATGTCTAGAAGAATTGCATTCATTGGAAGCACCAACTTCCATTGTTTTTCAGCTACAACTAGAAGGATGCTCCAACCCCCTTGTTTCTCAGGCTACAACCTAAAGGAATCTCCACCTCCCCTATTCTCTAGCTATAACCACAAGAAGGCTACAACCCCCTATGTTCTCTGACTATAATAGAAAGGTGGCTAAAACCACATGTCCTTTCCTCATCCAACCACCCTGATGTATAAGTAGAATGATGGAACCACTGTCACACTATCACTGTGAGATATACTACTATAAACCTATATCAATCAACCTGCACCAAATAACCTATACCAATAACCTAAACGATGCATCAACCATGCATCAACCTGTACCTCAAACTGTAATCAACCTATACCAAACAACCTGTAATCAACCTGTACCATAAATAAGTGCATCAACCATGCACCAACCTGTACCTTGAAGAAGTGCATCAACCATGCACCAAACCTGTACAAATAACCTGTCAGAACAACTTTTCCAAACAACCTATCACAACACCTTGTCTCATCAATGTTATCAACCAAATCAAATATACTCACAAAGATCAATTACCATGACAACTCTCAAAGATGTACATCAACCAAACATAACACAACAAATCATAATCATCACCAAGATCAATATGTGCTTCTAATAATACAAGTATCCTGCATCATCCGTAAACCATGTGTCAAAAATACTACTAACAAGTGCCTCCAACCATGTACCAAGTATGTACCAATCACATGTCAAGTAATCATCAACTATGACTCATTAATATGTACCAACATCATCAACTATACACCTCATGTATGTGCCAACTCATCAACTACTTGTCTCAACCATGTACCCAACTTGTACCTCAAACAAAAGCCCTCATCAATTTCGTCATCCAAATATGATTTGTAAATATGTAATAGATCTAGTGTATATGATCACATACCTACAAAGATTCCTTAACTTCAACAACAAGAGACTAGAATTTTCATCAAACTTTTCTTTAGTCTCACAAGACTAGTTTTGGATTAGTCAACAACCCTAACTTGAAATAATAATAACTTTGTACATGTAATGAATAAATATCTAAAACTGATACACATTGTTATTCAGTGTGTTTTATGAAATTCCTCAAGGTTTCACTACTTGGAATCTCTCAAAAAATAGGTTATAGCAAAAATGGCACACCTTGTTGAACTCTGACTTATTCTAGAGAGAGACATTGTAGAGCGTGCCCCGCACAAAATATTCATTGAATTGATCTAAAACTATTACAAAGAATACTACAGAATGTACCCTAACCAAAAAACTTGGTATCACATAATTTGGATCTGTTATGAATAAGTTATGACATTTTTACACGAAACACCTATTTTTGACTAGTTTCTGGACTAGCCACAAACCCTATTTTCCATAGAGTATAACTCCCAAAATACAATGACCCACAATATGAATTTTTTACCATGGATACTTAGGTATGTTTTATCAATGGAATAGAGATTTCACGGTTTGAATCATTAGAGAAAAAAATTTATAGAAAAAATGGTGATATGACTTGTAAATAACATACCTTAGAAAGCACCACCAAAAGAATTTATCCTTCCTTGCATTTCGGCCTTCTTTTCTTCACCTTCCCTTAGAAATTTGGATTAGATTTCCTTGTTACCTTAGAAACCTATAGATATTCAATATGCTCAAGTGTAATTAAAGTTAGAGAGCCTTGCCTCTTATTTATACTCTCCAAGTTGCTTCCTTAAAAACATCTTCTAGATCACTTGGCCCACTTTCCTTATTTTAAGGTCAACCCACTTCTAATTTCTCCATTAAATTTATTATTGAAATAATTTATTTTTTATTCACTTTGAATTATAATACACTCATCTATTCACTTTATTATTTACCTTTTAAAATCTCTTAAACCACTTTGATTACTTTGACCTTTTGGGGCTTCTAGATGACATATGAAGGTCCTCCAACTTCGTAAGGCCATAACTCTCAAACCATGAGGAGTTATGTGACATTGCACATACCAACAAAAATGGAATGACATGTAATATCCATATAGAATAGTATTACCTTCAAATATAGAAAAATTCATACTGTTATCTATCAGACAAACTTGGTTTCATTACCCAAACCTGGGTTCTCCAGCTTCACATGGTCATAACTCTCTAACCGTGAGGAGTTATGTGACGTTTTACATACCACCAGAAATGGAATGAAAATCACTATCCATATAGGATAGTTTGCCTGAAAAATTCATTGTCCTTCATCTCATTATTCCACAATTAATCATGGGTTCTCTTACTCTGCAAAGCGTATTTCCGTGAGGGTTTTCACCATAAGGGGACCACTTTGGAGTTCATCCATATTTACTTCTTATCAACCATGAAAAAAAAATAATGAGTCATATTTACATCAAAAAATCTTGGGTCCATTACCCAAAAATTTGTGCTATAGGGATTTCATCAAGGGTTGACATCAATGACAACCAACATTAATCATCATTTTTGTATGCCATTATAGGTCGATGATAAGGTAGTATTTTGTTTCCCCTTCCCTGTAAGTACCAACATCTAGAACCAAAACCATGATCTCTACATCCACCTCACTATGTTGAACCCTTGTCCTTGTTTGCTTGACTTCCTCTTCTCATGCATCCAGAGCTTCTTGCGTTTCAAGTGGATTCTAGTTTATGTAATCCTCTGCTACTAGAATGACATCTTGTTGAGTGTCAGTGAGAGAGAGGTTCATACATTCCCAACATCCTTGACTCGATAAAAGCCAAATATTTTTCATTCCTTTTTTTTTATGATATAAACCCATTGATGAATTCGAATTTTTAGAATCAGTTTGCATTTATTACATTTATAAGACTTCGTTCAAACATATAACATCCAAATTAAATACATCAGAAATCAGAAATAGAAGTGACAATCTATGGAATTTTATTATGAATGGAATCTGGTAGACAATAATAATAAAACTCTAAGGGATGCTACAACAACTTCTATAATAAACACTACAAACTCAAGCCAAAACCTATAATAATTCCATATTCTCCTCAAGAGATGATGTGTCATGTCTATCCCTCACTAGTGCGGCATGATATGCTCCTCAACACCCATTGAAGCAATATGGCCACCCATACCAAAAACCTGTACAACTTAGATCACAAAGGGCCTTTCCGAACAAGGATGGGCATATTGTTGGGCCTCACAAGACTACTGGTGTTCAACGAGTGAGGACGCCTACAGAAACCTTCCTGCAAAAAAATTGAGTCTGCAAATACCCTCGCAAGACAAACCCGAGAAACTAGTGGAGCCTCATGGGGCCCTCTTATTCAACCATTGAGGATGTTGTTGATAGGACTTCCAAAACCCTCCCAGTACTTGCAAAAATTGAGAATGGCCTCCTACGGATAATTTTGCAAGATTGCACGAGATGATAAACCACCAAAAAAATACAAACCCCAATTAAATCTCTAATGGAAATATTAGATACCCTTTCTCTTATACTTTTTTCATGACTTCTAGAATTTTCCCCTTTTTTACCAAATCAAATCTAACTTCTAGAATTTTACTTTTTTTTACTAAATCAAATATAACCCTTATCCCTATTTTTCTTTCACTTTAAGATTAAAATTCACTTTTAATAATGGTTAAGGAAGTTATTAGTCTAAAGTTACTTTATTTATTTAATGTCACTTTAAATGCATAAAATATCCTAACTAAGTGACACTAAATAACCCCTTTTAACTTCATTTTTCTTTAGTGACAAGTCACGAGAGACATTACCACTACTGAATAGGGGAATCCAAAAATGGGTACATGATAAAAAATACCCCTTCAATGCGACCACTTCCTTGATCATTGATTTTTCCTCAATGTTCTTTCAGTTTCACCTTGGATTTCAAGAATCAAGCATAGAAAATTTTTCAAAGGTGTTTCGATTATGTGGTTTCGATGATCCCTAATTTCCATTATGTCATGGGTACTAAGGGGTTTATGATGCAGTGAATACCCAGGTCACAACCATTGTTGATTCTTCAACACCCACAATTGTGGAATATTATAGAGGGCCATCATTCCTTACTACATTTTGGTATGATCCCTACCTCTAGTGTAATAGCCGAACCTCTTCAACATTCCCATGTCAACACTGTGCTTCTCCCATGAATTTTGTTTATTTTCTATAGCCGGGATAATTAAATCTTTCTTGGTTGGATTTATGACCCTCCTTCACTTATTAACTCTTTGCATGAGGTGACAATGGGTTGAGGCTAGTTGTGGATAATTGTGGCTTGGAAACATGAGCTCTCTCATGTGTTTTCAAGCTTCTCTAAGTGTGGCATAGATATGGTAGATGACACCCGAATCGGGGAAAAAATAAATAAATTCCAATGGATATTTCATTGGTTAATAAAATGGGCATTTTTTCCATAAAAGGTTAAGTCCCCCAATAATATATTTCACCACCCAAAAATTGCGTTCTCATATACACTATAATCTTTAAGGATTTTGAATCAATAGTACTTGAACAGTGTAACACACCCACGATGGGGCATACAAATTTTCTCTTTTCTTAAAGGACAGATTATCCATCCATGGTTTCTAATTTGGGAAGTCGGGCAACCAGTCCGGCCTCCTGATCAAGGATCTCTGATTCTGAAGCCAAATGACTCTTTGAGACCTTGATGGTCTTGTTCTATAATTAAATGCATACTCTTTCGAATTTCAGGTGTAGGTCTAATGGTACTCGCGACTTTCCCCTTTTTCTCTTGCAAAATCTTCGAGTTTGGGCACTGGCACCTTTTCGGATAAGCCCTTCCTTGTCATGACCTTGGGAGATGACCTCATGCAATGCACATGATTACGGGCGCAACCAAGGCTGGCTTGGAACCAGCTACTTTTCACCCCACAATTCACCTTGATCCTCCACGTGTCCTTTCTCCAAAACCATGGTCTGGATTGTGGACCACCCTCAACATTTTAAAGTTCATGCACTTTCGGTCCCCGCAATGTGACAGAACCACCAATATCACAACCTTGATGGTGCATATAAACTAATGGACAAGATCTATCCCTTCTGAATCTACAGATCAAATCCAACCATTCTAAATCAACAACTATGATTTATTTTGTGATTCGAGTTACGGGAGTTTCAACTCTCAACTTTCACTTTCTCTGTTGGTAGCTATCTTCCAGAGTGGAAGAACTACAAACACCTGTTCTCAACAAATGGACAATTCTGATGAACTTTGGCTCTCATACCTTCAGGATTTCTTTCTCCTTCATTCACCCTTTTCTCCCAAAGTGCTCCGTACCCAAAGTTGTATATCAGACGCCATGCATTTACTCTGATAAACGGTCTACATTCGCTTTCCACAAACACAAATATTCAGACTAAATCCTTCTGGAGTGTCAGATATTCTCAGACGTGTCCTCTCCAAGTCGACCTCCCTGGTCCTCTTCGGGATTTCAAAACTTTTCAACCAAGAACAAATCAATGGTCCTTCGACCTACTCTTTGATCAACGATCGAGATCTCCTTCTAGACTTTGACACTTTCACCCTCTGCTTTCCTCTAGAGTTCTAGATCTAGTGACACATGTCCACTTTCAAATCAATGACTGTCGTCCACTTTGGGACTTCAGCCTTCGGTGATTTCAAATCTCAATTTCCCCATGCTCTACTTCTCCCAAAGCATTTTATCTTGAGTTCATGATCTGATGACATGTGTCCTCTCGCAGATCGATGGCTCCCAGTTTCTTCGGCTATTCGGGGTTCGATGATTTCAACCTTTACTCCTTCGTTTTCTCCCGAAGTACTTTCACCTGAAGTTCACAATCTTTTGCCATGTACCCTCTAGATATGACGGTCCAGATTCTCTTCAGCTCTTCGGCTCTTCAAGCTTCTAGAGTTTCAGACTCTTATGCACTCATTTCTCATAGATTTATTTCACCCAAACTTCATGTATTTCCACCACGTATCCCTCTGCAACGGACGGTTACGATCTTCTTTGACCTTCGGGGATTCAAGATTTTGTAACACTCCTCACTTGGAAACCCATGAAGTAGTTTTCCCCGAAGTATTCGATCTATTGACAGGTATATCCTGTAGACTGATGAATAAGATCTACTTCAGGTCTTTACCTGGAGTCCATAGACTTATGCCAAATTTCCTTTGGATCCAATGCCTAACTTTTACTTTAGACGATTTGACGATTGACATTTTCTTCAGGTCTTTACCCTGAGTATACAGCTTTACACCACCCGTCCTTTAGATCCGACGCTTGAGATTTAGTTCTTTCTCCTTGACAATGGAATATCCCAAACTACTTTGGGACTTCAAGACTTTGGTAAGTCCACTCTCCTCCATGTGCAAAGCACTAAGGCTTAACCACCTTGCTCTTACTAAATGGATATTATTCCTCTGCACTGTGATCCAATGAACAATGTCACTCCTCCTACTAATATTCTAATCTCTTCTGACTTAGAAGATTTTGTAAGTGTTCAAAGGCCTCGAACTTTTCTCCTCCTATAGGTCCGTCCCTTGGACTTCGTCTACATGCCTGAAAGTGCTATCTCCTCTAATATTGATTCCCCTTGAATATTTCTCCTTCCAATGCACTCCTTGCATTTCATGGATCTTGCCAAACTCAGATCGAAGGTCAACAATGATTGACGGTTCATAGAAATTGCAAGGTTCAACCTCCACCATCAGGGGAGTTCTCCCTCGACTCTAGTATAATCCTAGTCATTGATCTTCCATTCTTGACGATATAAATGAAATAGGTTGATCATGGCCATGAAATAACATGTCCGCTATTAGGTTCTTATGTCATGGGTAGTTCTGGTAGCTGGACTATCATCTGCCTCCCACAGCTAGCGGTCGAGACGGTTCCCAGGCATCCTCATATCTAACGCTCAGGGTTAACTTTGAGACTTCGAAACTTCAGGGATTTTACTTCCCTTACGATGAACTCACTTAGTTCTCCGAACTCATGAAGTCCAAATGACTCCAGGGTTAACTCCCACGATCTTTCCCATACCCAACGGTCATAACATACCGTGGCTTCTTTTGAACAGATTTCGTCTGTTCGTCTTCCAAACAAGGGACCCCCCGCCATTTTTTGATACTTCAACCTCATTGTTCTTCTTGAGCTTTGTTAGCTTTGAAAGTCTTAAGATATCTGTGCTCTTTATCTTGAACTTAACGCATGAAATAATCCTTCTGCGCACCCCTGACGCTCATTCCTCAACTCTAGAACTTAAGTGGTTCTCGGTCTCTTCTTGCCTTGTAGAGAGCCTATGCATACATGTGCTATCTCTCCTAATATTTAACAGAATCCCTCCTCCAAGGGACTCCAAAAAACTAGGAGTTTTGACATGTGTACGTGAAACTGTGCCCAAGATCGACGAACTCACAGTTCATGGATCTTGTTTAACCCACCACAGGGTGCAAGCATTTATGAATACAAAACTTGTTCAATTCATATAATTTATTACTTTCCTAATTACAACATCAAGTAGACACCAAAATGGATACATTATAAAACATGAAGAAAACATATCAATCCCTGGGTCGTTCACACTATATCTAATTTTATTACACAATTGCAGCTCAATTTCACAAGGTATGAGAATACTTATCTATTACAATTTGAATCCAACTAACTAACTGTGGGTTTGTTCCTTTCCACCCAACCATAGGCTCAGAGGAATTCATTCTTATCACTCTAGCCACCCCCGTGCCAAGCCATGATATCACTAGGGAATTTACACCATCTCTCAAAGAAAACTCTCTCTTTCACAACGACCCTGAGATATTTATTAGATTCTTTCATAGCATCAAGATCGCATTTGGTCCTTTAGGTCATATTCTCTACACTTCCTTTTGGTTCCAACATCCCCTTTTCGAGATTGCACTTTCATCTGGTGTCTTTCCTCTTGTATCATACCTTCCCTCCTTTGCAAGGTTTTTGACCTATCGTGTTCCTTCTGTCAGAAGGAAGCTTGGGTATGCAGGTCTCTATGGTACTTTGGAATGACATTCTACAACTATACCATGCTTCCATTCATGGGGGTGGTTGATGATTCAACCAATTGTCCTTTATTCATTATCTAATTTCCTTCCTCTAGAGATATCATGGCTTGTACTTCAAGGATTCACCCCCCATCAGTCAGTTACGAGAAATTTAACAATAACACATTTACATCATTCACATGCCTTATCATGGTAATCCTATTTTATGATTAATTAAAAGATGGGGGGAAACAAGGATTTTACAATTCTGTCCCCCTTGAGGGAACATCGTCCTCGATGTTCTTTCTCAAAAACACTTGTCATGCCTTTCTCATTCAACTATTTCAGAAATCTTGATCCTTCTTTTTCTGGTCAGTTCCTTTTTCAGACCCTTAATCTTCATCACTTGCTTTCAATAATTCTTGTACAACAAGCACTTTAATCATAGTATTATGAAAAAATTGCACAAAAATTTCTAGGAAAATTTCATAATCTTAGCACAATAATTATCTGCACAGTTTGTGGATTTGTATCCAAATGGTTGTGTTGTTATCCATGCTCATTCTTTTTCGTTGACATACTCATTGTTTGTACGATCCCAATAAATATTTTACAACAACTATCAAGGTATCATCTTCCTTGTAGTCACTCACCCTCCAGGCCCAGGCTCAGGCATCCCCTTCTTTGCTATACAGTCCCTCGGGTGATCCATCTTGCCTTGACAAGGTTTTCTCACACAGAAAGAACTGCCCATAGTGTGCATGATCCCAATCAGTAGTTTACAAACACTATTAAGGTCTCATCTTCTTTTCGGTCACTCACCCTCTAGGCCCAAGCTCAGGCATCTCGTTCTCTGATATACAGTCCCTCGGGTGATCCATCATGCCTTGCCAAGGTTTTCTCACACAAGAAGAATTCTAGAGACTTTATTGAGCCTTACAGTCGAGGCTTCCCGTAGACTTTATTTGTTGAGGCATCCCTCAGGCTTGTCTTACCTCAACAGAAGATATTTTAGGCGATCATGGCTTACCACGGGGTTCTTATGGCTCAGTAGTAGCCATTTTTCATGCTTTTCAGCTTGGCATCCTTCCGGCTCAATGAAAGTCAGGGAAAAAGGTTACTCTCCTTCTCCTGACACATAAATAGATAGGTATGAAGGCTACTCTCCTTCTCTCGACTCAGTCATATATAGGGATGAAGGTTACTCTCCTTCTCCTGAGTTAGTCTCTATTTCCTTCAATCAGAACATACTCTTTTTCATAGTTCTTCCTCGAACCCGAGAGCTCAGTCTCTCGTCTCTTCAGTCTTCGTAGATATTTTCCTTTCTGCTATATCATAGTCATACAAAAATTCATGAGACATGATTATAAACTTTAAATCCAGAGTTTCCTTGTAAATATGTCACCTACAAATTTCCAATTCCACATTTTATTTTCATATTTGTTCTGCACATGAACCAGATTCATAATTATGGGAGTTTCCTTCCCATAGATGTTTGGATCAACAGGCAATTGGTCCTCCCTAGGGGATTACAACGCTTCCATATCTAAGACCCCTTTGCTTCCTGCACTTTCAAATTCAATCAAGAAAAGAAATTGTTAGTTTTCCATGCACATACATTTTTATTGCACCTTTATAATTTCATCACAGACAATTTCAGAATTGTTCATACTAACAATAAAATTCACTTTCTTAGAAACGGGAATACCATTCCTTGCAATTTGTCTCAGTGGGAAATTGGTCTTCCTTATGGGCTTACAATACCTCCATATCCAAGACCCATTTCCTCTCTGCAATTCATTATTTACATAGCCAAACAAACTGTTAGCCTCATTTCAACATACCAAACCTTTCAAAAAGTAATTCAACATTTCAAAGGATTTTAACAAATGGGCCAATATTCATGGCCACATTCATACCCAATGCACTCTTGCATTGTTTTCAATTTTGTCACACTTTATGACCGGTTCTTGGCCATGGTGTGTTGCAATTTAACCAACCTTTTCCTCATACGGCTTATCCATTTTCCTTCATTCTTACCGCAGGACCATACTGCCTGCTATAGGCCAATCACGACCCCCAAATCAATACAAATGAACTCAAAATTTTCACATGAATTTTCAGCATTCTTCCTCCATTAAAAACTAAGGTGCCAACATTGTTGGCCAGGCAAATTTGTTTTCCTTCAATCCTTACATAATGTAGGTAAAACATTGGAAGGTCCTCCTCCCTCAATGGGAAATCCATTTTCTATCCTTTATGCAAAAATGCATTTCCTTGAATCAATTCCATGCAATGTGATAACTAGGAACACCTCTATTCCCATATAACTAGTCCCTGCGACAATAGTCTAACGTAGAGTGATAAAATCTACCTTTCTTGACTGGCCCGGATGGAGTCCATTTTCTATCCACGTGATTGAGATCTATAACCTCAGCTCTATTTGTTTCAGTGCTACTCTTTTCAGTTCCCGTGTCCAAGAAATTATGATCCTGGCTACACACCTTTCCTACAAATTGATGGTGCAGATCCGTCTTTCCCCATATCTAACGATTGCAAGAGATTGAAAAAACTCAATCGAATCAAGGTTTAATTCTCCTTTCAATCCCTGTAATGAATACGGGTCATCTGATCTACGATTGTACCCCCAAAATGAAAACAAAACTATATTGAGTTTAATTTATGGGTACAAGTCCTGACATTAATCCGCATACATAGGCCTTCCCTGTAATGAATACCGGTCGTTGATCTTATCCCTATATTGATTCTAAACCACATGATTCAAAATACAACAATCGAGGAATAAAAGTATTTGACCAAGAATCTAGACGAAGAGCAAAGCTTCGATTTTCCAAATTCAACCACAGAACCCAATCACGGTACGAGTTTATGTGGAATTAGTGTGTGGGTTCCTTACAGGTCCTCCTACCGATGTTTCACATATCAACGATTCATAGTGATTGTGGAATCCCCAATGTGTTCTCTCTTTATTGGAGAGTTCAATATCCATAATCTAAAAAGTGCTCGCCCAAATCCTTAATCGTGGTCGTTGATCATCCACCCTGACGAGATCAACGGTGTTGGTTGATTGTCTGTCGTGAACTAGCATGCCTATTAATTTCACCTTCGCGATCCACAATCAATACGAGTCTTCCAATCTACAATTAGACTCCTAACTCAAAACAAAGATGCATTGAATTTAAATTACCAGCACAATCTCTGGAATTAACCCATGTGTCCATTTGATCTCCATAATGAATATGGGTTTTGGATCTTATCGAATGACTAACATCGGATCCGTTAAATCTAGTGGATCTTGAAATCGATCTAATGAATGTGATCGGTTTCCTTTTGATGAATGGATCATGTTCACTTCCTCTACCAGGCTCTTGATTAACCTGATTCGATTAAGGTTTTATTTTTTGATCCTCACGATCTCGATCGATAGTTGATCAAAGGGATATCTACTATCTCCTAGTAAAGGTTTTTTACCTTTTGAGTCAAGATATATCATTTGGTTTCGATGTTGCTGCATCATACAATCAATCTTCACTGTCATAGGTTCACACCTCCAACATTTGGGTTCTCCTTCCTAAATAATACCCTACTTGGGTATACATGGAATACAACTTTTGTTGGTTGCTAGGACACTCTTTCTGATTTTCACCTCATCAACAGTGCTTTAGTGGGATTCTCACAGTCCTGTCATTAATCTTTTGACCGCATCCTTCCCATGGTCATTCTCTGCTTGAGGTTTCCCCTTATTGGTAACTGTCTTCCTCAACAGTTCCAATTCCTTTCTATACACAACATGCATCATTAGTTGTAATATAAATTAAAATGCATGTATCATAACACTCAAATCCATAAAACTTCTTCAAAATGTCCTAGCATATCTTTATGCATTTCATCACATTATCCTCAATGATTTTCATGAATGCATTAGATACAGCTCTCGATTGTTTCTGCAGTAATACAATCATCATCACTATGGTGTAAAAACATTTACTTTTGATAGTAAGTTATCTTTTCCATTGCAGAGGAAACATAACACATAGAAAGAATGGAGTTAGGGGCTCTCCCCTTCTTCCAATTCTTTCTACACCGCCCGAGACTTTTCATCCCAACTGATTTATCTCTAAAGGCCTCTTCCTTTTCTTAACATGGCTCCAACCAAGCCTATTCAATCAAACATACTCCTTTATTCATTCATTAGTCTTCTTATTCATTACATGATTCTTTGAAAATGTAATCATCAAAGGCATAATCGTTTGCCTCTTATCATGACAACAAAGCATCTTTGTTCATTTACCCTTTTATCTAATTATATTATTATTCCCTGAGGAAAGGGAATACATTCCCCTCAAGTTATTATTTGGAACAAAACTTTCATGACTCTTGAGAATGGAGTCAACCATGCATCCATATTATTCAATTAATATGGACAAGAGAAATTCTTGATTTATATTTCACTCATCAGGGAAACCATATGGTGCCTACAACTATACTCTTTCATCATACATGTGCATCACTTGCATGCTTAATATCATTCATACCTAACTGGTATTGATATCATGCTTCATATTAAGAAGCTTCACGATGCATTAAACCCATTCACTCAAGCATAATTAAACACAACTAAGTATTCATCATGCTAGCTTATTGCTTACACCTTTTCCATGTCATTCACACACATGGACATATCAGGCCTCTATATCCTTTTCCCAAGGATCTTCCAAGCATCCTTACGATCATCTATACACATTCGTGTATATGTAGGTGCATCTATTGCACATTTTTACCAAATGAATTCACTTGATAGTTTAATTTCATCATTAGTGTCCTTTAGTTTGGGATTTCAGTCACTTACAGGACTAATATCATAGTCATATTTCGTATTGATGTTGCCTTCTCTCATGGAAATAACCAACTAGTTTCACTTTCCTCTTTACATGACAACATATAGCAAGAAAACCTCCTTGCCTCAATGTCCGTAGGGTTTGGCCCATATCACCTTTCTCTAGTTATGAGGAGTTATATATTCCGATTTTAGTGTAAAGTATTAACTATAACTTCCAAGGATCCTACCTGATCCTATCAGATTCCTTTAAGCCCACAAAGTTATTAACCATTATATAATCATCCATCATCAATGCTTGAGGTTCCAACTACCCATGCTTAGAAGCTATGTTATGAACACCAAGTCATTCGTCCTTCAGGCTTTAACTGCTCTTGACAGAACCCTTCCACCTTCAGCTATCCACATTCACGTCTTACTATAAATGTTAATTATCATATCCCTACTCTGGTAAGAGTAGTAATCACTTTGACAGAGGGCTAGAGAAATTCTTCTACTAGAATTTAACAAGAATTCCCAAAATCACAGGTTGAATATGCAGTCCTTCTCCTCAAGGAGTAAATGAAAATAACCATACCTCTTTATGTGACTTGTGCATGAGCCCATGTAGGCCAAGTGTTGTAGCCATGATCTGATACCAATTTGTAACACACGCATAACAGGGCATAATTTTTCTTTTCTTTTATTAAAGGACAGATTATCCATCCATGGTTTATAATTTGGAAAGTCGGGCAACCAGTCTGACCTCCCGATCAAGGATCTTTGATTCTAGAAAAAAACGACTCTCTGAGACCTTGATGGTCTCGTTCTGTAATTAAATTCAAACTCTTTTGACTTCTAAGTGGAGGTATAATGGTACTCGTGACCTTCCCCTTTTTCTCTTGTGAAATCTCCAATTTTGGGTGCTAGCCCCTTTTTTGATAATCCCTTCCTTGTCATGACCTTGGGTGATGACCTCACATAATCCACATGATAGCGGGATTGGACAAGGGTGGTTTGAAAGAAACTACTTTTCTCCATGCAATTCACCTTGAGCCTCCACGTGTCCTTTCTCCAAAACCGTGGTCTGAATTTCGGCCCACCCTCAACTTTTTAAAGTTCATGCACCTTTGGTCCTCGCAATGCGACAGGACTGCTGATCTCATGAATTTGAAAGTGCTTCTAAACTGACAGTTCAAATCTATCGTTTCTGAATCTATGGATAAAATATAACCTTTCTAAATAAAAGGTTGTGATTTATTTTGCAATTAAGGTTTCGAGAGTTTCAACTCTCAACTTTCGCTTCCTCCATCAATAGCTATCTTTCATAGTGGAAGAACTGTTGACACCTGTCCTCAACAAACGTATGGTTATGATGAACTCTGGCTCTCCAGCCTTCGGTAGTTATTTATCCTTCATTCACCCTTTTCTCCCGGAGTTGTATATTAGATGTCACGCATCTACTCCTATCAATGGTCTACATTCTCTCTCCACAAACACAAATCTCCATAGTGAATCGAATTGGAGTGTCGGATATTCTGACACCTGTCCTATCCAAATCAAGGGCCCTGGTCCTCTTCGGGACTTCAACACTTTTCAACCAAGACCAGATCAAGGGTCCTTCAAAATCCTCCTCGATCAACAATTGAGATCTCCTTGGGGACTTCAATGCTTTCACCCTTTGCTTTCCTCTGTAGTGCTCCGTACCTGGAGTTCTAGATATGGTGCCACATGTCTACTTTCAAATCAACGGGTGTCGTCTACTTCGAGACTTCAGCCTTCGACAATTTCAAATCTCAATTTCCCCACGCTCTTCTTCTCCTGGAGAATTTTATCTAGATTTCATGATCTGATGACATGTGTCCTCTCATAGATCGATGGCTCCGAGCTGCTTCAGCTATTCAGGGTTTGGCGATTTCAAACGTCACTGCTTTGTTTTTTCCCAAATTACTTTCACTCGAAGTTCATGATATTTCACCACATACCCTCTAGATCTGACAGTCCAAACTCTCTTCGGCTCTTCTAATCTTCAGGCTTTGGGAGTTTCAAATTCCTATGCACTCGTTTCTCCCAGAGTGCTTTCAGTCGAACTTCATGGATTTCCACCACGTATCCCTTTGCAATGGATCGTTGCAATCTTCTTCGGCCTTCTGGGCTTAGGGATTTTGTCACACTCCTCACTTGGAAACCTCCAAAGTCTTTGATCTATCGGCACATATCTCCTACTGACTGATGGAGATGATATACTTTGGGTCTTTACCCAAAGTCCATAGAATTATGCCACCTATCCTCCAGATCCAACGACTGATGTTTTATGTGGGTCTTTGCTCGAATTCTATAGATTTACGCCACCTGTCCTCTCGATCTGACACTTGAGATTTACTTCATTATCCTTGACGATGAATGGTCCCAAACTACTTCAAGACTTCATGACTTGCGTAATTCCACTCTCCTGCATGTGAAAAGAACTAAGGCTCTGAAACCTTTCTCTGATCAGATGAGCCATGATTGTTGGTCCTCTGTGTTGTGATCCAATGACCATTATCCCCCCTCCTCCTGAGCTTATGATCTCTTCTGACATAAAATATTTTCTAAGTGTTCAAAGGCCTCGACCTTTGCTCCTCCTATGGGTTCGTCTCTTGGAATGTGTCTGTACACTTGAAACTGCTATCTCCTCTGAGCTTTATTCCCCTTGAATATTTCTCCTTCCCACACACTCCTTGCAATTCAGGGATCTCATCAAACTTAGATCGAAGGTCAATGATGATCGACGGTTCATAGAAATTACAGGGTTCAACCTCCACGATTAGGGGAGTGCTCTCTTGACTCTAATATAATCCTAGTCATTGATCTTCCATTCCCAACAAGATAAACGATGTAGGTTGATCGCGGCCATGAACTAACATGCCCTCTATCAGGTTCTTATGTCATGGGTAGTTTTGGTAGCTTGACTATCGTTTGCCTCCCATATGTGGCGGTTGGGACGGTTCCCGACCATCCTCAGATATAAGGATGAGGGTTAACTTTAGGACTTTGAAACTTCAGGGATTTTACCTCCCTTACGATGAACTTGCGAAGTCCAAATGAATATAGGGTTAACTCGCAGTATCTTTCCCATACCCAATGGTCACAACAAACCGTGGCTTCTTCCTAACAGATTTTGTCCATTCATCTTCGAAACAAGGGACCCCCCCCCTTTTTCGATACTTCAACCTCACTTTTATTCCTTATATTTGTTAGATATGAAAGTATTAAGATCTTTGCTCTCTTTCTCTTTAACTTAACGCTTGGAAGAATCCTTCTGCACACCCTTTATGCTCATTCCTCAACTCTAGAACTTAAGTGGTTCGCAGTCTCTGCCTACCTCACAGAGATCTTGTGAACACATGAACTATCTATCCTAATCTTTAACAGACTCCCTCCTCCAAGGGACTCTGAACAACTAGGAGTGTTGACATGCATACGTGAAACTGTGCCTAAGATCGATCAACTCATAGTTCACAGATCTAGTTTAAGCCACCACAGGGCACAAGCATTTACGAATACAAAACATGTTCGATTCATATAATTTCTTACTTTCCTAATTATGCCATCAGGCATACATAAAAAAGGATACAGTATAAATCATTAACCAAACATATCCATCCCTGGTTCATTCACAATATATCTAATTTTATTACACAACTACATCTCAATTGCACAAGGTATGAGAATACTTATTTATTACAAGTTGAATCCAACTAACTGACTGTGGGTGTGTGCCTTTCCACCTAACCATAGGTTCATAGGCATTCGTTCTTATCCCTCTATCCACCCCTATGCTAAGCCATGATATCACTAGGGAATTTATGCCATCTCTCAGAGAAAAAATTCTCTATCATGGCGACACTGCGAGGTTTATTAGATTCTTTCCCAACATCAAGCTCGTGTTTGGCCCTTTAGGTTGTGTTCTCTGCACTTCCTTTTGGTTCCCACATCCCCTTTTCAAGCTTGCGCTCTCGTCTGGTGTCTCTCCTCTTGCAGTGTGTCTGTATGTATCTTACCTTCCCTCATTTGGAAGGTTTTTGACCTGTCCTATTCCTTCTGTTAGAAGGAATCTCGGGTTTGCACATCTTTGTGGTACTTCGGGCTAATATTTTGCAGCTAGACCATGCTTCCATTCATGGGGGTGATTGGTGATTAAACCACTGGTCCTTTCATCATTAACTGATTTCCTTCCTCTAGAGATATTATGGCTCGTACTTCAAGGATTCACCCCCCATCAGTCAATTATAGGCAATTTAACAATAATACATTTACATCATCTACATGCCTTAACATGGTAATCCTATTTTATGATTAATTACAAGCTAGGGGAAACAAGAATGTTACAAATAGGCTAATCCCCTAATACATTATAATCCTTAATATCTATGACACACGACATACTAAAACACTTAACACATCATCCTTATGTTTAGGATACACTATACCCCCTAATCCTTATCGCGACCTTGGTCATGATCACCGATTAACACAACTTAACCCCTAACTACTATGACATTAGAAAAATTTTATCCACTAACAAACTATGAAACATAATCAATATAACCTCAAACATATTATAATTCCTTAGATGCTAACCCCTTAACATAATACTCCATCATACACTATAACCATAGTGACAACATATTTATTTTTTTGACTCTCACAAAAATCATTAACATACCTAAAGTCATATAAAAATAATAATCATCTTGATGAATAGATTTAGAAAACTCTCTCCCCCATTTTAGAAAGTGGTACTCCCTAGTGCAGAATAACCTTGAATAAAGCTACACAACAAAGACCTATATTGTTGTTTTCTTCCCAAAAGAAATCCTTATTAAATATATTGAAAACTCTGAACAATTTGAAAAGAAATTTGTTGTAAGATAATTATTGGAATTCAAACCTTTATTTATTTTTTTTAAGTAAAAAAGATAGTACCTGCTATATTAAGTTCTCAGAGAAACATTGACAAAATACACAGAGATATAGTTCTGAGCCACCAAAAATGTTGTTGTTTTACCGGAAAGCAGCATAGTTTGGAAAATTGTTTTTCCCTTTGTCCTGGCCGAAGGAAACCAGGATAGATGGCTATAGGTCAAGTTTACATGTAGCAACAACATGATTAAACATAAAACAAACTGGAATAGGAGAACCTAGATACGCGGTGACCTGTTGCCCTTGCTTGTCTGCCACATGGACCTAGCTGGGATGGTGAATGGCTATGCGCAGAATGGGCATTTCCTCTTTGCTGGAGCGTTGGAGTATGTGTCAAGGAGAAAGTCCAGACATTGTACCATGAGAAGGGCTCAGTGCTCCTGGTCTGCCATGTGGCCTCGGAGTTCGAACACCAGAGCCAGATGCTCTGCACAGAGGAATGGACCATGCAAGTCATGATTACCTGCGTTGTTGAAGATTTCATTCCCCACTTCCACGTTCATCTTAGCTCTAGCCTCGATCTCAGTCAGTCCTGCACCGACCGCTTCCTCCTTCATCCCTGGTCTGGTCTCGTCCATGTTCCTTTCGGCGCAAGCCTTGTCCTGAGCCTCGTCCTTGATCGTTGCCTTCTGAGCATGGCTGGTGAGGTTGTAGTCACCCATCCACGGTATCTCTTCAATGATACACATAGGGATTTCATCTTCCATCTCATCTTTAGGACCGCTACCATCCTGTAAGTCCGACGCCATGGCTTGGGGTTCCAGTGTGCTCACTAATTCCTCTAGGTACGATGTTTCTTCAACATAGCAAGTTGGAAACTCGTCTGCGACATCTCCCTCTAGACTGCTTCTAGGCTCAATTTCCATGGTA
The DNA here is from genome assembly GCA_000966675.3 of Picea glauca. Lineage (NCBI taxonomy): Eukaryota > Viridiplantae > Streptophyta > Pinopsida > Pinales > Pinaceae > Picea > Picea glauca. Next base: position 458,933 of record JZKD02S2170858.1, read on the forward strand.
TGACTGCTACGCTTTGTCCCAGTCTCAACAATAATGGCATGTAGAGCCAATTGATCAGTGCATGCCCTCTTCCGGAGAATGGAAGTCACCATCGACAGAGTGCGCTCCAGGTTCTTTCTCCTTTGCCTTTGCTCTTTGTGGGTGTACCAAGCCGAGCCACAGCGAGGCGTGCCTCGCTTCTTGGTCATTGATGCTGAGGGGCGGATAAAAATGCAGAGATAATGCAATGAAACAAAAGTGAGCCGAGACGATAAGGAACTAGAGCTGCACCAGAGCTCCCAACCGACGGGGAGGTCCAAAATGAGAGCGAACCAGCTCTGTTCAGGTGCTTGAAATTTCGAATTACCAAATGACGGATTCGCCTAGCTATCCATAAATCCTGTCATGTTGAGTGCGGTCTGAGCAAGAGCTTTCACGCGACGGAGGAGTCCCTCCTCCGTATAGCGGCTGTAATGGCCGACTACTATCGTAAATGCGGAGAGAATGGGTGGCAGTCATCAACATTTATGCTATGGCTCAATGCTGAGCCATATGGCAAGGCATCGTCCTGTGTCACCCCATCCAGGGGGAATTCAAACCTTTATTAATTTGACATTTTTTATATAATTTTTTAATATTTATTTTTAATTTTTAAAATATTTATTTAATTTCAATTTCAATTTTTATATAATTAAAATAATACAATTTTATATAAATTTAAAAAATATATATAATTTAATAATATTTTTAATTTCAAATATATAAAAAATAAAATCAGATAAACAATAATAATAAAATACTACCTTTTGTTTTTTACTAAGCCTTCCCAGAAATATAATCCTCACATAATACACAAAACAACGATAATACATATATACATAACATTTAAGCAACATTAAGTCCAAAAAAATTGCCTATTAAGGATTCAATTCAATTTTACTGAATGAACAATAATATATTTTTAAAAAATTGGAAGGATACTCAGAACACAGATTGAATTACAAATTCAAACTCATTTGACCATCTCCACATTTCTTCAAACAGTAACACTCCAAACAGTTAACAAACTCTTTATTTTCACGAACAATAGTTTAACCAGTAACTCTCAAAATCCCTAACCCACCAAGCCCGTTGAGACCATGAAGGGCAAATGGATATTGGTCAATTGCTTATAACCAATTCAAACAACCAATAATTTTTTTTTCTAATAATTTAGATAATTAGAAACATACTCATAGTTGAAAGATTTAATTAGAAATTTAAACTCGTTTCACCATCTCTTCATTTCTCCAAAGAATAGTTAAATCTGTAACTCTCCAAACCCCTAGGTCATCGGGCCTCTTAACACAATGAATCTTAAGACAATGAAGGATGAATGGATGATGGTTGCAATTAATATCTCTAGAAATTACTTCAAAACAAATCAAGGTCTTGATAACTTTCTCACTTGAAAAAAAAAAAAAAAAAATTATTATTTTTTTAGTGATTCACTTTATTTAATTTATTTTATAGTTTATAAATCAGTGTAGATCTATCTTAAACTCATATTATTATTGTTATTATTATTATTATTATTATTTAAAATTATCTAACCTAACATCAAAGTAACATGACATATTTTCTATATTAAACTGTAAAACATCTAACTACTCTCAATACAATGAACCATTATCTCTTTTATGCAAATAAGACAATATTTTTACTAACCATGTTATAAAATATATTTTCTTATCCTAAGATTTATTTTATTTTCTACATTTATTTATATTTTTATATCCAACTCTCTATTTTCCTTTGGATCTCTCACTATATTCGAATTAATATATGGAAACTCTTTGGTGTTAGTATTCCCTCCTTGCTACAAGAAATTCCTGATTTCTCTTCCAATTTGTTCCATTATCCTTATAAGGGCCCAATAGAGTTGATCCTTGGAACAACGGCAATGCTTACACGACATATTTGATCAAAACTACTAGATTCATCCATTGAGAGCGTCACCATTGTATTTTTCTTATATGGCTCTCTCCTTTCCCAAACTGAAAGGAATTTCCACATATTTAAACAATCTTCAATTTAAGACATAGGGAAATTCTAGAATTCTATAGATTAAAAAAATTTAAAAGATGAGTAACATTATATAGGTATATATGGTTTTTTCCATGGTTTATCATTTCCCTAATGCACTCGTGAACTTATCTAAAATTTTACTAAATAGCTTAAGTATTATAGAAAAATATCCTAAATATCCTCCCATGAGAGGAAGAGTATCATCGACAAATTGTGATTGGTTTATTGCCTTAGCTCCTTAACTTAAAGAATCTTTCAAAGGTTTCATATTGTTCTTTTTTTCTTTATTATTTTTCTTAATCTATCATAATTATATAGAGAAGTAGACATAAGGGACAACCTTGTCATAGTATTCTTTTAAATTGGAAGAAGTAGGAAGTTCTTACATAAACCAAAGGTGTTATCCATCGATTTCCTATGAAAAAAATGAATAATATAATTTGAAAAAACAAAATTACATAAAAATTCAAACAAAAATTAGTGATAGATCCTATCAAAATAATTTTTTATATCCATTTTATCAATTATTTTTTTCTTGTTTTTTAATATTTACATCAAAAGGCGTACACCTATTGACAATGAGCACAATTAATCACCTTTTAATCTAAAATTGTAATCTGATGGCTAACAATTGAAGCTACTAGCATATTCTTAGTCGTACTCCCAAATCAATGAATGCAATTTCCTCTTCATAACTTCCTTGTATTTTTGAATGCATCCATTAACTTGTTTACCTTTTAACATTTACCTAATCATATTAAGAAATTACTGTAGCACTATATGATTGCCACGTTTAAATGATTAAACTTTAGATTTAGCACGCTGACTGTAGAGGCTCATTTTCTGGTTGTGCGTTTCATTTTCTGGCTGTGCGTTTCATTTTCTGTCCATGCCTTTCGACATTCATTAGCCACAGTTTTGAGTGGTTGTGCTAGTTCTATTACAATGGATTACATACTACACAAGTAAAATGTTATCTAGGATTTTCTTCTTCTAAATAAAAACCCCTTGGATTTTTGAGATAAGATTTGAAAAAATATTTTTTAAGTCATCCTCCAAAACTTTTGTTACGATTTTATAGGTGGTGTTGCAAAGAGAGATTGACCTATAATTAGAAAGAATTGAAGGAAATATTTCTAAATAGAAATCAAGGAAATGAAAGAGGAGTTTTTGGTGCCTTCATGCTTGGGTTCCTTTCTTGAAAAATTAGGAATATTATAGAGTTTGTAATTAATAATGGTCCAAAAGTTTGTGTTCCCTCAAGATTGGGTTTCTTCCTCAACCAATTATCCATACGATAGAGGTTGTGATTAATAATGGTCCAATAACAATGAAAAAATGGATTGACAATCCATTAATCCCCAAGGATTTATGTGGCTTAAGACCCCAAATCACTTCAATCTATTCTTCTTCAGAAATCCGGTTTCCCAATGATTGATTATCCTTAGAAACAAGACAAGGGATCCCTTGAAGCATAATTTTGACCAATTTAATATAAGGTGCTTCTTCTTCTATGTATAATCCTTTTAAGAGGTTATGGGTTTCCATTTTAATGGGCTCAAATTCCATAAGCCTTTCACTATTTTCCAAATGTTTTTCCTTAAAATTGTTTCTTTGGTGTTTGGCATTAACTTACTTATGAAAGAATGAGGTATTCCTATCCGCATATTGTACCCATAAGATTCAAGTTTTAAACCTATAATTCTTTTCTTCTTTTCAGTTAGCATAATAGAGATTTCTACATGATTCCTTTCCCTCAATAAGTGTTTGCAAAGTAGCTTATTCTATAATTTCAATCTACTAAATTGGGATTTAGTATCCATTTTTTCCACGTATGGAGGATTAAAACAAGGTTTAGAAAAAGTCCTGAATTCAAATTTGACCATTCTAACTTTTGATTCCTATAGAAATAAGGATGATCCCATGACTGGACTATTCGACACATATTTAACTATATCCAACACTCGTAGATATTGTAACCAAAGAGACTTAAAACAGAAGGGGATAGGCTCAAGATCTTGAGTATACTGAAATACTTGAGAAATGGGATGATGATTTTAAATGCTAGATGGTAAGAGATTAACCAATTTTCTAGAAAGAAATCACTATCGAGAAGGAATCAATCTAGCCTCATAGTTGTATGTGCTAAAACCACTATTTGATTTGACAACATGAACTTTCCTTTCTTTGGGATAATGTAAAATAGGTTAGAATATAAAATATGATCCTCCATATTCTCCCTAATGTGATAAAGCATTTGGTTCCTCCCCCTTTCTCCTCATTAGTGAGAACCATCTTTAAATTTCTTGCTATTATGCATTTTTTCTCATAACCGTAATTGCATTTCACATAATATTACTAAGATATTTTTTCACAATATTGTACTAGAGCATAAACATTGAAAATATGGACCTTCTTTTTGGTTTCCCAATGAACCAAGATGACCAAAATATAATTCTAAGTTTCTTGAGAAGAATATACTTTAATTATTGACTGATCCAATAGAGTGAAAATGTCCCTCGATGTTCCTATAGCACATATGGATATTCCATTACTTTCCTTCCATTGTTTGGTTCCTATTTATAGAATATAATTTTATTATAGGTTTGTATCCTAGATGAGGAGAACATGTAGTTTTTATAATCTAATCAAGTCTCTCAAATCTATTGTTTTATATTTTTTTCCCATCACACTACAATTCTAGAAGATTGTCTTCATTATTATAGTGATAAGGGTTTAGAGATGCTTCCTAACACATATCATCGTGTCTTCAACATTCCAAGAATTTAAATAGAAATGATTTTGACTCCTATTTTGAAAGAGATCTTAGTATATAACTGGATCCCTAAATTTCTTGATTCTCTATGATGACTCTATCCTTTTTTAGATGGAATTCTGTTAGATTTCTTTGGGATTCACTCTTATTCAAGGTCTTCTTATCATCCCTAGGTTACTATTGATCCTTTTTCCATCTGATCCACCCACTCAATTGAGGGATGGGATTCTCCTAAATCCATTCAATATCATCCACGCGGATAGAGAAATAAATGACTAAAGTGGTATTGAAGGAGGGTACTTCATATTTAGATGGAACAAAGGAATTGGGAGATAGTATTAGCTCGACCTTGTTCTTGGGAGGAGGAGGGTGAAAGATTCACTCCTTAGATTTAGGTTGATAAACTAGAGGAGGAGTTGGCTTATGGTTAGAATGAGACAAGATATCAAATTTATTGGGAGAAGAGGTTATTGGGCCCTTAGAGATATTGGAAGAGGAAGGCCCTACTTGTTGTTTTAAAAATTATTAACCTATTTTCATTGATCTTCTTTTTCAATAGATTCATTATTATGGGTTGAAAGATTACAATCTTTGACAAATTGACCATACTCATTACATCGCTTTCTTTTGAATGGGAGTTGCTTCTAATCCAATTTTCGCAAATGTTTCTACCTATTTCTAAATAAGGTGATATCACATGGAATCTATTTTTCACATGGAATCTATTTTTCTATATCCACATTCATAGATCTTGGCACAAGAAAATATCATTGACTTTGACTCAGATTTGTCAATTTATTTCCCAAAATAATTTCCTATGGCTTCCAGGGAGTGGTCACTCTAGTAGTGCAAAGGAATATGAGGAAAACAAACCCAAACTAGAAGTACAGAGGCAACATCCACCTTAGGGAAAAAGTATATATCATCTAATAGTTAAATTAAATTCATCTAAGACCCATAAAATGGGGTCCATTCCAAGAAATTAAATATTGATATTTCATTTTTTTCAAATAGAAAATCATAGAATTCATGGCCACAAAAGTGACGGGTCAGATTACCTTGGATGATTACCTTGGAGTTATTATCTATCCATAAGTCCATCGATCTAAGAGAGGTCCAAAGACTAGTAAGTTGTACAATGAGATCGTGATTGTCCAAAGCAAAGGATTTGAGATAGGATACCAAAGGTGGAAGCTTAACCATAGGGATGAAGATGGTTTCTTTCACAAAACTAGATCACATATATTTGATCTTCTACTTTTGAGAACTGAGTGAGGATACTAGTGCTTGGAAATTCATGGAATTATAAGAGGTGGAGGTATTTCCCCTTCCTATATCCATTTTTAAGAGGTACAAATCAACAAGATGGTGATTTAAGTGATAAAATCAAGGAAAACTAAGGTTATAGTACAAAGTGTGGAGACATAGAAATATTACATAATCAATTAAATTGTTTATCTCATTCAATAATAATTTGTTTGCATTCATTCCCATGACCTCAAAGTAACACCAAAATAATTTGTGAAACTTAGAATGGAACTAGAATCCATTCAAAAATATCCACCCAATTATAGCAAAGAAGCCATCGGGAAAGATCGCCACTAAGCGCTTTCCAAATATCCTCCCTATGAAAAGAAATAAACCATTAGGTTATTTCAAAATATTTCCATCATACACTTTCAAAAGATCCTCTTAATGTAAGGAAATAATCCATTGGGACATTTTTTAAAAATGCCTCATTAGAACATTTTCAAATATGTTGGTCAACACCAAAGAATGAGGCCATTGGCCATTTTGAAAGATAAGTCATTGAGCCATTTTTTAATATGTTCCTTGATTTTTCAAAATATTTCCATCATACACTTTCAAAAGATCCTCTTAATGTAAGGAAATAATCCATTGGGACATATTTTAAAAATGCCTCATTAGAACATTTTCAAATATGTTGGTCAACACCAAAGAATGAGGCCATTGGCCATTTTGAAAGATAAGTCATTGAGCCATTTTTTAATATGTTCCTTGATGCCAAAAAATCAAGGGATTTGGTCTCTAACAAAATAAATGTTTCCATCCTTGTTCAAATTTAATACTTTTCTCTTAGACATAAAATGGGAAATTCAAGCCCAATTCAAACAAAATTTTGATCTTCACCAAAAATGGGCATGAGCCCACTTCAATGGTAACACTTTGAAGATAAAAAGAAAATTTCATTGAATTTACCCTAGAAAGGCCTACAATATTTGATTAGCATCCAAACATAAAACATTTGAATGTTATTCGAAGTCACTTACTCTATATTTGCATTTATCATGTGGCCACTGCTAATGTGGATACATAATTTGAATTGTGCATCTGCCAAGAATCCAAATTTGATGAAAATCACAAAGTGGACTTCAAAACATACTCAGAAAATTAAAATTTTGATGAATGCATGCCTCTAACAAATGTAGCAGATCAAATGAATAGAAGAGTCTCAAGGACATTCAATGCTGAAATGATCAACACCATTTCAAATTCAATGCATTATAAGGTCATTCAAATTCATTAATGCTTGCAAGAAAATAAGTAGTTGAGAGATGATCATTCAAATTAACAAAAATAACCAATTTGAACTTTGGCATTTAGTCAAACAATTGGCATGGAACTATGACTTTTGTCAAAAAGTTAACATTGATTTCCCATACTAGTTCAATGCTTAAAATTGATCCCTAATACCACTTTGTCACACAATCAGATGTCTTTCTTGGCCATTAAGGTACTCCATGTGGAATTATTTCTTTAATTAACCAAATATTAGGCTAAATTTAAACTCCAACATAAATGTCATTTTGAATTCATATGTATAAACAATATAGAAAAATAATAACAATTCATAATTTCAATTTCATACATTTCACATTAAATTCAAGGCAACACACATCATTTTGAAAAAATAAAATAAAATAGAGGGTATTGCAACAGAGGATTATATGAATACTTATCTACAAATAAATGCACACCCACAAAATTGGTTGCTAAGGATAAATTTTCAATTTGACCATAAGAATCAACTATGGATTCCACCCATAGGCTACACCATGATACCACTAGGGGAAAGAAAACAAACTAATGACTCTCTTACATCACTTAGCCAATCTAATTTCTCCAACTAGATAAATTTTCACCACCAAGAACTCTTAGTAACCATCCAAAAAGGGTTCAAAAGGAAGACAAGTGTTCATTTATTTGCTTCCATCTAGTGCTCTTCAATGTGTGCAAACAGAGTGCAATCTATTTTCTTCTTTTATAAATAACTTATTAGAGTTTTACTTATCTCTCAAACACTCAATGAGAATCAATATAGAGGAAAGGGGTGGTTCCCTATGCAGCCTAGTGTCTATGCTCTTATGCAACCAACCATTCGTCTTGTCAAATCCATAATATTGACTTATGTAGCTATATGTGGCCATCCACAGGCTCAAATCTCAATATTAAACATGTGAATATAGTTGCTACATTCAATGGTGTATTTTGATGTGAAAGAATGTGGTTGAAATGGTGGGAGGAGGGGTAATTGATGGTTACAATAATGAGAGTATGGGAATTAATTTTTTGCATGGGAAAGGATAGTGAAAAACAATAGAAAAGGTTTGCAATTCTTATGAGGACATAGTTTGTTACACTCATTCCTCCTATTTTACTCGAACCCATTTTCCTCATAGCTATGAGAGGTGAACTTTGTCACTAAGCACCACCTACATTGAATGATTTGTGGTTTAGGTTTAAATAAATCAGATGATAATAAGAAAAAGGGTAAGGTTAGGAAACCAAGGAAACTTGGATTGTTTATCTTCTTTAGACCCACTTGCCTCTTTCTTTCTAGCACTAACATGGTCCCTTTCCTTTTTAAGAAATGTTTTTTTTAGATGTTATATTATTACATATTTTCTATTTATCTATTTGTTTACATAAGATAAGAACACCATGGAAACATTACAAACTCACCTTAATTGTAACCCACCATGGGATTAGATACATATTCTTTAGTTAGGCCTTGTCCTTCATTTTTGTAGTGGCTATATTTACAATCAAATTACATATCTACACATGTAGCAGTTATTGTTAACAAAGGTATTGAAACAGAGGATTATACGTATACTTATCTATAAATTAATGCATGTCCACAAAAATGGTTGCAAAGGAGCAATTTTCAATCCAACCATAGGAATCAACTATGGATTCCACTTGTAGGCTAGGCCATGATACCAATAGGAGAAATAAAACAAACTAACGACTCTCTTACATCATTTAGCTAATCTAATTTCTCCACGTAGATAAATGTTTACCACCAAGCACTCTTAGTAACCATCCAAAAAGGTTTCAAAAGGAAGACAAGTGTTCATCTATTTTCTTCCATCTAGTGCTTTTTAATGTGTGCAAAAGAAGTGCAATCTATTTTCTTCTTTTATAAATAACCTAGTAGAGTTTTACTTAGATCTCAAGCACTCAATGATAATCAATATAGAGGAAAGGAGTGGTTCCCTATGTAGCCTAGTGTCTATTCTCTTATGCAACCATCCATCTATCTTGTCAAATCCACAATATATACTTCTACATCTATATGTGGCCATCCATAGGCTCAAATATCAATCCTAGACATGAGAATATAGTTTCTACATTCAATGGTGTCTTTTGGTGTGAAAGAATGTGGTAGAAATGGTAGGAAGAGGGGTAACTGATGGTTATAATAATGAGAGCATGAGAATTAAAATTTTGCAGGAGGAAGGAGAGTGCAAAAGAATAGAAAAGGTTTGCATTGTTATGAGGACAGAGTCTCTTACACTGATTCCTCCTGTTTTACTCAACCCCGTTTCCCTCATAGCTATGGGAGGTGAAATTTGTCACTAACCACCACCTAAATTCAATGATTTGTGGTTTAGATTTAAATAAATCATGTGATAATAAGGAAAACAATAAGGTTAGGAAACCAATGAAACTTTGATTGCTTATCTACTTTAGACTGACTTTCTTCTTTATTTCTAGTGCTATCATGGTCCCTTTGTTTCTTCAAATGTTGTTTTCTTAAGAAAAGTTTTTATTAGATGCTATATTATTACATATTTTCTATTTATCCATCTGTTTACATAAGATAAGAACAACATGGAAACATAACAACCTCACGATAATTGTAACCGACCATGGGAATAGATACACATTCTCTAGTTAGCCCTTGTCCTTCGTCTTGATAGTGGAAATATTTACAATGAAATTACATATCTACACATGTAGCCATTATTGTTAACATGGATTCACTCTCACAACATATCATCATCATTAAAATAACAAATTCAATTTAGTATTAACACTCACCACACTACACTTACTATGAATATTTTTGATAAATCTTGATGTGTAATAGGTTTATGATTTATTAGGTTGATGGTTGGAATGGATTTAGGTTAGAATTCATCTATATAAATAAGGTTTTATTTGCAAACACAAATGTAGTTTTATGGTATGGGAAGTAAGATGAATAATGCATATCATTAATAGTTTTTTTATATATATAATGTATTATTCCCCTATTCTCATATTCAATGTTTTTTAATCTTGGTGTGCTATGTTCATACACCAAATGCAAGGCATTATGGACAATTCCAAAATTTTCTATTTGAAAACAAAATTTAAAATATATGAAAACAATGAAACTATTGAATATCATCTCATAATGAATTTGGAATAAATCAGTACCAAACAGACCACATAATTATCTCTCCAATTGTCGAATTCCTGAAATGAATAGAAAATAGTTGATACAACAAAGAGATTAAACTGTAAAAACAATGAGACTATGTTTAAGAAGCATTGAACCAAAGATTTAAAATAAAGAATTTTAATTACCAGTACGTTGATTTTCCATGAATCTATGCTTAGTAAGCATTTAAGCAAACATCTAAATTTAAAAATTTTAATTAATAAAATACTTTGATTTTCCAAAACTTACAAAGTCATTTATCAATAAATTTTTTAAATAAAATTCCTTGTTTTTCTTTTTAGTAAACACTTGTATAAGTTGACTTTTACTCAAGTTTTTCATCAGTAAATTAGCCACACTTGCTCTCTATAATTCCTTCCTTTTCTTTTTAGTAAATACCTGTATAAATTCACTTTTACCCAAGTTTTTCACAAATAGTTTATTCACACCAGGAAATTAGCCATACTTGCTTGAAATTATCCACACCAAGAAATTAACCACACTTGCTTTTTATAATCCCTTCTTTTTCTTTTTAGTAAACACTTGTATAAGTTAACTTTGTTTTTCACCTAGAAATTATCCACACTTAATTTTTTTTTCCATGTAATATGAAATCTTACATGAAATAATAATATCAATAGTTGAATAAGATCAATGGTTTTTAATCAAAATCTTTAATAATTTATATATATATATTTTTTTTTTTTTTCTAATTTATATGTTTTAACTTTTTCTTCTTTCCATCTAACCATAAGATATTTAAAATTATATACATATAATTTATTATAAACCATTTTATCCATAAGATATTTAAAATTATATACATATAATTTATTATAAACCATTTTATCCATAAGATATTTAAAATTATATACATATAATTTATTATAAACCATTTTATATAGAAAAAAGAAATTGAAAAAAAATTGTCATACATAACCAGCAAAATATATTGATTAGTCCATTCTTTATTCCAAGTTAGTTTTTAATAGTCTCCATGAAATAACACACTTGGTAAGAGGTGCATGTACTCTCTAGATTCAGGGAGAAATGAGGGGCTCTAGCTTTGTGTCCCTAAGTTCCCATTTAGCACCTCATATTAGGTGAGTTTCCCAACCTCTACTGTTCAAAAAAAAAAATTAACTTTAAATAATCAGAATAGTTCAAAATGGGCAAAAACTTCAAATTAAACAACACTGTTTTATGTGAAGAAATGATAGGTACATCACATTGTGGCAAACAAAACAGACAAATAAATGCTTTATGTTGGGGTGTCTTGTCCAAGGACTGCACATATATTATACATTATCGGTAGTAATCGAAATCAAAGAGCGTATTTTAATCCATATATTTTTTTATTTCATCTGTTTTGGTTTCTTACTGGAGATTGAGATCGGGCAAGGGTATAGGACAGCGATCGGTTTCCCGATATTCCACGCATAAACGACACAGATTAATACAGTGGAAGATACAAGATTTAATCCAACAAAGCACAATATTCCAGTCAGCCAGGTGTCAATCCTCAGGGAGGAGGAGGAGCGAGATTTTGAGACGATGTTAGTTACTAGATTATTTTTCTTTTTCTATTAAAATCTGCAATCTGTTTTCTGGCAGTACCACTTGTGGCAGGCAACCTGGAGAAGTGTTTTCTCCAACAAGATATGCGCCCATCTGCCATGTAATGCGTCCAGGATGAAGGAAAACTCGACCCCAACTGTACCAATGCCTCCTACTGACAAGGAACTCGGCCCCTAACTCTAATATTATGCCCAACACAAGAAAAAATCGACCCACTTGAAAAGTAATCTCCTCAACACCAAATAACTCGCCTTCTAAGTAAAACCCAGCCATGGATATACAACTACTAACTACCAACAAGGAATACTCTGCCACTTTGAAGGTCAATGAAGAAATATAAGTGATATCCTCCTCAAAAATGACCAACTAGGGTGGATGGTCTTACCACAAAAGCCAATCTTTAAAAATCCTCCTAGGCTTTCCGTCCCAAGAATTCAAAAACCACAATGAGCTCTCTCAATGAGAAAATTAGAAAAATGCCAATACAAGAATGCTAGAGGGCACCCTCTCTTTACCCTTTTATTTCTTCATTGACTTTTTTGCGACCCTTTTACCTTTTAATCAATTTAAGTGAGGTTTCATATTCTTCATATTCTTCCTAAGTCACTTTAGGCATTTTTTTTTTCTTTTTTCCCCCTTTTAATTATCTAATGTCAATTTGTTAATCATTTTCCCCCTTAGGACATTAAATAATTAATTAATTCCCTTGTTATATACTATATCTTATGAGAATCACGTAGGCTACTGCATCCAAGTCCCATGATCAATCAAAAGGGGACATGACACCAACCATAAGAATCAACTATGGATTCCACCGGGCTAAGCCAGGATACCACTAGGGGAAAGAAAACAAAGTAACGACTCTCTCACATCACCTAGGGAATCTAATTTCTCCAACTAGATAAATGTTCACAACCAACCACTCTTAATAACCATCCAAAAGGGGTTCAAAAGGAGGACATGTGTTCATCTATTTGCTTCCATCTAGTTCTCCTCAATGTGTGCAAAAGGAGTGCAATCTATTTTCTTCTTTTATAAATAATCTAGTAGAGTTTTACTTAGCTCTCAAGCACTCAATGTGAATCAATCTAGAGGAAAGGGGTGGTTCCCTATGTAGCCTAGTGTCTATGCTCTTATGCAACCATCCATATGTCTTGTCAAATCCAAAATCTTTACTTCTACAACTATATGTGGCCATCTATAGGCTCAAATCTCAATCTTAGAAATGAGAATATAGTTGCTACATTCAATGGTGTCTTTTGGTGTGAAAGAATGTGCCTGAAATGGTGTGAGGAGGGGTAGTTGACTGTTATAATAATGACATCATGAGAATTAAAATTTTGCATGAGGAAGGAGAATGCAAAAGAATAGAAAAGGTTTGCATCGTTACAAGGACATAGTCTGTTACACTCATTCCTCCTATTTTACTCAACCCCATTTCCCCCATAGCTATCAAAGGTGAACTTTGTCACTAACCACCACCTACATTCAATGATTTGTCATTTAGGTTTAAATAAATTACATCACAATAAGGAAAAGAGTAAGGTTAGGAAACCAGGGAAACTCGGATTGCTTATCTCCTTTAGACCCACTTTCATTCTTCTTTCTAGTGCTATCATGGTCCCTTTGTTTCTTTCTTAAAAAACCTTTTTTTTAGATGTTATATTATTACACATTTTCTATTTATCCACTCGTTTACATAAGATAAGAACAACATGGAAACATAACAACCTCACCATAATTGTAACCCAACATTGGAATAGTTACATATTCTCTAGTTAGGCCTTGTCCTTCATGTCAGTAGTGGCAATATTTACAATGAAATTACATATGTACACAAGTAGCCATTATTGTTAACATGGATTCACTCTCACAACATATCATCATCATTAAAATAACAAATTCAATTTAGTATTAACACTCACTACACTATACTTACTATGAATATTTTTAATAAATCTTGATGTGTAATAGGTTTATGATTTATTAGGTTGATGGTTGGGATGGATTTAGGTTAGAATTCATCTATATATATAAGGTTTTATTTGCAAACAAAAATGTAGTTTTATGGTATGGGAAGTAAGATGAATAATGCATATCATTAATAGTTTTTTATATATAAAATGTATTCTTCCCCTATTCTCATATTCAATGTTTTTTAATTTTGGTGTGCTATGTTCATATACCAAATGCAAAGCATTATGGACAATACCAAAATTTTCTATCTCAAAACAAAAATTAGAATAAATGAAAACAATAAAACTATTGAATGTCATCTCATAATGAATTTGAAATAAATCAGTACCAAACAGACCACATAATTATCTCTCCAATTGTCCAATTCTTGAAATGAATTAAAAATAGTTGATACAACAAAGATATTAAACTGTAAAAACAATGAGGCTATGTTTAATAAGCATTTAACCAAAGATCTAAAATTAAGAATTTTAAATAGAAATATTTTGATTTTAGATGAATCTATGTTTAATAAGCATTTAAGCGAACATCTAAATTAAGAATTTTAATTAATAAAATGCTTTGATTTTCCAAAACTTACAAAGTCATTTAACAATAATTCTTTTACATAAAATTCCTAATTTTCTTTTTTGTAAACACTTGTATAAGTTGACTTTTACCCAAGTTTTTCACCAGTAAATTAGCCACATTTGTTGTCTATAATTTCTTCTTTTTCTTTTTAGTAAATACTTGTATAAATTGACTTTTACCGAGTTTTTTCACAAAAAAATTATCCACACCAGCCACACTTGCTTCAAATTATCCACCAGGAAATTAGCCAAATTAACCACACTTGCTTGAAATTATCCACACCTAAAATTAGCCACACTTGCTTTCTATAATCCCTTCTTTTTCTTTTTGGTAAACACTTGTATAAATTGACTTTTACCAAGTATAAATTATACATCCTTAATTTTTTTTTCCATGTAATATGAAATCTTACATTAAATAATAAGATTAATCAGATTAATCGTTTAAAAAGATGAATAGTTTTTAATCAATATCTTTACTAATTTATATTTTAATTTTTTTATTTTATAATTTATATGTTTTAACTTTTCCTTCTTTCTATCTAACCATATGATATTTAAAATTATATACATATAATTTATTATAAACCATTTTATGTGGGTAAAAGAAATTGAAGACAAATTGTAATATATAACCAATAAAATATATGGATTAGTCAATTTCTTTATTGCAAGTTACCTTTTAATAATCCCTATGGAATAGGGCAGATAAAATATATGGATTAGTCAATTTCTTTATTGCAAGCTACCTTTTAATAATCCCTATGGAATAGGGCAGTTAGTGAGAAGTGCATATACTCTCTAAATTCTGGGAAAGGTCATGAGTTCTAGCTTTATGTCCAAGTTTCCCTTTAGCACTTCTCTAAATTCTGGGAGAGGTCAGGAGTTCTAACTTTATGTCCAAGTTGCCCTTTAGCACTTCAATATAATATTAAGTGTTCCCAACATCTACTGTTGAGGAAAAAAAATAAATTTTACACAGAATAGTTGAAAATGGGCAAAAACTTCAAATTAAACAACACTGTTTTATGTGAAGAGATGATAGGGGCATCACATTGTGGCAAACAAAACAGACAAATAATTTCTGTTTATGTTCGGGTGTATTTTTGAAGGAATGCACATATACTATACATTATCGGTAGTAATCGCAATCAAAGAGAGTATTTTAATCCATATATTTTTTTATTTCATCTGTTTTTGGTTTCTTACTCGGGATTGAGATCGGGCAAGGGTTGCGCGCATAAACGACACAGATAGATACAGTGGAAGATACAAGATTTAATCCAACAAAGCCCGCTATACCAGTCGGCCAGGTGTCAATCCTCAGGGAGGAGGAGTTCGTTACAAGATTATTTTTCTTTTTCTATTAAAATCTGGAATCTGTTTTCTGGCGATACCACTTGTGGCAAGCAGCCTGTATGCTGTTGGATTTGTGCCTCCAATCCTGCCGCACCGTGCTGCTTTGGGCTTTAAATTCACGGCTCAGGGTGATGAGTTCGAATCACGAGGAAGAAACCCTAATCTGATTCAGTTTTCTTTTGTTGTTCATGTTTGTCTATTCTTATTGTACCATTTTTCTGAAATGAAGACGGGAACAACCTGCCCGGGGAAGACAAATCGCTGCAGTTGTTTCTGCCTTGCTTTTGTACCTGCGGAGCCAGAGCTTCGACGATGCTTCTCCCTTGGCTTGTTCGTTCACCTGTTAGGTAAATGCCGTTTTCTTGTGTGTCTTCCCTTTTCCATGAAGACGGGATTGCATCTTCTGTACCGAAATCCATTGCAGAGAGCTGCAATCTGATCTGCAGTTATTATGACTGTTTTCAGAGACATCGAGAAAAGGAAACTTTAGAATCCCTGTGCCCCCCTCTAGTTTGTGTTGTGGAGTGGATGTTGGGGTTTCAGTTTCGTTGTCGGGGTTTGAGTCATAGCTTTGCGGTCTTTCATTTAAGGTCCATTTAGGGCGTGCACTTCTGGTTTTCTCTTTATTAGTTGGAGGTTCTCTTGTTTTGTGGCCCCTCCGGAATCATATTTTGAGGGATTTTTTTTTTTTTTTTCGCCTCTCTAGCCTGTTCGTTTAGGTTTTTTTTATGTCATTTCTTTTTGTTGAGATTGGAGGCTATTTTCTTTGTACATTTTATTTGTATTGGATCATTTTTAGAAAGCCATTTTTACTGTTTTTTCTCCTCCTTGATATAAAAAACATTTCTAAACTAAATATATTCTCTATATATACATTATATTTCTCTTAATAAAAATTAAGATTAAAAAAAAAAAAAACATTCTAAAACATTTAGACAACTCAAGTTGCTAAAGGATGGTTCTCTCGTAGTAACACTAACATGCCAATTTTCTTTATTGAGATATTTTACATCTGTGTTGCTTGAAAAAAACATTTTATAATGAATTATAATATAAAAAAAATAAGATTTTTCCCATAGAAATGTTTATAATGAATTATCATAGTGAAAAATAAGCATCCATTATCAACACTTCGGAGATGTCCATACCGAATTTCTAGATGTAAATGTAAAGCTATTTTATAGTTGATATTTTAATTTCCTGTGGAAAAATGTAAAGCTATTTTAACTGCAGATAGAATTTTTACAACGAATTCAAAAAATTCATATAGAGAAAACACATAAAACACCGAATATAAAACAAAACATTTACATCTTGTAGAG
>JZKD02S2170859.1:0-16198 GCA_000966675.3 Picea glauca
CTAGACAACGTGGTTGGTGACGTGTTCGGGGCTCTAGGAGTTTGGATAACTTTGGGAGTTCAGAATATTTGAGAGTAGGTTGATAAAGTAAGATTCAACAACGATTGTCAAATGGCTAAGGACACATGGCAATATTTCGGGACTTCGGGGATTAGGAAAAAGGATTTTTCCATGCTGAATGTCGAAGCCTCGTTTTTAACCATAGGATCTTGGTGGAGGATGTGTACCATTGATTCCCTCCGCTATTTGGAAATACGAGAATTTGACAACACCTTTGGAACTCCCGAAGTATGAGAGTCTAGAAGTGTCGAAACCTTCTCTAAGAAGACTCTTAACCCGAGGTTTTCAGCTCGAGGTCACAAGGAGGACCCCTCTAGCTGGTTTAAGCATGTGGTGGGAGATGCAAAATTCTAGGGAGAAAAATAAGAAGGTGTTTCTTAAGTAAAGGATTGGAAATGAGCCAAGGAAAAAGAAAAATTTGATGCCCCATCCCTAGAAAGGGTATTTAGGGGTTGAGTGCATTACAAATTGGTATCGGAGCATGGAAACAACACTTGGCTTGCTTGGGCTTATGCATGACCCACATAAAAATATTATTAGAGACCTTACGGGGTAACACCCTACCTTAACCCTCTTATATAAGAAACTTGTCTGAACCTCTACTAAAGAGAGGAATGAAGCCATCTATTGTTGATAGATGTATTGGAATTTTGCATTGTATGTTGCTAATGTTTCCAAATAAATAAGTTGACTTCACTTTGCAATGATATGTGTTTTTCGTGAATTGGTATATTATTAATAACATAAAATGGTTTTTCAACACTCAAGTTAGTGAGCAATGGGGAAAACTACAGTGTAAGGGATGGTGACACACCATGAGTTGGGGGAGAGCTCCCATAATAGAGAAGAATAATCTGAAGAAAGGAGGGTGGTGGAAACCCCTCCATGTTTTTCCAAAACTGTAAGAAGCCTCATGGCTATAATTACAGAGTTATAAGGATGACAATAAAAGGATGATCAAGGAACAAGAATCATGGTCCAACTACCAATCATGTCTACAAGAATCATACTAATAAAAATCCAAGTCCATCTAAGATACAAAATCATGGTCTATAAAGTGGCCACATCAGGAGGATTACCTCCAGGAAGGCCCAACATGGAGTCAAGAGACACTCACTAGAATGTCTCTCTGAGGACACTGACAACTCCAAGGAATCTTCTAGTGGCAAAACTAGTTCCCATTCTCAGACGAGAGGAAAGAAGAGTAAACATTCCAAGAGTCGTGACCTGAAGAATTCAATAAATCCAAACCACCCACCTTCGATGGAGAGCTTAAGAAGGGGGGAGAAGCAGAATTTTGGCTACTCATCTTGAAGAAGTACTTCAGAGTTCATGACTACTCTGAGAACTTAAAGGCTTGGATAGCCATTTTCAACCTGAATGGGAAATATTCCATTTGATGGGAGGACCTTATAAATGTGAAAGGAATCCATGAGAAGGACTTGTCATGGAAACAATTTGAGAAATAATTCAAGAAGAAGTATATGTCAAAAAAGTACTTTGATGGGAAGACCAAGGAGTTCTATGAACACAAGCTGGGATAACTTACCATAGATGAGAAAATAAACAAATTTATTAAGGTGATGAGGTATGTTCCCTTCATAAAGGATGAAAAGGTAAATATGTAATGATTTATTAGTAGATTACCTCAGTCCTACCGGGACAGAATTGAGTTTGATGAGCCAAATACCTTAGAGGATATTATTCGCAAAGCAAGGTATTTCTATGAGCAATTCAAGAGTAAGACAGAACCCCATGAAGACTAGAAGAAGAAAAATAATTCAAGATTCAAGAAGAAGGGGTTTAAAACCTCAAGATTTAAGAACCATGGGAAGAGATTTAAGATGAGCCTTCCTGCCAGAAGGGTGTATCAACAGAAGTTTCCATCCCAGAGTGGAAATAAACCCTTCGGAGCAGTTCCAAGTAAGATTGATAACATGAAGAGAGAACCCTTGAAATTTTTGGGTTGTGGAGAGGAACATTTGTCGATGGACTATCCACATAGGAAAAGAACAATGGGAGAGTCTACAACATCCAAGAGGCTACCATAGTTAGTGATGTGGCTAGGGGCATGCCACAAATTTATGAAGCCTTGGATAATAGACAAGTTGGCCACCAAGCTTCAGTGGTGGATATGGAAGGTATGATTTCCAACCATCCTATTTCCATTTTAATTGACCCTGGTTCTAATTTGAGTTATGATGCCCATCAAACTGTTGAGAAATTTAAACTGAAACAAGTTAAACATGTTAAATCATGGCTGGTACAACTAGCCACTGGAACAAAAAGAAAAGTAACAGAGGTCATACCAGCATTCCAATTCGTTATAAGTGGGTTTCCCACCCAAGCAAACCTAAACTTACTTCATTTAGGATCTTATGACCTATTGATTGGCATGGATTGGTTGGCTTCCCCCAAAACCAAGTTGGATTGTTACAGTAAAACTTTGGAGTGTGAAAATGAAGAAGAAGAGTAACTCTACAAGGGATTCAAAAACCTGCCTCAGTGAGACAAATATCATCCCTCCAAGTGAAGAAGTATTATAGAAAGAGATGTCCCTTGTATGCAATACAAGTACTAAACTCTATTGAGAATGACAAATCGATCCTAGAGGACCATCCCATATTAATAGAATATAAATATGTATTCCCAAAAGAGGTGGCAGGGCTACCTCCAAGAAGGGACATTGACTTTTCAATAGAACTTGTACCAAGAGTAGTGCTAATGTCTAGAACCCCCTATAGAATGAGTACACTAGAGCTAGTTGAGCTCAAACTACAACTAAAGGAGATGTGGGACAAAGGATACATTCAGCCTAGTGTGTCTCCCTGGGGAGCACCAACCTTGCTTGTGATAAATAAAGATGGCATACTCAGATTGTGCATATATTATAGATAACTCAGTAAGATGACCATCAAGAATAAGTGTCCCTTTCCAAGGATCGATGACATGTTTGAAAAATTAAGGGGTGCTACAATATTCTCTAAGATTGGCTTAAGGTCTGGATACCATTAGGTTTGAATCAAAGATGAATACATCCACAAGATAACCTTTAGGATAAGATATGGTCACTATGAATTTGTTGTTGTGCCATTTGGGATTACCAATGCACCAACCACTTTTATCTACTTAATGAATAGCATATTCAAAAATTTCTTGGATAGGTTTGTGTTGGTTTTCATTGTTGATATCCTAATCTATTCCAAGAATAGGGAATATCATGAAGAACATCTCAAGCTAGTACTCCAAGTACTAAGAAAACATTATCTCTATACTAAGCTTAGTAAGTGTGACTTTTTCTAGAAACAAGTCCATTACTTAGGCCATGTTATTTCTAAGGAAGGAGTGGCAGTTGATCCTAACAAGATTAAAGCCATCATGGATTGGCCTACCCCAAAGGATGTATCTGATATCAGATCATTTATGGGCCTATCAGGATACTATAGGAGGTTCATAAGGGGATTCTCCAATATCGGTTTCCCAATCACCTCCCTTCAGAAAAAAGGGAGTTAAAATCATTTGGACATCATAATTTGAGGAAAGATTTCAAGAGATGAAATACCTTCTAACCAATGCACATGTACTAAAGATTGCAGACCCAAACAATAAATTCCTTGTGTGTACAGATGTCTGCAAGGAAGGGCTCGGAGGAGTGCTTATGCAAGAAGGACATGTGATTTTCTATGAATCTAGAAAATTGAATGAGCATGAAGTTAATTATGTGACCCACGATATGGAATTGGTTGCCATAGTGCATGCTTTAAAAATGTGGAGGCATTGCCTCTTAGGTAGAATATTTGTACTTATGACAGACCATAGTGGGTTGAGGTATTTGTTTGACCAACCAAAACTCAATGTGAGACAAGATAGGTGGATGGCTCTCCTTAGTGAGTTTGATTTTGAAATAAAACACATCAAAGGAAAGGAGAATAGGGTGAATGATGCCCTTAGTAGAAGTATGAATGTAGTTCACTTGGAAGTTGTAAGTGCCAATGAATCAGACACAAAGAGAGGGTAAAAAATGCATAATAAACAGATGCATTTTTCAAGACCGTGACTTCATACCTAAAGCAAGAGCCCATAGGGTTGAAGTATGAAGGATATCAGATGTTTAATGATGGCCTCCTAACTTACAAGGGAAGATTGTATATTCCAAATTGTGACGACTTGAAGAGGTTCATAATGGATGAACTACACAAAATACCATATACTGGACATCTTGGTTATCAGAAAATGATCACGGCCACTGGGAAACTATTTTATTGGCCCGAAATGAAAAAGGACATAGTTGGTTACTTAGCTAAGTGTCTAGAATGTCTACAAGTCAAGGCAAAGCACTAACACCTAGCAGGGTTGTTTCATCCCCTAACAATTTCCGAATGGAAATGGGAAACAATTTCCATGGATTTCATCACAAGACTACCAATATCAACCAAGCATAACGACGCCATCATGGTAGTTGTGGAAAAATTGAGCAAGGTTGCTCACTTCATATCTTCCAAGTCAACTTGCAAGGAAATAGATATTGCCATCATTTTCATGAAAGAAACATTAAGACTGCATGGCTTTCCTAAGGAAATTATATCCGACAGAGATACAAAATTTACTTCAAAGTTTTGGAAATATTTGTTTGCTAGTTTTGAAACAAAGTTGTTCTTTAGTACATCCTATCACCCTCAAATTGATGGGAAGACAAAGAGGGTAAACCAAGTATTAGAAGACATGTTGAGGATGCATGTAATGCATCAACCCAAGAAGTGGGAGGCCTACCTACCACTGGTATATTTTGCCTATAACAATGGCTATCAAGAGTCATTAAAAATGAGCCCTTTTGAATCCCTCTAAGGAAGGCAATGCAACATTCCAATCAGCTGGAAAAACCCAATAGATAGAGTTATAATTGGGCCAGATATGATAAAAGAAATGGAAAAACAAGTAATGCAAATCAGAAAAAATATGAAGATAGCACAAGATAGACAAAAGAGTTATGCAGACATGAAAAGGACTCATAGAGTTCAAAGCAGGGGATCATGTGTATCTATGAGTTAGACCCGAGAAAATATCTGAGTTAGACCCAGGATGGGAGCTTATGCCAAGATGACACCTCGATATTGTGGACCCTTTGAAGTTTTGGATAGAGTGGGACCAATAGCCTATCGGATAGCACTTCCTCCCACAGTGAAGGCACATAATGTTTTCCATGTTTCTTTATTAAATAAGTATGTACATTATTCTAATCATATTATTGAATGGTATGCAATTCAGGTGGAACCCGAGGGAGAATTCCTTCCAGAACCTCCATGCATAATAAACAGGAAGGAAACCCCATTCAAGAACAGGACCATTGCACAGGTAAAGGTTCAATGGAAACACTTTGTCCCCGATGAGGCTACATGGGAGATGGAGGATTCCATGAGACAATCATATCCATTTTTGTTTACTTCTGTACATATAGAGCACATCAACAGATAGAAAATCGAGAACAATGTTCCTCTAAGGGGGAGGGGATTGTAATACCCATATTTCCCCCAGTTTGTAAATATAACTATAACTGGCCAAGAGACTATGGAGGACTAAATATGTGTGAATGTTTGATTTGATGAACTTTGTATAAAAGGGTCAATGTATGAATTTGTTGTTATTAATAGAAATTGGATATGTGTTACAGAGCTACTAAAAGGGGGAAAGTTTGCCAAGATAGAACATGGATGCTATGAGGGGGATGGTGAGGGGAAACCAATAATGGTTGAGATGACCCTCACTAGACTAGTACCTAATGAGTGTAATTTCTCAACAATCCTATGACCCATAAATGAATTACCATTCAGGCTTGTAGTTGGAAGTTCATCCTCGAGAGTTAATGAGGAGATGGGGAAGGGTACCCATCTATAAGGCTTCCAGTCCTAACCACAAATTGGGATTCGAACCCACGCAACCCTACTGAGGAAGTAAATAAAGGAGGTAATTCGGGTACATATACAGATATGCAAGATAGCAGAGTATAGAAAATGATCTCCAGAGAAGAGAGGTGAGAATGCTTCGACTCAGGAGTTGAAATAAAAGCTGAGAAACAAGCTTGTTGTGGATGTAAGAGTCCTTGGGTAGGGTTTCACTACAAGCTGATAAATGAGGTTGACGAGCGACTAAGGAAGTGCTCATGTAGATCTCCTTGCTTAGAGTAGAGAAACCTAGTTGCCAAGATCCTGTGGGAGGAGGAGAGTAACCTTCGTCCCTGAATGTTGTGAAGCAAGGAGAAAGAATCTCTCTTAGAGCATCATGGTCTAGCTCGGGGGTGGCCAGTGGTAAATCTGTCAGGAGTGGATGTGACTATGGTTGGGAAGAAACAAGCACCCCTTTCAACAATTGCTTCATGTTCTCTAGTTCTTATATGTATTATCATACTCTGTGTATATATATATATATATATATATATATATATATATTAGATGCAATGATGAATGTTTATGTTTATTGTTAAGCTTTTTAGTATTATAAAAGTTATTAGAACTACACTTTTTCTAATGTAAAATTCTATATCCATATATTCTTTGATTTATCTCAATATAGCTGCTAGACATTTATGGGAGGTGAATCCACAATAGAGTTGGGGTAGGACTGACTGAAACGTCTAAGTCATGTTAACCCTTTGAAGTTTAACTTAGCGGGAACAACAAGTTCAACCCTGTGGGAGAAGGGAGTTTTCTTTAGATTATCCACCCATATGACCAAGGTCTCATACCCATGTCCTTAACTCCTTTGCTTCTAAAAATATTTACGCTTAACCCACAAGATTTCCCAAAGAACCCATGTGACCAGGGCCTAGGAACCCTGCTCTAGCGTGAAAGGATCTATCTCTTTCGGCTTCAAGACTTCAGGACTTATGACTCCAAGATCCTCAAAAACAGTCAAAGGTCAAAGTAGTGAATTGATGGGAGTCATCGATATAGGGATCTAATGGAGATCCCTCTCATCCATTAAATCAAACTAAGGAACGGAAGCATTAAGTGCTTCAGAGAAGTTCTACTTCGAGAGAATAGGAGTGGTCTAGTGGAAAAACTATCGAACATCGGAGTCGCGAAGTAAATAGGGACCATTGAAAGTGAAGGGACATGTGTCTATAGATCAATGTCTATCCCAAATTCTAGGTATTCGGTGGTATAGGGACGCACAAGTTTACCTGGAGCTCAGCAAGACGAAGTAAATCCTAGTCGTGAATGCTAGGTACACATGTCGATAGATCAGGTGTGCTCTGGAGAGGAAGTCAGAAGGTACTCTTCGAACTCTCAAATGTCGAACTTATGAAGTGATGTGGACTATTGATATTCAGATCCTTTGGGATCCCTCTGATCCGTCGATCTAAGAAGCTCACCTTCGATTACCCAACTGACCGAGAATGTGTCATGGAGCGACATGTGGCCCCTACTTGTTCTATGTCTAAGATTATTCGTCGAATTAGAGCCATCGAATGAGAGGACACGTGGAGACATATACAAGAGTCTGGAGACTTATCTCTTCAGGGGATTCATGTCAAGAGGAGTCAGTAAGCTTCAAATCCCAGAGCAATGAAGTAATGAGGACCATGGATCTATGGATCCATGTGGAAAAATATCAACCATGAGATTTGAAAGAAGTGATAATATTGTATGATGGGGGTTGACGTGCCTCACTAACGTCATCCAAGGTTATGTGGACCTGCAACTAAGGTTTTGCATGTCACCCATATTTGGCCAATCCACAGACCCCTTATTCTTATTAGAGCATGACACGTGTCACCCCCTAATGAGTACATGTGTCACCCCTTGACCCTCGTCGTGAGTCAGCTTCTGGTATGTGCCTGCCTGGCCAACGTGGTTGGTGACGTGTCTGGGAATCTAGAAGTCTGGATAACTTCAAGGGTCCAAAGTATATGAGTGTAGGTTGATAAAGGAAGGTTCCATGACGATTTTCAATTGTCAAACGTCGAAGGACCAACGACGACCATCAACTGCCAAAACGTCGAACCATAGAATTTTCAACGCTAAACACCAAACGTCGATCATCAAATGGATAAGGCCACATGGAAAGATTTCAGGGACTAGGAAAAAGGAGTGTTCCATGATGAACATCGAAGCCCCCTTTCTAACCGTAAGATCTTGATGGAGGACATGGACCGTTGATTCCCTCTGCTATTTCACGATCTAGGAATCCGACAACACTGTTGGAACTCCTGAAGTACGGGAGTCCCAAAGTGTTGAAACCTTCACTAAGAAGACTCTCATCCCCTGGTTTTCAGCCCGAGGTGATCCAAAATGGATCCAGGAAGGCCTAAAAATCAAAGTTCTCATAATCATATGAAACCAATGCCATTTTGTTCGGTTTGTTGCACTAATTTAGACCATACATTTTTTTTCACAAATGGACGTTGTATGAGAGAGATATAGCGTTCTGAATTATTTCCCAAACAGGCAAAAACGTCAACTGGTAAAATTAAACAGGTCATACTATTGACATCAATAGTATGACAGGTGACGTCAGCATGATAGTTGGCATGTTTTACAGGCAGTGTATGCTTGTCATTGATGGCAAGTACAGCAGTGATGATGGCTTGAGTACAGGAAGGATGTGCCAGGAAGGCTCCAGAAGTCTTTTGGGAAGACGATGCAGAGCAAGCTCAACAAGATCAGAGTATGTAGCAATGGATATCATTGATATTTCCCGATGAACGTCAGATCTGAGCCAGAGGTCCGACCAGTGTTGGATCCAGGAGAACCTGCATGCTCTTTAACAAGCAAGGTGATATGCGAAACCCCAAAAAATAAAAAATAGACACCTCAACGAAGACTCCATTTCAGAGTTTCGGTTACCGGGAGATGGAGAAGTCAAGAGTCGAGACTCTCCAACACAGGAGTCTCAAAGTTGCAAAATGTGAAACTCCAAAATCGCGAAACAAGCGCATTGCTAGAATTTTGGGATACCAGGAGATAGGGATGTCACAGACTCTCGTCATCAGGAGTCCTGAAGTGCTGAAATGTGAAATCCCGAAAACCTGAAACAGGCGCACCACTCAAAGTATTGAATACTGGGATTTCGGTTACCGGGAGATGGAGAGGTCAAGAGTCGAGACTCTCCAACATAGGAGTCCCGAAGTTGCAAAATGAAAAACCCCAAAATCACGAAACAAGCGCATCGCTCGAAGTTTCGTCTACCGAAGTTTCGGATACCAGGAGTAGGAGGAGTCAAGAGTGAAGACTCTTCATCATAGGAGTCCCGAAATCATGAAACCTGAAGTCGCGAAATGTCACAGACTACATACCAGAGGTTCGGATACTAGGAGTTGGAGATGTCAAGGTCTTTCACCACAGGAATACCGAAATGTCGATTCGCCGAAATGAAAAATGCTAGAGTACCGAACCGTTGATCTAACTCCATTTCGGAGTTCCAGATACCGGGAGTTGAAGTGTCGAAACACTTCACCACCAAGAGTGACGAAGTGTCGAAATGTTGAAACGCGAAATTACGAAATGAAGTTTCGACTAAGGCTGTGGGCACAGTCGTTGGTCACATTGTCGAAGAGTTAAGCTTCTATTTCAAGGTTTCGGGGACCGTGACTTGGAAAGTCGAGAAACCTAAAAATAGGATTGCTGAAATGCCGAAATGCGAAACAAGTTTAGGCTCAACCCAAGGTCACAGTCGTTGGTCACATCGGCAGAAGATGGGGGAAGGATTTAGTGAAGACAAGCTCCTTTTCGAAGTTTTGGGGGTCGGGAAATGGAGAGTACTAAAATCCTCCATCACACTGATCCTGAAATGCCGAAGAGGGGAATGCCAAAATGAACGCAAGATTTAGAGAAGTTAATCCAACGATGCAAATGAAACTGAAGAAGATTGGAGGGCTATTGTAGCACTTCTCAGTGTAACTACTAGAAACCACTGATGGTTTCTACCAAAGGACTCGAAGAGACTTCTGTGTGATTTCCAGAGGAACTGAAGGGTCACAAGGAATCTTCCAGTAGGAGAAAAGATTGTTTGTGGAGACTATTGACAGCTGGAAGAGCGTTGGAGTCATTAATTGCGACAGAGAGGTTGAGGTTGAGGGAAACAGAAGATGAAGAATCTCAACTACTGGTGATGCAAAGGAATTTGATCATGAAACCCAATGATGATGGACAGATGGGCTTAACAAACAGAGAAGTTGAAGAGTTTCCATGATGAAAAGGAAGAACACTCGACATGCAGAGGAAGTAGAAACATTGCATAGAGAGCATGCACAAGATGCACAAGGAGTATAAGAATGTGGAGAAAAGAAGAGATGGGGGTTGTTGTTGTGAGTGATGCATGTGTGAATAAGGAGGTGGAGTGTAGCAACTAAAATGGATAGAAGAAAAAAGGTGCATGTAATGGGAATTGCGCAGAGAGTACAATAGGCAGAAGAACAGAAAGTGAAATGGATGCATGCAGGAAGATAGTGAGGCAGACAGAGCAGTGAACCTTTCAAAACAGTGATGAGACTGGTAAGTTGTTTTTGAACATTATATCACTATAATAAGTTTTAGTAACACATATTCATTCATCAGGGTGGTAGGGAGGTGCTAGGGAGGATGAGTGTTCTTATAGGTTCAAGTGGGTGCTTGAACACAGGGAGTTGTAGCTTCCTTCTAGTTGGTGCTAGAGAAACCAGGTAGTTGGTGCTTCCTTCTAGTCAGTGTCAGAGAAAATAGGGAGTTGGTGCTTCCGTCTAGTGGGTGCTAGAGAAAACAGAGAGTTGGTGCTCTCAGTAAGTTGCAGCTTGCAAAAACAGAGGTTGTAGCCTCACAATGAGTTGGTGCTCATATGTATGATAATGTAAGGAATGTAAATAATACTTATCATATAAAGAAGAAGAGGTTTTTACCCTTTATGGGTTTCCTCGAGAAATATTTGTCTCTTTGTATCTCATATATGTGACTGATGTTGAATGTGCCATTGCTTATTTCTCTGCATTATTTTGATTATCATTGAGTGCCTTATAAAGAATTTAAAAGAAGCATAATTGTTTAAGCACGGTGACAACTGATTCACCCCCCCTCTTAGTTTTCCAACAATTGGTATCAGATCCAGCCCCTTTTATCTAAGGGCAGATCCTAGAGCTTAAACATGTCAAGCCATGAAGGAAATTCAACCAATAAGGCCCCTTTGTTCAATGGAACAAACTTTTCCTTCTGGAAAGTTAGAATGAGAACCTACATAATGGATTTAGGTGCAGATGTCTGGGATGTGGTAGACATTGGTTATGTAAAGCCAGTTGTACTAGCTAATGAGGATGACAAGCTAGAAGTTAGCTTCAACACTAAGCCTATGAATTCTATCTTGAGTGGGCTTGCAGAAGCAGAATTTGTAAAAGTTATGCACCTAGGAACTGTCAAAGAAATGTGGGACAAACTCATTAGCAGTTATGAAGGTAATGAAAAGGTAAAGGATGCCAAGCTTCAAGCCTACAGAATACAGTTTGAACAGTTGAATATGAAGGAAGATGAAACTCCTGGAAAATACTTTTTGAGAGTAGACGAAATGGTAAATGCAATGAAGGCACTTGGTGAAACAATTAAGGAACCTTCTTTAGTTCAGAAAATCTTGAGATCTCTCCCAGATAGGTTCAACCCGAAGGTCTCTGCTATAGAAGNAGGTCCTAGAGCTTAAACATGTCAAGCCATGAAGGAAATTCAACCAATAAGGCCCCTATGTTCAATGGGACAAACTTTTCCTTCTGGAAAGTTAGAATAAGAACCTACATAATGGCTTTAGGTGTAGATGTCTAGGATGTGGTAGACACTGGTTATGTAAAGCCAGTTGTACTAGATAATAAGGATGACAAGCTAGAATTTAGCTTCAATGCTAAGGCTATGAATGTTATCTTGAATGGGCTTGCAGAAGAAGAATTCATAAAAGTTATGCACCTAGGAACTGCCAAAGAAATGTGGGACAAACTCATTAGTAGTTATGAAGGTAATGAAAAGGTAAAGGATGCCAAGCTTCAAACCTACAAAATACAGTTTGAACAGTTGAAGATGAAGGAAGATGAAACTATTGGAAAATACTTTATGAGAGTAGAAGAAATGGTAAATGCAATGAAGGCACTTGGTGAAACAATTGAGGAACCTTCTTTAGTTCAGAAAATCTTAAGATCTCTCCCAGATAGGCTCAACCTGAAGGTCTCTTCTATAGAAGAACTTAATGATCTAAAAACCTTGGAGTTTGATCAACTTCTAGGAACATTGACTGCATATGAAATGAGAATAGCTAAAGATAAACCCACCTCCAGAGAAACATCATTTAAAGAAGACAAGAATGAGGATTCTGAGCCCAATGAAATTGAAGAAAAATTTGTGAAGAGATTGAAGAAGGGATCAGGCAAATACAAAGGTAAACTGCCTTTCAAATGTACTGTGGTAGGATAGGTCATTTTGTAAATAAATGTCCCCACAAAGGAAAGGATCAGACGTGTGATGATGATGAGAAGTACAAACACAGAAATTTCTTTAAAGAGAATAACTTTAAGAAGAAAATTTTGTGCATAAACAATGATGATGATCCTTCAGATGATGAAGACAATGACTCCTCTATTGAAGATAAACTAAATGACTTCATACTTATGGAGAAAGAGGATTATGATAATAACAACACAAGGAGTGATGTTAATGAATAAGAAGTTGTGGTTGACATGGAAGGAGAACTGATCAGTGCACTGGAAGAGATTGACAAACTAAGAATCAAGAACAGAAAGCAAAGAAAATTGTTGATACAGTTTGAGAAAGACAGTAAAGAACCCGATGATGACCTTGTCCTACTAAAAGTAGAATTAAAAGAGGCAAAGAAAATCGAAGACATTCTAAAACGACAACTATCAGAAAAGAAGGCAAGATGTGAATCATTAGAACAAGAAGTAGTNTCACAAAGCTGTAAATTGTTCCTTAAGACTTAGACATGAGCAATTAAGATTTCAAAGGAATAAATACTTGCCACAACAAAGAATGATGCAGCCAAGTAACAAACCTTCACAGATTACCAATTGCCAAATTAAGTCCAGGGACATGCAACTAAAGAGGTCAAGAAATAATCAACAGTCAATGAGTAGACAACACTGCAACAATAAGTTTGACCTGTTGAACAATGAGATTGAATGCTACATCTGTCATAACTATGGACATAAATCTTTTGACTATCGATTCAAGAACTATGAACCAAATTTGAATTCCCCTGCAGAAAATGTCAAGTTTTGGAAGAAGAAAGAAAGTGACAAGTGTGGATTAGTGTTGTCAGCTCAAAGAAAAATGAACCTTTGGTACATAGACAGTGGATGCTCCAAACATATGACAAGAGACAAAGGTAAGTTTCTATCTCTATGTGAAAGAAAATCAAGAAACGTAACCTTTGGAAATGATGCTCCAGGTAAAATAAAGGGTAAAGGGATGGTGAGTTTAAGTAATGGAAAAGGAAAAGAACAAGATGTTATACTTGTGAATGGGCTGAAACATAATCTGCTCAGTGTAAGTCAAATGTGTGACAGGGGATGCAAATTTTTGTTCACATCCAAGGACTACAAGATAAAGTCTGTAAACTCAAGATAAGTGGTGGCCAAAGGCATAAGGATAGAAAATAATGTATATGTCCGGAAAGAAAATAGAGAAGAATGTCATCTAACCAAACATAATGAAAGTTGGTTATGGCATAGGAGACTTGGACATATAAACTTTGACCACTTAATCAAACTCATAAATCTTGAGGCAGTAAAAGATCTTTCGAGAATATCAAAGCCCCAAGATTCNCTTTGGTCACAAAGCTGTAAATTGTTCCTTAAGACTTAGACATGAGCAATTAATATTTCAAAGGAATAAATACTTGCCACAACAAAGAATGATGCAGCCAAGTAACAAACCTTCAGAGATTACCAATTGCCAAATTAAGTCCACGGACATGCAACTAAAGAGGTCAAGAAATAATCAACAATCAATGAGTAGACAACACTGCAACAATAAGTTTGACCTGTTGAACAATGATATTGAATGCTACATCTTTCATAACTATGGACATAAATCTGTTGACTATCGATTCAAGAACTATGAACCAAATTTGAATTCCCCTGCAGAAAATGTCAAGTTTTGGAAGAAGAAAGAAAGTGACAAGTGTGGATTAGTGTTGTCAGCTCAAAGAAAAATGAACCTTTGGTACATAGACAGTGGATGCTCCAAACATATGACAAGAGACAAAGGTAAGTTTCTATCTCTATGTGAAAGAAAATCAGGAAACGTAACCTTTGGAAATGATGCTCCAGGTAAAATAAAGGGTAAAGGGATGGTGAGTTTAAGTAATGGAAAAGGAAAAGAACAAGATGTTCTACTTGTGGATGGGCTGAAACATAATCTGCTCAGTGTAAGTCAAATGTGTGATAGGGGATGCAAAGTTTTGTTCACATCCAAGGACTACAAGATAAATTCTGTAAACTCAAGATAAGTGGTGGCCAAAGGCATAAGGATAGAAAATAATGTATATGTCCGGAAAGAAAATAGAGAAGAATGTCATCTAACCAAACATGATGAAAGTTGGTTATGGCATAGGAGACTTGGACATATAAACTTTGACCACTTAATCAAACTCATAAATCTTGAGGCAGTAAAAGATCTTTCGAGAATATCAAAGCCCCAAGATTCAATGTGTAAACCCTGCCAAGTAGGAAAGCTAAATAGGACACAGTTTAAGTCCAAGAGCTTTACTTCAACAGAGAAACCACTCCAACTAGTTCATATGGATTTATGTGGGCCATCAAGACAAGAAGGCACAGGGAAAGAAAACTACTTCATGTTGATTATTGATGATTACTCCAGACTTACTTGGGTTGCCTTTCTCAAAGAAAAAGTTGAAGCATTTGAGAAGTTTAAAATATTTAAGGCTTTAACTGAGACTCAAACAGGCAAGAAGTTAAAGGCAGTAAGATCAGACCGAGGAGGAGAGTTTATGTCAAGTGACTTCAAGGAATTCGGTGATAAGCATGGGATCAAGAGAGAATACACAATCCCAAGAACTCCACAACAAAATGGAGTAGTTGAGAGGCAAAATAGAACAATGCAGGAAATGGCCAAGTCAATGATGAATGAGAAGAACATTGGTCAAACCTACTGGGTAGAAGAAATACACACAATAGTCCATGTTCTTAACAAATCCCACCTCAGACCACAAAGTGACAAGACACCTTATGAATTGTGGTTTGGGAGACCTGCTTGAATTAAACACTTCAAAGTCTTTGGGAGTAAATGCTACATAGAGAATAATGATGAGAACCTTGGCAAATATGATGACAGGGCTGATGAAGGTATCTTCTTGGGGTATGATACAAATAGTAAAGGATACAGATACTATAATAAGAGGTTGCATAAAATGGTTGACTGTATTGATGTAAAAGTTGATGAAGGAATCCCAGCAAGAAAGATGTACAGTAATGAGTCTTCTACAGAAGACACAGCTAAAGCAGAAGATGAATAGGTCCAAGAATCAGAAAATGAAGACTCTGAATCAAATGAAGACTCAGACACTTAGACAGACTCAAATCATAAGTCAACCTCAAATTCCTCCTCCAGGATCATTCAAAAGAATCATCCTGTAAGTCAGATAATTGGAGAAAAAGAAAAAGGTGTACAAACCAGGAGAAAGCTAATCAAAACCACCGAACAATCTCATATATCTTTCATATCTATGCTGGAACCCAAGAATTTCAATGAAGCCAACAAAGATGACCATTGGGTTAAAGCAATGAATGATGAACTTGATCAGATTGAGAAAAACAATACGTGGGAGATGATTCATAGACCTGAAGGTAAAAACGTCATTGGCTCCAAATGGATCTTTAAGAATAAGTTGAATGAGCAAGGACAAGTTGTCATGAACAAAGCAAGGTTAGTCTATAAAGGATATGCTCAGATAGAAGGATTGGATTTTTATGAAACATTTGTGCCCGTAGCAGATTAGAAGCTATTAGAATGTTTCTTTCCTATGTTTGTCATAAAAGGTTTAAAGTCTATCAAATGGATGTCAAGTTAGCTTTTCTAAATGGAGATTTAAGTGAAGAAGTCTATATGGAACAACCAAAGGGTTTCAAACTGTCTGATAACCCTGACTTAGTATGCAATCT
>JZKD02S2170859.1:16208-42354 GCA_000966675.3 Picea glauca
AGAGGGGGGGTGAATCAGTTGTTACCGTGCTTAAACAATTATGCTTCTTTTAAATTCTTTACAAGGCACTCAATGACAATCACAATAATGCAGAGAAATAAGCAATGGCACATTCAACATCAGTCACATATATGAGATACATAGAGAGAGATATTTTCTGAGGAAACCCATAAAGGGTAAAAACCTCTTCTTCTTTATATCATAAGTATTATTTACATTCTTTACATTATCATACATATGAGCACCAACTCATTCTGAGGCTACAACCTCTGTTTTTTCAAGTTACAACTTGCTGAGAGCACTAACTCTCTGTTTTCTCTAGCACCCACTAGAAGGAAGCACCAACTCCCTGGTTTTGTCTAGCACCAACTAGAAGGAAGCACCAACTCCCTGGTTTCTCTAGCACCAACTAGAAGGAAGCTCCAACTCCCTGTGTTCAAGCACCCACTTGAACCTCTGAGGACACTTGTCCTCCCTAGCACCTCCCTACCACTCTGATGAATGAATATGTGTTACTGAAACTTATTACAGTGATATAATGTTCAACAACAACTTATCAGTCTCATCACTATTCTGCAAGGTTTCGCTGCTCTGTCTGCCTCACTGTCTTTCTGCAGGCATCCATTTCACTTTCTATTCTTCTACTTGTTGTTCTCTCTACCCAATTCCCATTCCATGAACCTTTTGTCTTCTATCCATTTCTGCTGCTGCACTCCACCTCCTTCCTCACACATGCATCACTCACAACAACAACACACCATCTCTTCTTTTCTCCACATTCTTATACTCCCTGTGCATCTTGTGCATGCTCTCTATGCAATGGTTCTCCCTCCTCTGCATGTCGAGTGCTCTGCCTTTTCATCATGGAAACTCTTCAACTTCTCTGTTTGTTAAGCCCATCTGTCCATCATCACTGGGTGTCATGATCAAATTCCTTAGCATCACCAGCAGTTGATATTATTCATCTTCTGTTGTCATCGACCTCAACCTATCTGTCACATTTAATGACTCCAAATCTCTTCTAGCTATCAATATCCTCCACGAATAGTCTTTTCTCCTACTGGAAGATTCCTTGTGACCCTTCAGTTCCTCTGGAAATCACACAGAAGTCTCTTCGAGTCCTCTGGCAGAAACCATCAATGGTTTCTAGCAGTTACACCTAGAAGTGCTACAATAGCCCTCCGATCTTCTTCAGTTTCATCTGCAGCATTGGATTAACTTCTCTAAATCTTGCATTCATTTTGGCATTCTGCTCTTCGGCATTTCAGGATCAATGTCGTAAATAATTTTATTACTCTCCATTTCCCAACCCCCAAAACTCCGAAAAGGAGCTTGTCTTCACTAACTCCTTCCCCCATCTTCTGTCGATGTGACCAACAACTGTGACCTCAGGCTGAGCCTAAAATTGTTTTTCATTTCGGCATTTTGACAATCCTGTTGTTAGGTTTGTCAACTTACTAAGTCGCGGTCCCCGAAACTCTGAAACAAGAGCTTAACTCTTCGACAATGTGACCAATGGCTGTGACCACATTGTTAGTCGAAACTGCATTTCACAATTTCGCATTTTGGCATTTCGACACTTTGGCACTCTTGGTGGTGCAGTGTTTCGACACTTCAAATCCCAGTATCTGGAACTCCGAAATGGAGTTAGATCAACGGTCTGGTACTCTAGTGTTTTTCATTTCGTCGAATCGACATTTCAGTATTCCTGTGGTGAAAGACCTTGACATCTCCAACTCCCGATATTCGAACCTCCGGTATGTAGTCTATGACATTTCGCGACTTTGGGTTTGGTGATTTACAGACTCCTATGGTGAAGAGTCTTCACTCTTGACTCCTCCTACTCCCAGTATCTGAAACTCTAGTATGGAGTCTTTATCATTTCACGACTTTGGGTTTCGTGACTTCAGGACTCTTTATGATGAGTTTCTTTGTCATTTCCATCTCCTGGTATCCAAAATCCCGGTATCAAATACTTTGAAATGGAGTTGGATCAAAAGTCCATGATCTCCTCGAACCAACGACTCAGATCATTTCGCCATTTTGCATTTTTGCGATTTCGAGACTCCTGTGGATGAGAGTCTCTGACATCTCCATCTCCCAGTAACCGAAATCCCGATATTCAATACTTCGAGTGGTGTGCCTATTTCAGGTTTCCGAGATTTCACATTTCGTCACTTCGGGACTCCTGATGATGAGAGTCTATGACATATCTATCTCCCGGTATCTGAAACTCCGATAGTCGAAACTTCGAGCGATGTGCCTGTTTAGCGATTTCGGGGTTTCACATTTCGTGACTTTGGGACTCTTGTGTTGAAGAGTCTCGACTCTTCACTTCTCCATCTCTTGTTAACCAAAACTCTGAAATGGAGTCTTCGTTGAGGTGATTTTTTTGGATTTTTCCGGGGTTTCGCATGTCACCTTACTCATTAAAGAGCGTGCAAGTTCTCCTAGATCTAACGTCGGTTGGACCTCTGGCTCAGATCTGGCGTTCATTGGGAAATCTCAATAAGATCCACCCCTGCATACTCTGATCTTGTTGATCTTTCTCTGCATCATCTTCCCAAAAGACTTCTGGAGCCCACCTGGCACATCCTTCCTGTACTCAAGTCATCATCATTGTTGTACTTGCCATCAATGACACGCATACACTACCTGTAAAACATGCCAACATACAAAGTGGATCTGTGTAATAGTATATATGTGTCATAGTTCAAAAGAACTCCTTCACAACCTGGGAAAAAGTATACATAAGAGTGAAAACTCAACCCAGGGTCTTCTTACCGATCCTGATGTAGTATAGATATAACCATGTGAATAGATGTCTTGATGTCGAACATGATAGAAACCACTTGATTACCGGTCAATGAGGTAAACCGTTAACAAGCGCAAGGGAGATCACCATTGATGTCAATGATTCCCAAGGTACTCTAGTACATTCCAATGAATGTGAATAGATGAGATGAAGTCGAACATCCATGGAATCATCTGATCAGGGGTCAATGATGTAAACCCACTATTGGACATGAGGAGGCCTTCCATTGAGGCATGCAGGTCCCAAGGTACTAACTGGTTTCTAAGTCTAGCTCCTGGATAATGTGTTGAAGTTGACAGGAATAGATTCATCGAAGGAGGGCCTTGATGTATCCCCCATCAATGACACGAAACTGACATAGAGATGTAATTGGTAGATCAAATGAACATGGACTGACACAGGTATTGAAACAATATATTTGTGATGGATGAATCTCGAGGCAGATACTTCCCTTGAACACTGCGGAACAACAACATAAACTTGACATGGACGAAAACATGATAATGTAGTGGATACGATGACTTTCGTCGGGTGACCCAAAGGAGTAAAAGAAACTCAGAGGATTGGCTCAGTGCAGAGGGTTAGCAGATTAAAATGTGTACAAAGAAAAAGTGTCGTGTTCAAGGGTGACCGTAAGAGTTATTGGTAGTGTTCTCAAGAACTGTTTGGCTTTCTTCTTTCAATTTTTCCCCCATCCAAATAGACGAGTACCTCTTTTTAATTTAACGAGCTTGAGGAGGGTAACACATGATCGATATGACTCACCTTCAGTAAGTCCCTCTTCCTTTGTTTAATGAACTAGAAGAAGTAAGGGTTCGATCCCGTATGGGCCCTTCAATGTATGATTGTTTAACGAGTCTGGAGAAGGTAAACTCGGTTGTTTTTCATATTTAGAGAGTCTAAAAACAACTTAAAGATGACTCCAATGTTGTCCTTTTTCATAATATTAGTCTCGCAAGGCCGAAAAAAAGATAAATTATCACTCGAAATACGCCCTTTCAAACCTTTTAATGAGTGGGAAAGGAAGCAAGATCACTCGGCAATATTTTCATGTTTAAATATTATGAAAAGAGCTCAAACATGACTCAAAGGGGTTCCTTTTTTCGTAAATCCATGTGGGTCTGAAAAAGAGATAAAATTTTACTTGGTTGCATTCTCATGTATTTATGAGCATGATAAAGAACAAAGACTAAGCTTGGTATGCCCCCATCTTGAAAGTGAGTGTCTTAACTCTCTCATGTATTTACGAGAATGAGAAAGAACAAAGCCTAAGCTTGATATGCCCCCAGCTTGAAAGCTAGTGGCTTAACTCCAGAATGATCATCAAAGGCTGGAGACATGCCCTCCAAGCTTCAATTCATTCACCAACATTGAGGTTGTCACCAATTTCTCTACTATACGGAGAAAGAGGATAAGAGTGGATGAAATGAAGGTTCAAGAGAGGTGATTGTTTCATTTTTTAGCAAGCTTGACACAGGAAAAAGAACTATGCTCAAGACTCCGGGTTCAATCCCCAGATTGTTGTTTCATTTTTTAACGAGCTTTCTGCAGAGAGGAAAACTATGCTCAAAGCATGTGTTTCATTTTTTAACAAGCTTGCCACAGAGAAGAGGAACTATGCTTGTGACCTCTGTTTCATTTTTTAATGATCTTCCTACAGAGAAGAGAAACTATGCTCGTGGACTCTTCTTGATGATGGCTTCCAAGAAAATAACACTCTGGAAGAACACCATGTCAAGGGAAAAAACTCGGTCATGGCTTCCAAGAGATATTCACTGGATGGAAGAAAATCACTCTGGAAGGAACACATGTCGAGGGTCGTGACAGTGGTAAGGAGATCAGGCTCCAATAGCCCTACTGAAGAGATCACCATGTCAACTACCGGATCCAAATCATCAGTATTCGAATTCATGGGAGACAACACCACATAATTGACATGTGGCCGGGGCAATACTATCGTCATATAATAACCATTCANAGAGGGGGGGTGAATCAGTTGTTACCGTGCTTAAACAATTATGCTTCTTTTAAATTCTTTACAAGGCACTCAATGACAATCACAATAATGCAGAGAAATAAGCAATGGCACATTCAACATCAGTCACATATATGAGATACATAGAGAGAGATATTTTCTGAGGAAACCCATAAAGGGTAAAAACCTCTTCTTCTTTATATCATAAGTATTATTTACATTCTTTACATTATCATACATATGAGCACCAACTCATTCTGAGGCTACAACCTCTGTTTTTTCAAGTTACAACTTGCTGAGAGCACTAACTCTCTGTTTTCTCTAGCACCCACTAGAAGGAAGCACCAACTCCCTGGTTTTGTCTAGCACCAACTAGAAGGAAGCACCAACTCCCTGGTTTCTCTAGCACCAACTAGAAGGAAGCTCCAACTCCCTGTGTTCAAGCACCCACTTGAACCTCTGAGGACACTTGTCCTCCCTAGCACCTCCCTACCACTCTGATGAATGAATATGTGTTACTGAAACTTATTACAGTGATATAATGTTCAACAACAACTTATCAGTCTCATCACTATTCTGCAAGGTTTCGCTGCTCTGTCTGCCTCACTGTCTTTCTGCAGGCATCCATTTCACTTTCTATTCTTCTACTTGTTGTTCTCTCTACCCAATTCCCATTCCATGAACCTTTTGTCTTCTATCCATTTCTGCTGCTGCACTCCACCTCCTTCCTCACACATGCATCACTCACAACAACAACACACCATCTCTTCTTTTCTCCACATTCTTATACTCCCTGTGCATCTTGTGCATGCTCTCTATGCAATGGTTCTCCCTCCTCTGCATGTCGAGTGCTCTGCCTTTTCATCATGGAAACTCTTCAACTTCTCTGTTTGTTAAGCCCATCTGTCCATCATCACTGGGTGTCATGATCAAATTCCTTAGCATCACCAGCAGTTGATATTATTCATCTTCTGTTGTCATCGACCTCAACCTATCTGTCACATTTAATGACTCCAAATCTCTTCTAGCTATCAATATCCTCCACGAATAGTCTTTTCTCCTACTGGAAGATTCCTTGTGACCCTTCAGTTCCTCTGGAAATCACACAGAAGTCTCTTCGAGTCCTCTGGCAGAAACCATCAATGGTTTCTAGCAGTTACACCTAGAAGTGCTACAATAGCCCTCCGATCTTCTTCAGTTTCATCTGCAGCATTGGATTAACTTCTCTAAATCTTGCATTCATTTTGGCATTCTGCTCTTCGGCATTTCAGGATCAACGTCGTAAATAATTTTATTACTCTCCATTTCCCAACCCCCAAAACTCCGAAAAGGAGCTTGTCTTCACTAACTCCTTCCCCCATCTTCTGTCGATGTGACCAACAACTGTGACCTCGGGCTGAGCCTAAAATTGTTTTGCATTTTGGCATTTTGACAATCCTGTTGTTAGGTTTGTCAACTTGCTAAGTTGCGGTCCCCGAAACT
This sequence comes from Picea glauca, assembly GCA_000966675.3. NCBI lineage: Eukaryota > Viridiplantae > Streptophyta > Pinopsida > Pinales > Pinaceae > Picea > Picea glauca. Next base: position 22,481 of record JZKD02S2170859.1, read on the forward strand.
CCGAAACAAGAGCTTAACTCTTCGACAATGTGACCAATGGCTGTGACCACATTGTTAGTCGAAACTGCATTTCGCAATTTCGCGTTTTGGCATTTCGACACTTTGGCACTCTTGGTGGTGAAGTGTTTCGACACTTCAAATCCCAGTATCTGAAACTCCAAAATGGAGTCAGATCAACGGTCTGGTACTCTAGTGTTTTTCATTTCGTCGAATCGACATTTCAGTATTCCTGTGGTGAAATACCTTGACATCTCCAACTCCCGATATTCGAACCTCCGGTATGTAGTCTATGACATTTCGCGACTTCGGGTTTGGTGATTTCCAGACTCCTATGGTGAAGAGTCTTCACTCTTGACTCCTCCTACTCCCAGTATCTGAAACTCTAGTATGGAGTCTTTATTATTTCACGACTTCGGGTTTCGTGACTTCAGGACTCTTTATGATGAGTGTCTTTGTCATTTCCATCTCCTGGTATCCAAAATCCCGGTATCAAATACTTTGAAATGGAGTTGGATCAAAAGTCCACGATCTCCTCAAACCAACGACTCAGATCATTTCACCATTTTGCATTTTTGCGATTTCGGGACTCCTGTGGATGAGAGTCTCTGACATCTCCATCTCCCAGTAACCGAAATCCCGATATTCAATACTTCGAGTGGTGTGCCTATTTCAGGTTTCCGAGATTTCACATTTTGTCACTTCAGGACTCCTGATGATGAGAGTCTATGACATATCTATCTCCCGGTATCTGAAACTCCGATAGTCGAAACTTCAAGCGATGCACCTGTTTAGCGATTTCGGGGTTTCACATTTCGTGACTTCGGGACTCTTGTGTTGAAGAGTCTCGACTCTTCACTTCTCCATCTCTTGTTAACCAAAACTCTGAAATGGAGTCTTCGTTGAGGTGATTTTTTTGGATTTTTCGGGGTTTCGCATGTCACCTTGCTCATTAAAGAGCGTGCAAGTTCTCCTAGATCCAACGTCGGTTGGACCTCTGGCTCAGATCTGACGTTCATTGGGAAATCTCAATAAGATCCATCCCTGCATACTCTGATCTTGTTGAGCTTTCTCTGCATCATCTTCCCAAAAGACTTATGGAGCCCACCTGGCACATCCTTCCTGTACTCAAGTCATCATCATTGCTGTACTTGCCATCAATGACACGCATACACTACCTGTAAAACATGCCAACATACAAAGTGGATCTATGTAATAGTATATATGTGTCATAGTTCAAAAGAACTCCTTCACAACCTGGGAAAAAGTATACATAAGAGTGAAAAATCAACCCAGGGTCTTCTTACCGATCCTGATGTAGTATAGATATAACCATGTGAATAGATGTCTTGATGTCGAACATGGTAGAAACCACTTGATTACCGGTCAATGAGGTAAACCGTTAACAAGCGCAAGGGAGATCACCATTGATGTCAATGATTCCNGTCGTAAATAATTTTATTACTCTCCATTTCCCAACCCCCAAAACTCCGAAAAGGAGCTTGTCTTCACTAACTCCTTCCCCCATCTTCTGTCGATGTGACCAACAACTGTGACCTCAGGCTGAGCCTAAAATTGTTTTTCATTTCGGCATTTTGACAATCCTGTTGTTAGGTTTGTCAACTTACTAAGTCGCGGTCCCCGAAACTCTGAAACAAGAGCTTAACTCTTCGACAATGTGACCAATGGCTGTGACCACATTGTTAGTCGAAACTGCATTTCACAATTTCGCATTTTGGCATTTCGACACTTTGGCACTCTTGGTGGTGCAGTGTTTCGACACTTCAAATCCCAGTATCTGGAACTCCGAAATGGAGTTAGATCAACGGTCTGGTACTCTAGTGTTTTTCATTTCGTCGAATCGACATTTCAGTATTCCTGTGGTGAAAGACCTTGACATCTCCAACTCCCGATATTCGAACCTCCGGTATGTAGTCTATGACATTTCGCGACTTTGGGTTTGGTGATTTACAGACTCCTATGGTGAAGAGTCTTCACTCTTGACTCCTCCTACTCCCAGTATCTGAAACTCTAGTATGGAGTCTTTATCATTTCACGACTTTGGGTTTCGTGACTTCAGGACTCTTTATGATGAGTTTCTTTGTCATTTCCATCTCCTGGTATCCAAAATCCCGGTATCAAATACTTTGAAATGGAGTTGGATCAAAAGTCCATGATCTCCTCGAACCAACGACTCAGATCATTTCGCCATTTTGCATTTTTGCGATTTCGAGACTCCTGTGGATGAGAGTCTCTGACATCTCCATCTCCCAGTAACCGAAATCCCGATATTCAATACTTCGAGTGGTGTGCCTATTTCAGGTTTCCGAGATTTCACATTTCGTCACTTCGGGACTCCTGATGATGAGAGTCTATGACATATCTATCTCCCGGTATCTGAAACTCCGATAGTCGAAACTTCGAGCGATGTGCCTGTTTAGCGATTTCGGGGTTTCACATTTCGTGACTTTGGGACTCTTGTGTTGAAGAGTCTCGACTCTTCACTTCTCCATCTCTTGTTAACCAAAACTCTGAAATGGAGTCTTCGTTGAGGTGATTTTTTTGGATTTTTCCGGGGTTTCGCATGTCACCTTACTCATTAAAGAGCGTGCAAGTTCTCCTAGATCTAACGTCGGTTGGACCTCTGGCTCAGATCTGGCGTTCATTGGGAAATCTCAATAAGATCCACCCCTGCATACTCTGATCTTGTTGATCTTTCTCTGCATCATCTTCCCAAAAGACTTCTGGAGCCCACCTGGCACATCCTTCCTGTACTCAAGTCATCATCATTGTTGTACTTGCCATCAATGACACGCATACACTACCTGTAAAACATGCCAACATACAAAGTGGATCTGTGTAATAGTATATATGTGTCATAGTTCAAAAGAACTCCTTCACAACCTGGGAAAAAGTATACATAAGAGTGAAAACTCAACCCAGGGTCTTCTTACCGATCCTGATGTAGTATAGATATAACCATGTGAATAGATGTCTTGATGTCGAACATGATAGAAACCACTTGATTACCGGTCAATGAGGTAAACCGTTAACAAGCGCAAGGGAGATCACCATTGATGTCAATGATTCCCAAGGTACTCTAGTACATTCCAATGAATGTGAATAGATGAGATGAAGTCGAACATCCATGGAATCATCTGATCAGGGGTCAATGATGTAAACCCACTATTGGACATGAGGAGGCCTTCCATTGAGGCATGCAGGTCCCAAGGTACTAACTGGTTTCTAAGTCTAGCTCCTGGATAATGTGTTGAAGTTGACAGGAATAGATTCATCGAAGGAGGGCCTTGATGTATCCCCCATCAATGACACGAAACTGACATAGAGATGTAATTGGTAGATCAAATGAACATGGACTGACACAGGTATTGAAACAATATATTTGTGATGGATGAATCTCGAGGCAGATACTTCCCTTGAACACTGCGGAACAACAACATAAACTTGACATGGACGAAAACATGATAATGTAGTGGATACGATGACTTTCGTCGGGTGACCCAAAGGAGTAAAAGAAACTCAGAGGATTGGCTCAGTGCAGAGGGTTAGCAGATTAAAATGTGTACAAAGAAAAAGTGTCGTGTTCAAGGGTGACCGTAAGAGTTATTGGTAGTGTTCTCAAGAACTGTTTGGCTTTCTTCTTTCAATTTTTCCCCCATCCAAATAGACGAGTACCTCTTTTTAATTTAACGAGCTTGAGGAGGGTAACACATGATCGATATGACTCACCTTCAGTAAGTCCCTCTTCCTTTGTTTAATGAACTAGAAGAAGTAAGGGTTCGATCCCGTATGGGCCCTTCAATGTATGATTGTTTAACGAGTCTGGAGAAGGTAAACTCGGTTGTTTTTCATATTTAGAGAGTCTAAAAACAACTTAAAGATGACTCCAATGTTGTCCTTTTTCATAATATTAGTCTCGCAAGGCCGAAAAAAAGATAAATTATCACTCGAAATACGCCCTTTCAAACCTTTTAATGAGTGGGAAAGGAAGCAAGATCACTCGGCAATATTTTCATGTTTAAATATTATGAAAAGAGCTCAAACATGACTCAAAGGGGTTCCTTTTTTCGTAAATCCATGTGGGTCTGAAAAAGAGATAAAATTTTACTTGGTTGCATTCTCATGTATTTATGAGCATGATAAAGAACAAAGACTAAGCTTGGTATGCCCCCATCTTGAAAGTGAGTGTCTTAACTCTCTCATGTATTTACGAGAATGAGAAAGAACAAAGCCTAAGCTTGATATGCCCCCAGCTTGAAAGCTAGTGGCTTAACTCCAGAATGATCATCAAAGGCTGGAGACATGCCCTCCAAGCTTCAATTCATTCACCAACATTGAGGTTGTCACCAATTTCTCTACTATACGGAGAAAGAGGATAAGAGTGGATGAAATGAAGGTTCAAGAGAGGTGATTGTTTCATTTTTTAGCAAGCTTGACACAGGAAAAAGAACTATGCTCAAGACTCCGGGTTCAATCCCCAGATTGTTGTTTCATTTTTTAACGAGCTTTCTGCAGAGAGGAAAACTATGCTCAAAGCATGTGTTTCATTTTTTAACAAGCTTGCCACAGAGAAGAGGAACTATGCTTGTGACCTCTGTTTCATTTTTTAATGATCTTCCTACAGAGAAGAGAAACTATGCTCGTGGACTCTTCTTGATGATGGCTTCCAAGAAAATAACACTCTGGAAGAACACCATGTCAAGGGAAAAAACTCGGTCATGGCTTCCAAGAGATATTCACTGGATGGAAGAAAATCACTCTGGAAGGAACACATGTCGAGGGTCGTGACAGTGGTAAGGAGATCAGGCTCCAATAGCCCTACTGAAGAGATCACCATGTCAACTACCGGATCCAAATCATCAGTATTCGAATTCATGGGAGACAACACCACATAATTGACATGTGGCCGGGGCAATACTATCGTCATATAATAACCATTCAGGGAAGTAATCCAGTCAGGATTGATGAAGGAAACTTGATTAATAGTAACAATTATTCCATCTTGAGGGAGATATATCACACGAAAAAGAATGGACACAATAGCTTTCATGACATAGACATAATCCCGCCCAAGGAGTAAAGAAAAATCCAAGGGGTATTGAACTACCATGACATCAATAAAGACAATTTTCCCTCCCAAAGTTACAAGAAACTGAGGAAGGGTCCCTAAAGGTTGACTAGTTCTTCTGTTAAAAGCTAACTGATTCTGTGTAACCGGTGCAAGTTGAGGACAACCCAAAGCATGCCAAGCAATAGAGGATAAAATACTAATAGACACACCTTCATCTATCAACATTTGAGGAACGTCCTGACCACAAACTTGTATTGTAATATGGAAAGGAATGTGAGAAGGAAGACGAGGTCCGGTTAGCGCACCCCAATAAAAAAGGATGGCCTCATTTCTTGGAGGGGGTTTTGCGGGAGAAGGAGGAATGCCCCCCAACATGGTAGATTTTGTATCAACGATAAAAATGTGGGAATTATCAGGTTTACTCTCTAGAGGGAGAGTAGGATTGATCGATGATGGGATCAGATCGACCAAACTGGCACTCTTTAGAGGAAGAGTGGGATTGACCAATGATGTAACCGGAGCAATCACTTTGGCACTCTTTGGATGAGGGTGTGACAGACTAAGGAAGGGATTGGATTAGTCACTTTGGAACTCTTCAAAGGAGGAGTGGGATCGACCGATGGCGGAACCAGATCGACCATATTGACACTCTTTGAATGAAGGGTAGGGTTGACCAATGACAGGGCTGGATTAGTCACTTGGGCACTCGTTAAAGGAGGAGTGGGATCGATCGATGACAGAACTGAATCGACCACTTGGGTTTCATTATCCAAGGGGAGAATGGGGTCGATGGGTGGAAATAGATCGACCACTTTGGAGTCACTCTCTAATGAGAAAGTGGGGTCGACTGCGGATGAAAACTGATCGACTACTTGGGTTTGTGGTTCAATTGAGGATGAAACTAGATTGACCACCTGATCAACCGAACTGATCGGGGATGGAACCTGATTGACCAATCCATCAACTAATGATGGGTTATGGGAAATCTTACGATAACCTTTTGGAAGTTGAATTTTTTCCAAAAGAGAAGAAGCCTCGTCCATACGAGGACAAAGGTGAGAATAATGATCACCTTTGCATAACATACAAGGGAATTTGACAGTTGTATTCTTCTTACCAACTTGAATGTCACTACTTGACAGGGCATCACCAACATGTCTAGCAGAGGTCGATGATGTGCAGGACCACATTTCTAAGACTTTGGGAATACTAGGGCAATCCCTTAGAAAGTGGTCACCCTTACAAAGACTGCAAGGGAATCTGGGTTTCAGATTCTTCATTTTAATCTTGTTGACCTCATCAACACTCCCAGTACTATTAACAGTAACTGGTTACTTGGATACAACATCTGATGTTGTTGGGGCCTTGGTCCTCTTCAGGCTCTTCTTCTTATTCTCTTTCCTTTTCTTCTTATTCTGATCAACCTAGCTACTTGCTTTAGAGATTTCACTATGCGAAGAAGGAGAAATGGAAGGAGACTTAATGGGTGAAGAAGGCGAAAAGTCGATGTGAGGTTGATGTGTGGGTGGTGTACTGACATATAAAGTGTTAGGTGCAGTTGAAACATTGGGAGGATTCGAGATCGCTGGAGTGGGAAACAACCAAACTGGTAATCCAATGGTGAGTCCCGGAAGACTCAGTGTGGCAATGTACAGAGGACCAAAGTTTCCAAAAGAAGGAAAGGTATAAGGTTCCCCAGGAGAAGGGGGTTCCTCCATTGGTACTCTCAGAATTTGATGCCATTAACACTGACTCAACCTAAGGTCCACTAAGTAACACAACCAACACACTCTATGAATCTCAGAAGCAAACAATCAAACAAAACCTTCCCACAATGAAACCACTAGTTGGTGATGAAATCAAACGTCGCGAGATCAAAATAGGAAGGGGTGGGGATAGAGTGGGTGAATCAGTTACATTGGTGAGCTTCTTAATGGACTTACACCTTCGTGCAAGATTCCACGCAGTAATTGTGGATTTACCCTCCAAGGAGCCCGAGTGAGTTTGACCAACGTCTGTTTTAGGCACAGTGAGACTTCCCTTCACCGTCACCTTGCGTGAGACCCTAAATATTATGGCTACTAAGGTCACCAATTCGCATTTAGCCCCTGGGTGTGTACATTAGACAGTCTGATTCGAACGTATGGGTAGGATAACAAATCCAAAATCAACTCGAGAGGCTCCCACACATAATCGTGGGTATACCCTCAAGTGACCCCCAATATACGATCCGACCTCTACAAACAGTTGAACCATGGAGGGATAATCTCTGTAACTCACCTAAATGTGACCTTGTGCATAACCCCTATGTGAGAGGGGGATCCCAGAAAGCCTATATTACAATTGGATTTTCTCTCCCTATCACAAGATGCTAAGTTAGTTTGATAGCTTTGGAAAGTTATCCTTTCAACCTTATTCCAAAGCCCTACACCTTAAACTAATGTAGGTTTTCTAACAAAGATGTAAAAAGTTTGATAAATTTTAGTTAAGCATTGATTTTAGTGGATTTTGTTTACTCATAGGTGTATGAGAGTGAAGATTGATGATATTATGACTCGGTTCCCAAAACATGCATTAGAAATGATAAGCAACCTTTTCTTTCAATGAATGTCTAATTAAGGGAAGGAGAAGGATTTTCCTTTTATTCTCAAACACNGTCGTAAATAATTTTATTACTCTCCATTTCCCAACCCCCAAAACTCCGAAAAGGAGCTTGTCTTCACTAACTCCTTCCCCCATCTTCTGTCGATGTGACCAACAACTGTGACCTCAGGCTGAGCCTAAAATTGTTTTTCATTTCGGCATTTTGACAATCCTGTTGTTAGGTTTGTCAACTTACTAAGTCGCGGTCCCCGAAACTCTGAAACAAGAGCTTAACTCTTCGACAATGTGACCAATGGCTGTGACCACATTGTTAGTCGAAACTGCATTTCACAATTTCGCATTTTGGCATTTCGACACTTTGGCACTCTTGGTGGTGCAGTGTTTCGACACTTCAAATCCCAGTATCTGGAACTCCGAAATGGAGTTAGATCAACGGTCTGGTACTCTAGTGTTTTTCATTTCGTCGAATCGACATTTCAGTATTCCTGTGGTGAAAGACCTTGACATCTCCAACTCCCGATATTCGAACCTCCGGTATGTAGTCTATGACATTTCGCGACTTTGGGTTTGGTGATTTACAGACTCCTATGGTGAAGAGTCTTCACTCTTGACTCCTCCTACTCCCAGTATCTGAAACTCTAGTATGGAGTCTTTATCATTTCACGACTTTGGGTTTCGTGACTTCAGGACTCTTTATGATGAGTTTCTTTGTCATTTCCATCTCCTGGTATCCAAAATCCCGGTATCAAATACTTTGAAATGGAGTTGGATCAAAAGTCCATGATCTCCTCGAACCAACGACTCAGATCATTTCGCCATTTTGCATTTTTGCGATTTCGAGACTCCTGTGGATGAGAGTCTCTGACATCTCCATCTCCCAGTAACCGAAATCCCGATATTCAATACTTCGAGTGGTGTGCCTATTTCAGGTTTCCGAGATTTCACATTTCGTCACTTCGGGACTCCTGATGATGAGAGTCTATGACATATCTATCTCCCGGTATCTGAAACTCCGATAGTCGAAACTTCGAGCGATGTGCCTGTTTAGCGATTTCGGGGTTTCACATTTCGTGACTTTGGGACTCTTGTGTTGAAGAGTCTCGACTCTTCACTTCTCCATCTCTTGTTAACCAAAACTCTGAAATGGAGTCTTCGTTGAGGTGATTTTTTTGGATTTTTCCGGGGTTTCGCATGTCACCTTACTCATTAAAGAGCGTGCAAGTTCTCCTAGATCTAACGTCGGTTGGACCTCTGGCTCAGATCTGGCGTTCATTGGGAAATCTCAATAAGATCCACCCCTGCATACTCTGATCTTGTTGATCTTTCTCTGCATCATCTTCCCAAAAGACTTCTGGAGCCCACCTGGCACATCCTTCCTGTACTCAAGTCATCATCATTGTTGTACTTGCCATCAATGACACGCATACACTACCTGTAAAACATGCCAACATACAAAGTGGATCTGTGTAATAGTATATATGTGTCATAGTTCAAAAGAACTCCTTCACAACCTGGGAAAAAGTATACATAAGAGTGAAAACTCAACCCAGGGTCTTCTTACCGATCCTGATGTAGTATAGATATAACCATGTGAATAGATGTCTTGATGTCGAACATGATAGAAACCACTTGATTACCGGTCAATGAGGTAAACCGTTAACAAGCGCAAGGGAGATCACCATTGATGTCAATGATTCCCAAGGTACTCTAGTACATTCCAATGAATGTGAATAGATGAGATGAAGTCGAACATCCATGGAATCATCTGATCAGGGGTCAATGATGTAAACCCACTATTGGACATGAGGAGGCCTTCCATTGAGGCATGCAGGTCCCAAGGTACTAACTGGTTTCTAAGTCTAGCTCCTGGATAATGTGTTGAAGTTGACAGGAATAGATTCATCGAAGGAGGGCCTTGATGTATCCCCCATCAATGACACGAAACTGACATAGAGATGTAATTGGTAGATCAAATGAACATGGACTGACACAGGTATTGAAACAATATATTTGTGATGGATGAATCTCGAGGCAGATACTTCCCTTGAACACTGCGGAACAACAACATAAACTTGACATGGACGAAAACATGATAATGTAGTGGATACGATGACTTTCGTCGGGTGACCCAAAGGAGTAAAAGAAACTCAGAGGATTGGCTCAGTGCAGAGGGTTAGCAGATTAAAATGTGTACAAAGAAAAAGTGTCGTGTTCAAGGGTGACCGTAAGAGTTATTGGTAGTGTTCTCAAGAACTGTTTGGCTTTCTTCTTTCAATTTTTCCCCCATCCAAATAGACGAGTACCTCTTTTTAATTTAACGAGCTTGAGGAGGGTAACACATGATCGATATGACTCACCTTCAGTAAGTCCCTCTTCCTTTGTTTAATGAACTAGAAGAAGTAAGGGTTCGATCCCGTATGGGCCCTTCAATGTATGATTGTTTAACGAGTCTGGAGAAGGTAAACTCGGTTGTTTTTCATATTTAGAGAGTCTAAAAACAACTTAAAGATGACTCCAATGTTGTCCTTTTTCATAATATTAGTCTCGCAAGGCCGAAAAAAAGATAAATTATCACTCGAAATACGCCCTTTCAAACCTTTTAATGAGTGGGAAAGGAAGCAAGATCACTCGGCAATATTTTCATGTTTAAATATTATGAAAAGAGCTCAAACATGACTCAAAGGGGTTCCTTTTTTCGTAAATCCATGTGGGTCTGAAAAAGAGATAAAATTTTACTTGGTTGCATTCTCATGTATTTATGAGCATGATAAAGAACAAAGACTAAGCTTGGTATGCCCCCATCTTGAAAGTGAGTGTCTTAACTCTCTCATGTATTTACGAGAATGAGAAAGAACAAAGCCTAAGCTTGATATGCCCCCAGCTTGAAAGCTAGTGGCTTAACTCCAGAATGATCATCAAAGGCTGGAGACATGCCCTCCAAGCTTCAATTCATTCACCAACATTGAGGTTGTCACCAATTTCTCTACTATACGGAGAAAGAGGATAAGAGTGGATGAAATGAAGGTTCAAGAGAGGTGATTGTTTCATTTTTTAGCAAGCTTGACACAGGAAAAAGAACTATGCTCAAGACTCCGGGTTCAATCCCCAGATTGTTGTTTCATTTTTTAACGAGCTTTCTGCAGAGAGGAAAACTATGCTCAAAGCATGTGTTTCATTTTTTAACAAGCTTGCCACAGAGAAGAGGAACTATGCTTGTGACCTCTGTTTCATTTTTTAATGATCTTCCTACAGAGAAGAGAAACTATGCTCGTGGACTCTTCTTGATGATGGCTTCCAAGAAAATAACACTCTGGAAGAACACCATGTCAAGGGAAAAAACTCGGTCATGGCTTCCAAGAGATATTCACTGGATGGAAGAAAATCACTCTGGAAGGAACACATGTCGAGGGTCGTGACAGTGGTAAGGAGATCAGGCTCCAATAGCCCTACTGAAGAGATCACCATGTCAACTACCGGATCCAAATCATCAGTATTCGAATTCATGGGAGACAACACCACATAATTGACATGTGGCCGGGGCAATACTATCGTCATATAATAACCATTCATGGAAGTAATCCAGTCAGGATTGATGAAGGAAACTTGATTAATAGTCACAATTATTCCATCTTGAGGGAGATATATCACACGAAAAAGAATGGACACAATAGATTTCATGACATAGACATAATCCTACCCAAGGAGTAAAGAAAAATCCAAGGGGTATTGAACTACCATGACATCAATAAAGACAGTTTTCCCTCCCAAAGTTACAAGAAACTGAGGAAGGGTCCCTAAAGGTTGACTAGTTCTTCTGTTAAAAGCTAACTGATTCTGTGTAACTGGTGCAAGTTGAGGACAACCCAAAGCATGCCAAGCAATAGAGGATAAAATACTAACAGACACACCTTCATCTATCAACATTTGAGGAACGTTCTGACCACAAACTTGTATTGTAATATGGAAAGGAATGTGAGAAGGAAGACGAGGTCCGGTTAGCGCACCCCAATAAAAAAGGATGGCCTCATTTCTTGGAGGGGGTTTTGTGGGAGAAGGAGGAATGCCCCCCAACATGGTAGATTTTGTATCAACGATAAAAATGTGGGAATTATCAGGTTTACTCTCTAGAGGGAGAGTAGGATCGATCGATGATGGGATCAGATCGACCAAACTGGCACTCTTCAGAGGAAGAGTGGGATTGACCAATGATGTAATCGGAGCAATCACTTTGGCACTCTTTGGATGAGGGTGTGACAGACTAAGGAAGGGATTGGATTAGTCACTTTGGAACTCTTCAAAGGAGGAGTGGGATCGACCGATGGCGGAACCAGATCGACCATATTGACACTCTTTGAATGAAGGGTAGGGTTGACCAATGACAGGGCTGGATTAGTCACTTGGGCACTCGTTAAAGGAGGAGTGGGATCGATCGATGACAGAACTGAATCGACCACTTGGGTTTCATTATCCAAGGGGAGAATGGGGTCGATGGGTGGAAATAGATCGACCACTTTGGAGTCACTCTCTAATGAGAAAGTGGGGTCGACTGCGGATGAAAACTGATCGACTACTTGGGTTTGTGGTTCAATTGAGGATGAAACTAGATTGACCACCTGATCAACCGAACTGATCGGGGATGGAACCTGATTGACCAATCCATCAACTAATGATGGGTTATGGGAAATCTTACGATAACCTTTTGGAAGTTGAATTTTTTCCAAAAGAGAAGAAGCCTCGTCCATACGAGGACAAAGGTGAGAATAATGATCACCTTTGCATAACATACAAGGGAATTTGACAGTTGTATTCTTCTTACCAACTTGAATGTCACTACTTGACAGGGCATCACCAACATGTCTAGCAGAGGTCGATGATGTGCAGGACCACATTTCTAAGACTTTGGGAATACTAGGGCAATCCCTTAGAAAGTGGTCACCCTTACAAAGACTGCAAGGGAATCTGGGTTTCAGATTCTTCATTTTAATCTTGTTGACCTCATCAACACTCCCAGTACTATTAACAGTAACTGGTTACTTGGATACAACATCTGATGTTGTTGGGGCCTTGGTCCTCTTCAGGCTCTTCTTCTTATTCTCTTTCCTTTTCTTCTTATTCTGATCAACCTAGCTACTTGCTTTAGAGATTTCACTATGCGAAGAAGGAGAAATGGAAGGAGACTTAATGGGTGAAGAAGGCGAAAAGTCGATGTGAGGTTGATGTGTGGGTGGTGTACTGACATATAAAGTGTTAGGTGCAGTTGAAACATTGGGAGGATTCGAGATCGCTGGAGTGGGAAACAACCAAACTGGTAATCCAATGGTGAGTCCCGGAAGACTCAGTGTGGCAATGTACAGAGGACCAAAGTTTCCAAAAGAAGGAAAGGTATAAGGTTCCCCAGGAGAAGGGGGTTCCTCCATTGGTACTCTCAGAATTTGATGCCATTAACACTGACTCAACCTAAGGTCCACTAAGTAACACAACCAACACACTCTATGAATCTCAGAAGCAAACAATCAAACAAAACCTTCCCACAATGAAACCACTAGTTGGTGATGAAATCAAACGTCGCGAGATCAAAATAGGAAGGGGTGGGGATAGAGTGGGTGAATCAGTTACATTGGTGAGCTTCTTAATGGACTTACACCTTCGTGCAAGATTCCACGCAGTAATTGTGGATTTACCCTCCAAGGAGCCCGAGTGAGTTTGACCAACGTCTGTTTTAGGCACAGTGAGACTTCCCTTCACCGTCACCTTGCGTGAGACCCTAAATATTATGGCTACTAAGGTCACCAATTCGCATTTAGCCCCTGGGTGTGTACATTAGACAGTCTGATTCGAACGTATGGGTAGGATAACAAATCCAAAATCAACTCGAGAGGCTCCCACACATAATCGTGGGTATACCCTCAAGTGACCCCCAATATACGATCCGACCTCTACAAACAGTTGAACCATGGAGGGATAATCTCTGTAACTCACCTAAATGTGACCTTGTGCATAACCCCTATGTGAGAGGGGGATCCCAGAAAGCCTATATTACAATTGGATTTTCTCTCCCTATCACAAGATGCTAAGTTAGTTTGATAGCTTTGGAAAGTTATCCTTTCAACCTTATTCCAAAGCCCTACACCTTAAACTAATGTAGGTTTTCTAACAAAGATGTAAAAAGTTTGATAAATTTTAGTTAAGCATTGATTTTAGTGGATTTTGTTTACTCATAGGTGTATGAGAGTGAAGATTGATGATATTATGACTCGGTTCCCAAAACATGCATTAGAAATGATAAGCAACCTTTTCTTTCAATGAATGTCTAATTAAGGGAAGGAGAAGGATTTTCCTTTTATTCTCAAACACYAAKATGAAATGACCTCATGCAATAGTCCTCAATAAGGAATCCAATGCAATGCTAAAATGTTTGTATGTGACTGATAACCAGTAGATGTAAAKCTTCTTATGCTAATCGGACTTCAAGAGTTGTGAGATTTAAGCAATCTGGAAGMAAACTTCACATAAACCAAAAGACACCCTTGTTGTGRTCAAACAAGAAAMAKAAAGCCAAAAACTCAAAAGGAAGGAGAAAKAGCTTGGACAAGATGTCTCAAAGATCAGAAAGAAAAGTACAAAAKACCTTTGAAACTCCTTACAAAGTTTTCACTCATTCAGATAAACAACAAGAAAATGATAAATTGACTTCAAATTGTGAAGGAMAAATTGCAAAGTAAGGAAAAATGTCAAAAAATCCAAAAAAAAGAGGATAAATCMTTAKAAATAAGGTGTTTGAAAGCCAATACCARGATGGATTGAGAGTATGAGACCCTGAGCAAGTGCAAAGGCAAAAAACTGAACCTAGAAAATTGAAATACTAGAGGGTTTTTCACTAAAAATGGGATAGTGCTCTGGTGTAAGGGGTACCAGAGCACTCCAACACTTTGTTTAAGACCACCAGGGAGTGTTGGCACTTTTCTAACAAGGGTAGGGGAGTGCCCTGCTAACAAAGCTCAAAATAGTTCCCAAAAACTCAAACATTCAAGAAAATTTAGTCAATTAGGGTGATCATGATGACATAAAGAGGGAATCAAACCAATATAAGAATAAAAAAGACAATATGGAGAAGATAAAATAAGTGGGCAAAGGTCCAAAACAATATTTGGGAATGGAAACAAAAATTAGAGCTCCTCCCCATTGGAGTCACCAATTTTTGTTGTAGGTGAATCCCCCTGTGGACAAGTGGATTCCCTCTTGGTCTCTAGACTCCTAAGGCTAAGACATAAAAGTGATTAACATGGACACTCACTTCCTTTTAGATCCTATCAAGATAATGAATGAAAGAGAAGGATAAAGATATGTACCTTAGTAGTGGCGTCTATCCTCGCAAAGTCTAGGATGAGCTTCGATTCTGAGCTCCCTAGTAGGTCCTATAAAACAAAAAAAGGTACGAAAGACTTCCTACTGTACTGATATTAGCTCAATCATAGATCCATCTACTGTAGACAAATTCATATGGAGCAAGAATACATTTGAAATAAACAGGCCAAGCATTGATTATTAATGAGAACAAGTAAAAGTACTTACAATCCTTTGAATGAAGGTACAACAACTTCTTCCAATTCTCCTTGTCCAACCCCTTTGCTCAAGTAATATACACCGATTTCTCTAATGACATCTCACTTATGATATAATAAGTGTCACATCTCCAATATATTTTGTTCATACCACTTACAGAATCATAATTTTGGTATCAATCTCTAGTCTCTCTCCATGTACCTTTCACCATGAGAAGGCCTCCTTATATAACCTTGCAGAGGTCCAACCACTTAAGAGATATTTGGGATAATTTGAGGATTCCTCTCCTTCAGTTGAGGATATTCCCTAAGATCATGCCTTGACCATCTATTCGAATCCAACTACCTTAAGGAATTGAGGGATTCTTCCCTTATTTGCCTCAACAAACCCATAATTTGCTAAAAAAAAAGTAGCGCTCCCCCAAAAGGGTGCACAAGGTGCTCAAACACTACCCCAAAGAGGATCAAGGAGCGCCAACACTCCCTGACAGTGGGTAGGGGAGCGCTCCTCTCCAAAATCCATTTTTTTGTGGTTTTTTCAATGGAAAAAGGTTTGTACTCCCTGTCAAGTAACTTCTCTTCTTCAAAACTAGTCTTTTGGGTGTCTTAAGTGTCTTTGTGATGTCGTTAGAGGCACGGCATAGGAAATATGGCGGTATAATATTTGTGACACTTGCAACACTTGTATTCAATATGTGACACTTGAGAACAAGATGCGACACTTACAACACTTGTAATAACGACACTTGAGACACTATCAAAGTGAGTAATTTTGAGGTGTAACAGTTATAATGTTGCAAAAGAATACCAAGATGAGGAAGATCCAAGGAATTTGTAGATATCCGATAATGAAGGAGAGAATGCAGTAGAAGGATTGGAGCTTGAGTGAGCCATACATTCAAAGCTCCTAAGAATGTGCAAAGTGAATATTGGTACAAAAGAGAAACCTAAGTTTTCCCATATAGGATACTACTGGAGCGAGGAAACAATTGAGAAGATTGTTTATTTACTTCAGGGATACCATGATCTATTTCCAATGATATTATCTGAGATGAAAGGAATCATTGGAGAGTTAGGGGAAATGAAAATCACATTGAAACCAGATGTGAAAATTGTGCGACAGAGACTCTATAGAATGAACTCGAAATATAAGAAGAAAGTAAAAGAAGAGATAGACAAAATGTTAGAGGATGGAATCTTAGAACTTGTTGAAGAATCAGTGATGCAGGAACATTGCTCCAACTCAATATAAGCACCATCCAACAAGCACATCTAGCACGCATTCATGAAAAGGAGAGGCCCAACCCTCTCGTTTTCCAATTTTTGAAATTGAATTTAATGTTGTAAGGTTGATAGAGACCAGACCATGCCTTTGTACATGTAGTGGTTGAGGTTTCCTTAATTGGTTACCTATAGCTAAGTCCAGATCAGTCAGATCTACGACTTCCATTTATGTAATGAAGTTGCTCTGTGATAGCGATAGATCAAAGATGGTGAGGTGGAGGATAAGCTCGAGAGAGCCCTCATTTTGTAAAGGGGGGAAATTAGAGTAGAGAGGGAGAGAAAGGAGTTCTCAGGTAGAGAGGTCTCGAGGGAGACAGAGCTGAGACTTGTTACAATCTAGCATTTGTAAACATTTGTATAGACATTTGGAGATGAATACAAAGAGTATTTTTTCCTGCCCATGAATCGTTTTCACATGGTTAAGCATTTGAATGTAATTTGCATGTTGTAGATACGTGTTATAGATAGAGTTTTCTATCTATTTGTGAGTTTGTTGGTTCTTGTCTGGGTTCCTTAGGCTATGCAAGGGGTGCACCACAGAACACTGGAAGTTCTAGAGCCAGCGCAAGGAGTGTGCATCTGAACTCTGCGGAGTCAGAAAGAGTGTGCAAGGAGTGCACACTTGGGGAATTCACAAACTCAAAGGAAGCCTCAGAGTTACTGAATACTCTGAAGGAGGAACTGTACAAAGGTAGGCATAGAGAAGAAAAAAAACTATTGGAGGTTATGTAAAGCTCTACCAGGAGGGCATTGAGCAAGTGCATAAAGTGCACCAGAGGACTCTATTTTGAGTTCTGAGAAAAGAGAAGTGTCAAGAAGAAGACACTTATAGAGTTACTGAACACTCTGTGAAGGAAGGCTCTGGAAGGTGTGCATTGAGTAGAAGAACGCCAGGAGGGTGTGAAGCAGTTCGTTACAAGAAATAATTTAGATCTAAGTTTAGTGAAATACTCAGTAGCACAAGGAGTGTGTAAGAGAGGACTTACTCTAAAGTCCCAAAGCTCAGGACAAATAGAACCTTTGTGTGCAGGGACCCTGTAAGAGGTTGCAGAGGATGAGAAACCTTTGATTTTTTCCAGAGAGTGAAGAAAGCTCAGGAGAGAAAGTGCCTTTGCGCATAGAGCGATAATTGCAAGGAGTGAAGAAGGTTGAGAAACCCTTTGGAGGGTTCAGAGTTGCAAAGCTCAGGTGGGATAACATCCTTAGAACGCAGGAGAGACCCAAGGATACAGGGTTTGCAGAGAAACAAAGGTCGAGACCTTTGATACTTGGAAGTCTTCCAAGTTCAGAAAGAAGCGCAAGCTCAAGAGGGAGCTACAACTATTGTTGATTCAAGCACTGGGGAAGAGATCTGGACCGTTCACACCACGTCTAGACACCCAGGAGAAATGCACAAGGGAGAAAGAGATCTGGGCCGTCAGATCTAAATGCATGGACCGATAGCCATCAGATCCAAAGGAAGGTGCATAGAGTTTAACCTCTAGGAGGTCGAACAGGAGAGAAGCTGAAATGGACGGTGGAGACACTTCATGGAGAAGTGCCGAGTTGCCATGAACCGTTAGATCCAAAAGAATATGCACGAGGTTTAACCCTCATATGTGAAGAAGGGGAACGAAAGGCCTATTTTGGCATTTTGGATAGCGAGAGACACAAAGGGAAAGAGTCGGGACTCTTGACCCATGAAATCCCGAAAGCATCAGGACCCTCCATTTTGAGGACAGGTGGCAACAATCTGGTCCATTTCACGAACTTGGGTATCGTGAGCTAGGAGACAAAGTTCCTCGCACTTCAAAACCCTGAGTCGCGAGATCGTGAAATTGTGAGGTCGGTCCATTTCATGAAGTTGGGTATTGTGAGATGGGAGGCAAAGGCCTTTTCTCTACAGAATCTCAAGTCGCGAGATCGCGATGCAATCTAAACCGTTGATCGAGGAGGAATGAGAGTCGTGATATTTGGCATCTCATCACATCGTGTATCGGAGGTTCAAGAAGCGAAGGAGCTGTACTTTTATTGCTGAAGTCACAAAGTGTCGAGCGCCGAGACTCGTGTGAATACGTGGCATGTCTGATCGATGGGACTACATGGTTGATAGGTGGGGCAAATGAAAAGCATACAGAGAAGGTGGGAGTAGGCTACAGATGGAGGACACATGTTGCTTGGGGAAGGAGTCTACCTATCATTGACTATCGTGTCTCGTGGATTCGCAAAAGAGGAGCAGGAAGGCTCAACACTCCAACTTGTGAGATTTCAAGTTGCGAGAAGTGCGAAAAGGAAGTCAACCATCACCTCTCGAGGTTTCGCAAAGGGAGCGTGCCAAAGTTCAACACTCCAACTCATGAGGTCATGAGTTGTGAAGATGCACTAGTACTTAGCCCTAGCCAATGGTTACGCATGGAGGGTGCTGTCAAGGAAGGAGCCATACACCATCGCATCTCGGGTATCGATGTTTGGAGAAATACGAGTCGAGGGTTTTCGACCAACGAACTCGCGAGCTGCGAGAAATTTCTTGCGCTAAGGCCGAGTTGGGGTCATATGGAGGTGTAAGGCTCACGCTTGGTGTTAATTTGCATAGGGCGGGTCTTTATAAAGGACCTGTGGATTCGATTCAAGGGGGGTTCCAGTAGGAGCTCGAAGAGCCATTTCAGCTTAGAAGAACATCGATCCAAAGACCGGGATGTCAGTGGACCCTGCTGAGGTAGGGGGTCTGCGTTATGTGATATCAGAGATGATTTTTTTTATCTACAGATTTCAGACAAAAGAGAAAAGAGGAGACTGTTACTTTGTTCATAGGCAAAGGAGAGATGGTGGGAGAAATTCTGATGACATCAAGTGGAATCAGAAGCAGAGTGTTGATGTTGTATGGTGATTATTGCAGGGTGTGTAGTAGTTAATAGACAAACAGGTGAGCTGTAGGAGGACATGGAGATTCTCTCAAATGCAGAGTGATCCATAGGTTTGCTACGAGGGCAGACATGGAAGAAAATGGCTACTGAAGGCCATGAGTGTGGTAGAAGAGGAGACTACCAGCATATGAGTAAGGCAGAGCTCGGCAAAGAACTCGCTAAGATAAGCGCGAAGATGGCTATGCTTGCACTATGGCAACAACAAAATGGAAAATCGCGATGGGTATATGAATAGCCTATGAAAAATAAGGTGAAGTGGCAAGTCAAGGCGTTGTTCAGCAAAAGACAAAAAAGGTGGTTGAAGAAGTGGCTGAGGTATGTTGAAATCCTCAGTGACACAGAGCTAGTTTGCATCTGTGAGCCAAAAGTTGGAGAAACCCTTAGTGATGAGGAAGAGAGATCAGTTTCAAGTCTCATAAATTGCCAAGAGGG
>JZKD02S2170881.1:9993-27864 GCA_000966675.3 Picea glauca
GTCCTAGACATCCAAAAACCTAACCCTGGGAGATGAAGCGCCAAAAGTCATGTGGGCCCCGTTTGGGTAAGTTGGTGCATCAACTTCCTGGGGTCGTAACTTTTGCATATGATCTTCGTTTTAGGCGTATGATAGCTCGTTGGAAAGATCTATCCGAGGCCTACAATGCTCGAGACAAAATAGCATTGTTAAATGATATTTTGCGACAACAACATACCCAAAAAAACATCGTTTAGGGCCTCAAAATGGCCCCGGAAGTTCAAGACCCGAAAAAACTACTAAAAATAGTAAACTGTGCGAAAACTGAAAAAATAAAAGAAGCAATGGTGGGGGTCCAAGTGGAATAGGTGGGTGGCCACCAATATCCACCTGGATCAATGGTCCCCTTAACAAATGAGAGGCCTGTATATATATAGTACTTACGAGGTTCCTTGTAAGAGTCATGTGTTTTCATTATTTCATTGTTATTTGTTTTATTTTCCAAATACCATGGGTGAACTCTATGGGTTGCAAAAAACACACACATGGATTTTCTCCACTTATTATTATTATTATATTTCTCCCACCAAATACCATGATTTACCAAAACCATGGGCTCCATGGGCTCATAAATTACCAACGGTAAATAGAAACAATTACCGTGGTGATTCAGTGGAAGAGCTAGATGGCCATCAATTTTCACTTGGATCACTTATACTAAAAGAACCATGGACTCCTACTTAATGGTATTATTGTAGAGGCTTCAATCCTTTTGTTTCGTAAGGAGAGTTACAAGACTCCTTCGTCAAACAAGATATACTTTTGATGTATTTGGATGGAGTAGTGGTATTTTAGACAATACAAGAAGATTGTAATATATTAGGCCTAGTTTGTTTTGGAGGTATTATTGAATTATAGTACTTAGTTTTTGATATGTATAACACAGTAAACTTAAAGATATGGAAAGGGATAGAGTCCAACAATGTATACTTTGATTTCCTTCTCATAAATATTAAATATATGGATTTTTTCTTTAGAAAAAAAACATGGGTCAAGTTGGAAGACTCTCGATATCTTTTTATATGGAATTTTATTCGTGTATTTTCTAAATATCATATTTTTTAAATGGGTAAATGAAAATGTTGATGTAATACAACTAACATATTTTTTAAATAAATACACAAAAACAAACGTTGAAGTAATTTAAGGAAGATTTTCACATTAATGTTATTAATAAGAACTATAAAGACGTTACAATTACAATTATTTTATTTGAGTATTGGCGAAGGCCTCTTACTATGATTCACCAAATAGTAATAAGTCTATGTGTTTTGAAAATATGGAGTAAATTATAATAAACTCAAGGACCTAAAACATTTTAGAAGCACGTTTAGATATATTGGTATATAATGTTTTAGAAATTACAAATGAAATGGAAATATGAAGAAAAACCTAGGAGTATGTGTTTATAGTAAAATGACGGATAGCATCTTTATTTTTGTGTACCAAGTGTTTTTGTTTTATTTTTTGCAAGCACTCATAACATCATGGAACGGTATTGGGACAAATACTTGTTTTTTGAATGGTTTTGCATTATAGCATATTAAATAAAATAAAATAATAACATGTTTTAAATATGTTCTAAAATAGGTTGAGTGAAGACACCATCATAAGTATTCTAAGAAATAAGAGGAATTTATGGTGAAGTATTCATATGTGGAGTACATAGTTATGAAAAATATATATTTAGATGTTCACAATTAGTTATAATTATAGTAGAGTTTATGGATATAAACTATGTTAGAGTTTAGAAATTTTTACAACGTTTTGAATAAACATTCCATCTATTATCTTCAGGTATCCAAATGAAGATTTTGAGAGATATAAAAGAGTGAACATTTGGAATTTTTAAATATATTCTGAAGGAGTTAATCATTAGAAAATAATAATAAAATTTAAGCTTAAGAAAAGAAAATTTATCAAGAAATATAATAAATCAAGAAAAGATAAAATAAATGTAAATAAATTATTATTTTTTTTATATATCAACTAAAATTATACTTAAGAAAAAATAAAATTGTGGTCAATGTATATTCATTTATTAGGATATTTAAATATATTAATTAAAACAACAATGGTCAAGTTAAAATTAATGATTAGGGTTAAAGCTTAAGAAAGGGTGCATGAATTGGTGGTTGGAATCTTGGTCATGACACACTTCCCAAATTGGAATTGATCATTGTCGAAGTCAAACTTTTATTATTATGGAAAATGCCTTAATTTGTAAACTTCTCAATGCATTATTATAATCTTAGCGATTTTAAAAGACAATTCTTCTAAGTCTAAAAAAATGATATTTATTTATGAATATTTTTTAACCAAAACTAGGACGTTTATATTAAAAAAAAGTTGTAGTTATGCTAGAAAGTGTAATTACATCATATTGTTTGTCCAAAATGTTAAGCAAGATAGATAGTCCCTTGTGTACAAAATAAAGAACTTGCATATATCAGCTCGCAAAATGTCCTAGTAATTACTACAACTATAGATTCCAAAGTAAATTTCTATAATTATAATAACTTTAAAAATCATGAAACTTAGTGTAAATGTGGGGCTAATAGCCTCTTTCAAGCCTATACTTTTTGGGAAAAAGTTTTGCTTCCCAATCTCTATGTCCTCAACCAGTTGATGCATAGTGTTCTCTTCCTTTAACTTCCCTTGGGCCGAATTCACTAACATTCGTTGATTGGAGGCCCCTGACTGTCCATCTTTGCACAAATTGACCACCATATTCCTTAGTAGATTGCATTCATCTTCTAGTGTAGAAATTTGTTGTTTCTATTACACCAGAGTACCCAAAATTGATGCAAATTGAGAAATGGATTGATGCTCGTTATCATGATTTTTTTATATGAGCGGAAATATTGAGATCCTATTGCATCAAATCAATTATTCACATGATCGAATAATTCTCTTAATTTATTGTAGCTCACTGAAATCCATTGGTACTACACCAGGACCAGAATACCAAACTAGGGCTAGATAAGAATTGATAATATGAAAGTAGACAATCCAACAAGCCCATAGAACCACCCCCAAGACTGCCCCAAATTGAAAAGTGACAAAAGGCCCTGAACAGAATGCCAAACCAACCAAGGAAACAATACACCAAAGCCAACATATAAATAAAGAATAATTACTTCGAACCGGGCAAAAAAAAAAAGTCCACAAAAGCTCCACCAATGTTCCCCAAATTGACGAATTTTGTGTGCAATGGAACCTGGAAGCCCTACACAGAAGCTCAAACAAACAAAATAAAAAATCCACATAGTTTGAATGTAATTGTTCAATAAATCTATGATATTTCAAGCTAGGAAGACAGAGGTCCAATTCAGACCAAAATTGAGAGGGTTTCAAAATTTCCCCTTGCACAAATGAGACTTAGAAATGACAACGCATCTAAATTTTCTCTAGAGATAAAATTCACCAGACCATGAATGTGCATTACTATCTTGAAAAGACAAAATCTCTTACTAGACAATAGTTGACCGATTGAAAATTTCCACCTCCCCTAAATTGCCTTCCTTGATAAGACTCCATAATCCCACCTTTCCAGTTGATTCAGGTTGGATCATTATATATTTTTCATCTATCTCAGTGCTTTTAGAGTGGAAAAATTTGGAGGAATCAATTTGCAGTTTCATTTAATGGCAAGTCCCAGTTTGGAAAATTGGGGTTTGAAACTTTTCAGAGCCATTTTGAGGTTAAAACTTTCTTAGTGGTAGCTAGGACCCCTTGACGTTATTCTATACATCGAGACCTTTCCAATAATGCAAAAATCATGTCAATAATAGCTTGTATGCAAAAGTTATGTCTCCTGCAATTTGACCTATCGTGTTGACCACCATGGTACGAGAGGATCCCGCGTCAACCCTTGTTACTCATGCATATGGGGCTAGACACACGAGGACTTTCAAGAAGATTCTAGAACGTTCAAAACCTTATCACAATTGAGGGTTGAGGAATTCAAAACCCTAACCTTAGACGACTATCGGGTTATGTTAAATATCAGGCCACCAGGGGGAGAAGGGGTTCCATTCTATGTTATTGTATTTTGTTCCATAGTAGAGTAGAACAACTAGGAGTGGGAAAATTAGAGAGCATAATAGAGGGGGTTAATGTTCTATAACAACCTAACATGCCACATGTCTCAGGTGACTCTGTAGATAGTTCCCTCTCCTTTTTACTTGCATTATTTCCATACTAGAGAAAAGAGACCAGAGTAACCTCACCTTCTAGCTAGGTTTTCTCCCGTAAGGGTTTCTCAAAGCATATCTTGTGTTATTTTGTGGATGGTGTGTGATTTTTTTTTATTGTTTATGTTTTTCACATTTAAGATATTTCATGCATAAGCATAAAATCAATAACTAAAGTTTCAAGAATCTAAAGGATTTTAACCTTCATAGTTTAGATTTTAGTTTTATTTATCAGATATGTTGTGACAAACTGTTCTAGTGGAATATCCATGACAGTTTATAGATCATATTGGTATCAGAACAATATTTCTTGGGGTATTTGTGGAAAGTTGTAGGGATCCAAAAATTAGTTTAAGAAGAAATTCGTAGAACCCTAGCCATGTCCGATGAGTCCGTTCATAACAACCCTCGAGATCCGACATAGGAGAAATTTGCGAGTCTGAAAGAGCAAGTCATTGACATATCTCATAATGCGTTCCCCCTCATGGTGGCTCTAGCAAGAAATCTCGGACCGTTCGAAGAAGTTGGAGGCTCAACCTCATATATCAGATTAGACAAGAAATCAAGAGATAATGAAGACCCATAAAAGGAGTTGCAGAAAGAACCCAAGAAAGAACAGTCGAGTTCTAGTGCTATAACCCTTCACAGTCCCTATTCAAGATGGAAGTGAAAGTGGACATAAATCCATACCAAGGTGAGATTGATGCATTAAAATTGAATCATTGGTCAAGGAGCAAAAGATATCATTTTCTAGACTAAAGTTAGAGGTCCATGCTTTAACTTGGTGGGAAAGTCACATGGATACACTTAGGCTAGAGGATGATCCACTAGTAACTAAGTGGGAGGAATTAAAAACCCTAATTAATTCCTAGTTCTATCCTATTGAGTATGTAGAGGAACAATGGATCCATTGACATTTCTTCAGGAAAAGGCAGGGATAGAGTGTGCAAGAGTACACCACCAAGTTGAGGAAGATGGCCATCATGCTAGGTATCTCTTCCAAGAACCCAAACATACTCCTCAAGTATCCAGGAGGTCTACATAGTCATTTGTTAAAGCAAGTGATGCTTTTTTAGCCAAGGACAATGGACGAGGCATATGTATAGGTACAATATCTGGAAAACATAGGCCACAAGAAAGGGCAGACAAGCGGTTCCAAACATAAAGAACACCAGGAAGCTTCCAAGGAGAGGAAGAAGAAGTGGACATGGGGAAAGGATAAGAAGATGACAACCATTGCACATCAGTACAAGGATCCTAGCAACCATTGCAATATTTATCGTCACAATAAGGAAAAGTGTTGGAAACTACATCCAGAGTTGAACTTGAAGAACCACAAGAAGGAAGCAAAGAAAAATAATCTTCTAGCCACATATTCGAGCAATCGGGTTGAAAGTAGCTCAGATGTGGATGAGAATATTGTTTGCACATCAATGGCGAAGGAGGTGAATTTGAGTATCCTTCATCACCAGGAAGAGAAGGAGATGACCAAACTCTTCCGCATCAATACTCAGGTCAAGAAGACCAAGATAGATGCTTTGTTCAACTCTGGTTCATAGGCTAATCTCATAGTAGAATATTTGGTCAGCAAACTTGGATTGAAGGTTCGCGATCAACCTAGCCCATATCCGTTAGGATGGGTAAACAAGGATGCATAGATCAAGGTAATGATTTTATTGATGAAGTGGAAGTGGATTTAGTACCCCTTGACATACATGGAGTAGTGTTTGGAAGCCCCTACATGTATATGAGGGATGCAATATTCATGCGGATAGCCAACCAGTACCAACTAATCAAGGATGGGAAGTCCTACATCATCAACGTGCATAAAGGCAAGTAAAAAATATCACTATTAAGTTCTAACCAAGCTAAGAAGTTGATTAATTCCAATAATAAATATGTTTTTCTTTTTCTAAGGGAAAATGAGTCTAGTGAAGAGTCGTTAAAAGCAAAGACATCCCTTGAAGGGTGTACTAAGGAGAAGAAAAATGAGTTGGAGAAGTTGCTAAAGGAATACAAGGAGAGTGTTCCAAGAGCCTAAAGGGGTACCACCTAAGAGGGAAGTGGAGCAAAAAATCCAATTATTGCTAGATTCCCCCTTGTCAAATATTGGGTTGTATAAACAATATGTTCTAGAAGCAAACAAAGTAAAGAAGAATTTGCAACGGTTGTTGGAGTAGGGTGTGATTCGACCAAGTACAACAAAACTGAAATCTACACTATGAATGTTAAATTCCTTTAGATTCCAAAATATTTAGTTATTGATTGTCTGGTTATGCATGAAATATATGAATTGTGAAAAATAGAGAACAATAAAAATAAATCACACGCCATCCACAAAAAAACATAATATATGCTCTAGGAAACCCTTACGATAGAAAACCTAGCTAGAAGGTGTGGTTGCTCTGCTCTCTTTTCTATGGTATGGAAATAATGCTAGTATAAAGGAGAGGGCACTCTCTATGGAGTCACTTGAGACCTGTTGGCTATTAGGATGCTATAGAACATTAACCCCCTATGTTATGCTCTCTAATTTTCTCACTTCCAGTTGTTCTGATCTACTATGGAACAAAATAAAATAACATAAAATGGAACCCCTTCTCCTCCTAGCGGCTTGATATTTAACATAGCCCGATAGTTGTCTACAGTTAGGGTTTTCACTTCATCAACTCTCAATTGTGATAAGGTTTTGGACCTTCTAGAATCTTCTTGAAAGTCCTCATGTGGCTATCCCCATATGCATAATGGGGGCTGACATGGCATCCTCTCATACTATCGTGATCAACACGATAAGTCAACTTGAATGAGACATAACTTTTGCATACGAGCTTTGATTGACACGGTTTTGCATCGTTGGAAAGGTCTCTATGTGTAGAATAATGTCATGGGGTTCTAGATATTGCTAGGAAAGTTTTGACCCCAAAAATGTCATTTGATGCCTCAAAATGGCTCAGAAAGGTTTCAAACCCCAATTTTCCAAATTGGGACCTACCATTAAAATGACCTTGCAAGTTGATTCCTCTAATTTTTTCCACTTTAAAATCATCGAGATAGATGAAAAATAATACAATGATCCAGTCTGGATCATACCTCCCCATTGAGGGAGGCTTTTGGTCCCCAAAATATTTACTGAATGAGGTGAGGAAATTTTCCTCTACCTTCTCCCTAGAGTACCACTTTGCTTTGCTTAGAAGTTGTCCTTTTATCCCAATCCGCCAAAGGTCATGTTGCCCCTGTCTTGTGGTTCTAGACCTCTTATGCAAAACTGTGTCTTTTGCTAACTTTTCATGAGCATCTGGTGTTAATTCCTCTATGGAAGGTAGGACCTTATCCTCCTCCTGATCCAACATGGACGGCTCATAGAGTTTGAGATTCCACATTCACTACTGAGTAAATGCACATGTATGGGGGTAGAACGAGTCTTTAGGCATTATCTTCTTACTGAGACCTTGTAGTCTTTCCTTATTCAGTTGTGACCATACTCGGGATTCCACTCTTAATGTTCTCTAGGTTATGTGTTGGTCATGTCTAGCCTTGTACTTTTCCAATAACTTCTTCAATGTCTCATGTACTTGCAAATGGATCTGCTTGATCTTTTAAACAATTTTTTCTACTTTTAATGCATCTCTTATGAGGTCCTCCCTCACTCCTCACTGTCCATATACAACATCTAAGGGTGAAGGTGGAAAATATCCAAAGCAAGTTTCAAAAGGTGACTTACCAGTAGAAGCATGGATTCCTATGTTATAAGAGTGTTGTATATAGATTAGATTTTCATCCCAG
This sequence comes from Picea glauca, assembly GCA_000966675.3. Classification (NCBI taxonomy): domain Eukaryota; kingdom Viridiplantae; phylum Streptophyta; class Pinopsida; order Pinales; family Pinaceae; genus Picea; species Picea glauca. The sequence goes on from JZKD02S2170881.1 coordinate 18,012, forward strand.
GTCTTTGGATGCTTCTAATTGTAACTGCTCAAAAGTTGCACCAAAGTCATGTTGACTACTTCTGTCTACCCATCTATCTGTGGATGGAATGCTGTAGACCTCTTGAGCTTAATTTCCATCTTCTCCCACAATGTATTCCAAAATTAACTGATAAATATGGTATCTTTGTCTGAGATGATGTTCCTTGGTATCCCAAAGTGCACCCAGACCCGTTCAAAGAACATTTTTTCTTCTTCTTATCCTTTGATGATATTTTTACAAGGCACAAGAATGCACATCTTACTGAACTTGTCAAATACCACAAACAAATAGTCATGTCCCTTTCTGTTTGTTGGTAAGCCTCCCACAAAATCCATGGAAATACTTTCCCAAGGTCGAGTGGGCATAGGTAAGGGATGGTATATACCTTGCTTCCTATTACTAGGATTGTTGGTATGACAAAGTAAACATCCTCTAATATACCATGCTACATATTCTTGCATTATGGACCAATACACATACCTTTGTAAGTTGACAATTATCTTCCCAACACCAAAATGTCCTGCAACCTTGGAGGTGTGAGCCTCTGTGATAAGCTGCAATCATTCACCTTTAGTGACAGAGAGTTTGTCGAACTTGTAGAGTAAACCATTCTTGAAATGATAGACAACCTTGTTGTCACATTTTTCTATATGAATTTGGCCCTGTAGCTATTGAAAAAACCTCCTTGAAGTCCTAATATTTTGTGTATGCCTCTTTGTATTCATCATGGGTAAAAGGTTGCATGTGCATCAAAGTTCTCAAAGCTGTAATATTGGATGTGGGTGGCCTTCAAAGCATTCTTGCCAACTTGTTTGTGTTTCCCTTCTTATACTTGATGACTAGATGAAATTACTGTAAGAACCTCATCCATTTGTAGTGCCTGGTTTGTTGTAACTTACTATAGGCTTGTAAATACTGGAGCGGTTGGTGATCTGTGTGGATGATGATCTCCTTTCCTATCAAATAATTCTTTCACTTTTTGATAACTTGTACCAAGGCAGTAAGATCCTTGTCGTAGGTAGAGTGTTTGAGGACCACCCCATAAAATACTTTAGAATGATAGCAACCAGGCCTTCCTCCCTACATCAAGACTGCTCCCATGGCATACCCACTTGCATCTATCCCCACTTCGAAGGGATTCTGCAAGTTTGGTAGTGCAAGCACTGGTGCTTGATTGATCTTTCTTTTCATCTCATCAAAAGATTTTTTTTTTATTCTTCCCCCACTGGAAACTCTTACTACTCGTTTTTATTGTGCGGAGTGGTGCATCCATTGCTGAAAACAAAGCCATGAGCTTCTACAAGTACCGTGCTACCCCAAAAAATCTCCTAACTTCTGTGCAATTTGTAGGAACTGTCCATTTCATGATGGCCTCCATCTTGGTTGGATCTATCTTGAGCTCACCTCCACCGACCACATACCCCAAATACACCAAAGACTGCCGAGAAAACTCACATTTTTTGAGATTGGCCAACAACTGGTGCTTCTTCAGGGTCTCTAACACCTACATAAGATGTGATATGTGCTCCTCCCAGATATCACTATAAACCAATATATCATCCAAATAGAGTATAACAAATGAATCTAGATAAGGGCGTAAAAGATCATTCATTAGTCTCATAAATGTAGTCGGTGCATTGCATAAACCGAATGGCATAACCAACCATACAAGCTAAAACACTTGGCCCAATCGCAGGGATGATCTTCCCCTTTTCCAAGCTTACGAAATCAAGATGTAGCATGCCCAAACCGAGAATAATTTTAAATAAATGGCACCATAACTATTTGAATTGTCTCCTTACATCCATGAAGAAAGATATATCCTATAGAGTCCTTATTTCAAGAACTTTAGACATGGTTTCCTTTGAAATTCTAGCATGAGTTTACTATTGCATACACCTAGAAGAAATAACCAACACCAGAATACATTATTTCCTAGAAGAAATCACAAAATACACGCCCATTAAACATTCTGACCACTATCCACAAATCATAAGAATGAAGACATCTATCACACAAGAAATACAAGAAATATGCATTTCATTAGTTTAAATATGAGTGCAGATCTTTACAATGCAATGATGAACACATATTCGTTTAAAATTTGTTTTTCAAACAAATTGACTAATGGTGAGCATATTTCCACCAAACTATAGACGTTGTTGCATATCAATTTTTCTGCAATGGGCCACCCCCTAGTCAGGCCATGATACCACAAGGGAAAAATTGACACTCTCAAGAACTTTCTGGGTAGTGATAAGGGTAGTTGTATATGTAATAGGGGTCAACCTAATAAAGGGATCACATGTGCAATGAATAATAATAAGTATATACAAAAGTTGATATATGAACATATGAACATGGGATTTTTTTTTTTTTTTCCCATAATATATCTCAAGGGAAACCCCAAGCACTTCCCCTCATTTCGAGGATTGTACCCAAGGTAAACCTTAGATTCCTCAGGGCACAAGGCCAAGACAATAGTAGGCTTCAAAATTCGTTACAACAGTATACACGTTAAGAGTTCAACATGTCATTTGAAGGAAATGAACTTGTGGTGTTGTAACATTTTCTAGAATTTCTATAAAATGTAGAAACTTATTTCAATAAATTAGGGGTTAATTAGTTAGTTTAGTTTTATTTATTTTATTAGTTTAGTTAATTAATTAATTTGTTTTTAATATTTGTTATTTTCATTAAAGTTAGGTTTTATTAGTCATACAAAGTTTATTTTAACTTTTTATTATTAGGTTCATTAAAGTTTAATATCTATTTGTTTTAGTTTTTATTTAGTTTAGTTATATTAAAGTTTTGTATAGTTTAAAATAGTTTAGTTGTATTGTTATATTGTAATATATAGTTGTATCATAGGTTTTATATTAATAAAGTGCATGTTGTATGCATGATTGATCACACAATTAATGATTTAAATCAACAGTTCTTATTCAATTGCACCCACCCCCCTACATGCTCGATGGTTATCGGGGGGTGTGAAACTTAACCATGGTTTGAACTCCAATGACGTGTCACTCGAGACCCCCCCAGGTGTATGAATTTCCTGAATTTGTGATTTGGTGTGCTTCCAACTATATCCCTTATAAAAGATCAGTTATTTCCATAAATGTATTTGTCCTCTTTGAAATAAACCCCCAATCAATTTACGAAATGTTAAGATTTCCATTAAATTATGAGAGTGAAATGTTAAACAAAACCGTACAAGCAAAATGCTTTAGAGTTTAAAATTATCAAGAAAGATTTTCCCTTTTACAATTGTATCTGTGTCAGAATCTAGAGGTTCTTGCAGATGATGTTATTCTTGAAGCCAATTTGTTTCCTGTAACCTCAAAATGAATTATCACAACGATGTTTGTAATTTTAGGAAAATAAAATGACCATGTTGTTGATGAATTTATTTTAGGGTTCACGATGTCAATTTATCCATCTGCAGTAAAACCCCTGACCAATTTTAATTATGCTCAGTTTCTAGCTAATATGATTCACCATCAACTATCATAAATTGAACTCTAAGAAGTTTCATATACCATTCTTACCTAGTCTATCTACTTTTGTTTTTCCAAGCTGTTAAGTTTTCACATCTTGAATTCAAGATAGAAGATGAAATTGGTAATCGTGTTTCAGTCATTCATTGTACTTCTTTAGTTAAGAAAAAGATTCAAAATAATGGGTTCTCAAAATATGTTAACCAATTTATGTCAAAGGCTTATGAGATTATACATGATGAGATACCTCCTAGAGTCTTCCTAGAATGTAAGAAATCATTACAAATGAATCCTGACAAGAGAGTAGGAGATTGGTATATCTTTGAAAACCATATAGAAATTAGAGTCTATGGCTTTGAACTACGACCTTTCCTTTTGCCTGCCTTTTTTATACCTAGAATATTTGCACTAGAATTCATTAGACACAGATTAAATTATGACCTTATCCATTTCGTATCAAGAAAATACAAAGCAAGTTTTAAATTAAAAAAGGAGGTGGGACCTTTTACTGTGAATACTAGATCAACTTTGTAGGTAGCATAAAAATTTATCTAGAACATGGGTTTCCAATAGGGAGAAATATGGATGTATGATCCTCATGCTATAATTTCTTAAAAAGTGATTGCAAATGGACAAGTTCCTTATCAGCATCAACAATACACACAATTGGATTTGTTGGCAAACCAAGACAGCTGGGAAAATGTGCAGAGGATTTTGCAAATTCAGGGTAAAGTTCCATATCAACCTTCAAAGTCTCCAGTAATAGAGACCCCTCAACAATTTGAGAAGATATACAAAAGAAAGAATACAAGATCAGTTTCAAAAATTTCAGAAACAAAAGAAGAAAGCTCAACAAAAAGGCAAAAGATAGAGGTATTAGATGAAGATGAAGACCAAAGATCACAAGAAGAATCAGAACCAGTGAGAAGAGAACCTATTGTGATTATAAAAGTATCATCATCAACAAATCCTCAGAGTTCAGAGGGTCAAAGTGAAAAATAATCTATGGATACAAATCAATAAAAAACAAATTGATCATGTTCATCAGTTCATAGCTACCAAGAAAATGGGTGCAAAGATTTAAAAAAAACATTCTTCCTAAAATATTTGATCAAGGGACATCTCAGACCAGAATGTTATCTGTTGTAGATTATGAAAAAGGAAAATTGAACATAGTAGTAATGAAAATAAAATATCAAAAGAAGGTCACCAACATATCTATTGACCTTAATATGATTCATCCACTGGAAAAAATGGATTTACATAAACATACTGGAGAGATGTTAAACAAGGATGTGATGATAACAACTCTTGGAATAAATAAGCTACAAGTTATAAATGAAAAGATTGGAAACCAACTAAAAAATGAGAAGTTAGCTTATAGAGCTAAGTAGATGAGAGTGGAGGAATTGGAACAATGGATAATGGATCTGGGAGCTAATCCCCAAGATGCAACATCCGTACAAGATTTGAGGAAACCAAAGGACACATAAATTCATGCTTTAAAGAAAAGATTAAATATCCCTGGAATTGAACATGTCCAGACTCCATAATTACAAGCAATCCAAATAGAAAATGATCATCTCCTGAAACAAATGGTATAGATGGGAGACCAAATGGAAATGTATGAGAAACAAATTGAAATCCTAAAGAAAGGATCTTCTTCTTCATAGATGACATAATCAACAGACCCAACTGAAGGATTATTAAAAGCGTTGGCAGTCCTAAATCTAAAAAGAGTTGAAATTGAAAAACTAAAGAAAACAATATCAACAAAGAATGAAGAAATAAAGGACAAAGATAAAATCATTGGAGAATATAAAAAATTGAATGAAAAGTTGTTAACATATATAGAACAAATACTGAATAAATTATCTGGTAAACCATATCTGATAGGAGCTAGACAGATTATTTGGGATGAAATCATTAGGTCGAGGTTGAAAAAATCTAGGATCATTTCAAAATAACTGATGAATAGATCATTTGGAAAGATGAAACAAATAAAACCATAAAGAAAGCATTCCAAGAGTCAGGAACTAGGCCTTAGGTTGCTACTAGAATTATCAAGTTCTTAAATTCCAATTCTAGAGAAGTATTGAAGAGTAAAGGTGTAAAGGACAAAACCACAATGATGATGGAGTCTGAGAAGATTTTCACAAAAAGAAATTTGCTACAACAAGCTCAAAATAAATTTATAATGGTGAAAAGAAACATTGAATCATTCACCAACATGTTTGAAAATTTGGTAAAAATGGGACTTCCTTCAGCATGGGATGATAAAGGAAAGCTTTTATCTTTTGAAAATTACAGGAAAATTTGTTTAAGGTCAGATAAAGTGAAAACAAATTTCATAGGATGGCCAACACTTTGAGAGGACAAACTATTGTGGACTTATTCATAGATTATTTTTATTTACTATGGCAGAGTAAAAATCTATTCTCCAACCCTCTTGCATATGAGAAATACAACGAGTATAGATAAATGAAAGCCTTCTGCTATTCATCTATTGAAAATTGGTAGCTTCTCATTCAATTACTAATTGAATGAGTCATCAAAATGGTTGGAGAAAAACCAATATATATTATGGGCAAATATCAAGTTCGAGTGTATTCATTGCTTCTTTTGTTAAAAGATAGGTTAATGTTATTTTGGAGGCTAATTAATAGCTCTCGATAACCATATGTGGTTATACTCATTTTTTTATAAAGGAAAGGATTTTCAATATAAAAAGGGTTGGCTCTTGCCTGAGAAAAGACCAAGAATTCTAATAAAATTTTATTTTTTTACAGAACTTGAGTGATTCTAGTTTTCAATGTTTTAGTTCATGTTTCCTCTGTTATTATGTATCTTTAGTATTTCATTAAATTTCTTCTTCAATATGTATCTGATACGTCAAATGTAACAATTTGGTACGCCAACCATTGCTACAACTTCCAAGGAATTATAAAATACACAATTTTTTGCAATTATATTGTTAGTACAAGTCAAACTTGTGTGTTCTACTTTTATGCCTTATGAATATTGATGAACTTTTCATTATTGTTCATTTAATATTATTCTAAATCAGATACATATGTTTGTGATCTTCAATTGAAAGTTAAATAGTATTTATTCAGATTGAATACGTTATTAATCTTTCAGTTCTTTTTCTCAAATTCTTCTTTTAAAACCATCTAAAACCTAAAGTTGTCTAAAACATTGAAATCATGCCTTCAAGTTTTGATATTGATGAATTATAAGTTAAAACTATTTATTAAGATAAAAAATATATAAATACATAGTCTCAGGATAGAGAAATTCAAAGTTAAAATAAATTAATTGAAAATGGATGCCTTGACATAGTTTCACAGCTAGAAACATCTCAAGGGTTACAACAAGTGGGGGACATAATACTCCTCTCAACCACCCGGGCTCTATTGAACTGACAAACATGGGATTTGGATATATGAATCTATTGGGGTATTTGGAGTTGGTTCTCCTATTCTTAAGAGGTTATTATGTAACTCATCTCTCTTATCTATTTTGGAGTGGTGCTTCATGCTCACATCTTGTGGACATTATGTGTACTTTGGTTTATTATGCTATTTTAAGGGTTTGCTACATAACAAGATCCAATGCTTGGTAAGTATAAGGCTCAAAATTTTGGATATTGTAACCATAACTAGATGGAAAACCCCTTATAGTAGAGGTTTTTGTGCAACTTCCCCCCCCCAAAAAATTCCCTTGTTCATTTACAGTGGAGGTTTCTATTAAAGGTGAGTAGTTGAAGGTTTTTGCAAAGCTTTTTAATCAGTCCACTTAAATCGTATGAAGTGCGCCAATGCACTCCTAACAATGGTGCACTATTGCGTTGAATAATAAGGTGCACCAGAGATCATTATAACTAATCCATGATAAAAAAAAACTTAGTTACTTTAATGTTAAACATACTCTAAATGATGCATTTGGAACTTATAAATGCATGGGTGAATTAGTATCTACAATGCATTGAATGAGATTTAGACATTTTCCTATACAATATTGGGTTTTATTTAAAAATTACAAAAATGTGTTGATGCACTCTCATAGACAAAGAATTGGAGTGTTCCTTATATAGGTGCACTATCAAATGTTTTATTATTTTGTGATTACATGTTACAATGCGTCATTAGATTATAAGCACACCAGTGTGTCTATATGTCAACAACACAAAATTAGGTTTAGACATTTTGTTATAAAATATAGCTTTTTATTTAAAGAAAAAATCAAATACTAGATGATGCACTTAATAGCTCCAACATGCACTGGTGCACCCTAGGAAATGGTTCACCTTATCCAATTTATAAAAAAAATGAATGGTGCACAACTATGGTGCACAACTACACTCGAATACACTGGTGTGTTAATATCTACAATGAACCAAATAAAATTTAGATATTTTGCTATGCAATATTGATTTTTATTTTAAAATTTATCAAAATGTATCAGTGCACTCTCATACAAGTAGCACCTGGGGCACTCCCATAGTAGGATAAATAGAGAATGTTTCATTTTTTGATAAGATGCATTACGGTGCTTCGTAAGACAAACAATAAGTGTATTGAAGCATCTGTTTGTAAGAAGCACTAAAGTAGGTTAGATATTTTGTTATAAAATATAGGTTTTTATTTTTAAATAATTCAAAAACTAATTGGTGTGATTAATAACTAAGACATGCACCAATGCACCCCATGAAATAGAATGTTTCCTTACATGCCTTTTTAAAAATAAAATGATGTGCCACTCTTTTGTTAACACACTGGTGCATCTTACTACTAGGTGCATAAGGTAAAATAAAATAAAAACGACCAAACCGTAATTTCATTTTTACATTTCATTCAATGCTTTCGACCAAACAAGCATTGGTTCTCACCATCCCTATATGGTTGTCCCATGGTCAATGCTATTGTATTGCCAAACTCTTTGAGTCTTTCCCTTCACCCATGGACTTGATTCATTTTAAAATTTTGCAAAATAGTACCATGTTTTTATTTTTTTCTCTATGTGAAAGACACCATGAAAATTGTTTGTTACCTACTCATTTACATGTTTAGTAGATTAAAATTTTGAATTTGACTTAATTTTTTTTTCATCTTTTAAAAAATTCCATGCATTGCATTCAAATCGTCCATCTCACATCTGACCATGTGGTCCATCTTGTATATTTACAAGACATACTATTAATTATGTGTCATCTTACATGTAGTAACGTAGTTACCAACTTAACAAGAACTCTACAAAGTTCTCGTTTTTTGGGGGGTCACATTTTTTACCTCGTTTTGAAATGTTGTGCTACTGGTAACACCCCCCTCCCTTTTTAGGTTGTTTTTTGATATTTTAAATCTTCTTATCCATAATGTATCGACATTATTTTTATAACTGCTTATTTTTTCATCTATTTTCAAAATGTTCTAATTTGTTTTTTCAACGGTGTTTTTTCATCTATTTTCAAAATTTTCTAATTTTTTTTTCAATGATGTTTTTAATAATTTTTCCATGCTTTATCCAATGTTAAAAATGTTGTATACCATTTACTTTTTTGAAATTAAGATTTTTCATATAACCGTGTCTCCTTAATTAATTTATGGTTCCATACTTTTTAAATATAGTGGAAAATATCATTTTTAACACATTTGTTTACCTTAAATGCTTTTAAAAGTCTTAAAATTACAACTAAAACAATTAACATTTATATAAAAAAACTTAAAAAAATAAAATTTCATAAAAAATTTAAAACAAAATATAATAATAATAATCTAATTTTAAGGTCACGGCCAAGCCAGGCACTAAATTGATGTATGAGACCCCCTTGTTTGTGGGACAAGGGACCCCCTCCGCCCAACGATTTGACTGGTAAAGTCTACAGAGGTATACATACCCTACCCTACCCCCCTCTAGATTTGAACTTGTGACCTCTTAGGAGAAAACACATGTTCTTAACCATTAATCCCACTCAAGTTGTATATATAATATAACTACACACACACACACACATAGTTACACATATATGTAACTATATTTATATATAATATATATTTAGATTATATAAAGTTTTAATTTTATTTTTGAAATTTTGTATTTTAATTTTATTTTTTAAAATATTTTTAAAAATAAAGTTTTAGTTTAAGGAGTTTTAGTATTTTTTTCGAATATTTTTTTATTTTAATTTTTTTTTATATTTTTTGAATTTTGTTTTTTTAGTTTTTTAAGATTTTTTTTTTCACTACATTTCAAGGGATTTTTTATTATTCTTTTTTAAAAAATAAATATATATATTTTTAAATTATTGTTTTCCGCCGAAATTTTAATTTAAA
>JZKD02S2170892.1:8450-37630 GCA_000966675.3 Picea glauca
AATTACACATCCCCTCCTTCTTCCTTGGAGGTCTTTTCTTCTGTAGAAGAAGATTCTTCAGATCCCTTCTTTTTCTCAAATTTGGATCTACACTGCTTCTTGTAGTGCCCTTCTTTTCTACACCTCCAACATACCCTTCCAAACTTTCTAGAATATTTAGATCTACCCTTAGACTTAGATCTCCCACTTAAGAAATTATATTTATTTATTTCCTGGGAACGTCCTCTTGCAAATAATTCATATGTGGTATGTCCTTCCATATTATTTCGTCTCATATCCTACGACAACAAGGACGAGACCACTTCTTCAAGCTTCAAAGAAGTTGTATTACTACCTATGGCCACAACCAGACTATCCCACGAGTCTGGTAAAGAACACAACAAAGTGATACATTTATCTTCATCTGAAATTTTAATATCAATAGATACTAAATGACTTACCACAGTATTGAAGGCATTCAAATGCTCTGCCACCGAGTCTCCATCTCTCATCCTCAAGTTATACAGCTTCTTTCTCAGGAATAGTTTATTTACCAGGGACTTAGACTGATACAACTTCAGAAAATTTTCCCATAAATCTTTGGCTGTAGATTCCTCTGACACATTCAGTAATACTGAATCGGAGAGACAGACGAATTGTGCTCTTTGCCTTCCGATCCGTCTTTTTTCAGTCATCTGCAGAATTTCCTGTAGGTGTCGTACTTGGATCTACCGTGATCCACTGATCTTTGTCCACCAAAAGATCTTCCATCTTGATCTTTCACAGCTCAAAGCTTTTCCCATTAAACTTCTTGATCTCCATCTTCGAATTGATTGTCATTTCTTTTCACCTGAAAAACAATACCGCAGATCTCCCACTGTAACAAGGCTTATCACAGTCCCGAGCCAAACCCTTGACGACAAAGGTGTCCCCCTGAAGCCAATAAATCTCTGATACCAGATGTAAATAATAACCTTGTACAATATCTACTGCAAATTGATATTCAGAAAAGAACAGAAAAGATACAATGGCAAATACAAACATTACACAGAGATTTTTCACCTGGAAACCCAAACCGAGAAAACCAGCATATATTATATTCATACTTTTTTTTTTACATTGTTTACAATACAATATACATATAGGAGCCAGCGTCATCCAAAACCCTAACCCAATGACCTGGATTAGTCCAAAACCCTAATTCCTTAACCGGAAAAAGAAAACCATCGGCAAAAAACCATGTGCCGAAAAAACCACCTAAATATCATGTGGTCCCGGAAATATGTCATCCCGAAAATATGTCGTCCCGGAAATATGTCGTCCCAGTAATATGTCGTCCCAGAAATATGTTGTCCCGAAGAAAAAAAATCCGAGGGCGCTGCCCCCAAACCCCTGCACCCCCCTACGCACCCGGCGCAGACTCTTAGACACTACTACTCGTGCAAAGAATATAACACATACCCAATAGTTGGCATAGGGGTAGACCAAGGGTTCAGCTCCAAGAGTGCACCAACAAGCCCTAACTACTATCCCTTTTGGCAACACCTACAAAGCAGATGCAGTCTCACCTGAAGCAGTTATGGGGGGGTTGCAGGATAGAGATTTCTACAACCAAAGGGAATATCAATTGGATCTAATACAACAACAACAACAAAACAATAATATATCAGGTACCCTCTTAGATATACTATGCACAACTATCTATCAGATATAACACAATAATGAAATAACAGTATACCAAAGGGAAAGGAACATAGCATCAATCACACACAACACAAGATATACATGGTTCACCCTCTCTCTAGGGATACGTCCACAGAACTATTCTTTATGATATATTAAGATGAAGCATACAATTCTTGTTTGTGCTCTTAGCTAGCAAATCTTCTTTCTTCTCCTCTCTATCTCTCCCCTTCCTGCGCACCCAGCTGTAGGATTGATCTCTGCACCCAGATGAAGATCTTACAATCCCAAAAGGCTCTACACTTAGCACTTTTCTCTCTCACAACAATAATCGCTCTTACAAATACCAAAACTAGAACGATAATACCAACAATAACAACAACAACAACCCAACCCATTCCTCTTGACCTTTATTTATACATTACAATAGCTCACCGACAGCCTTAGGCTGAGACCTAAGTGTCGAAACCCTAGATACCAAAAACCTATGTGTCTAAAACCCTAGGTCAACTTGACCCACATTTTCAGGGCTTCGCCAGCCTGTCTTTCCTTCCTTCTTGCACAGTGCTCCAAAGCATCCAATGGTGGATTTTTTCACTTGTTGAGTTTTCCACGATCCTTCTTCCTTGTGGATCTATCATCCTTGATCTCCTCATCCAACAACTTTCTTTTCCTTACTTTGATCTGTCTTTTTCTGCTCTTTTTCTCACTTCGACCTAGTAACAGTCACTGTGTCTTCCGTGCAATTCGCATTTCGCCTTTTCTTCCTTGATTTCCACTTGCTTCCATACCCAAGGGCCAATAGGCCCCAAACACTCACCTGTGACTCATCCTGAGGCACTTCAGATCTGATTCTTCTGTTTTTCTTCAACATTGGACTGTGCGGGGTAGTCATTCCTTTCAGCTCTATGCCTCCCTTCCTTGTGCAGACTATCTTTTCTATGTCTGGTACCTAGTTTCAACTACACCTGGTACCTAGACCTTTTTCCTCATACTTTTATTGAGAGTTGCGAGGTAGTTGGTTGTCATAATACAATTTCAACCATCTCTCATTCACCAAACCTTCCTTCCATTCTCCATTCAAAGTCTTCAACTACACATCTCCTCCTTCTGTGACATAGGCAATCTCATATGGTCTAAGCCAATGCATTCTGAACTTCCCAAGATGCTTAATGAACTTACTTTCATATACCAGTACTAGATCACCTTGCTTAAATGCCTTCTTCTTTATGTGTCTTTCATGGTAGGCCTTCTCTCTTTCCTTTTGTACCTTTTGATGGAATCCTGCAATAAATTTGTCTTCTTCTGGTTCGACCAACTATGCGAGCCTTTCTCAAACAACACCAGCATCATCCATACGTGTAAAGGCAGTGATTCTCAGTCTTGGTACCAAATATTCCATTGGGACAATAGCTTCGAGACCATAAACCAACTTGAAAGGGGTCTACATTGTTAGTTTTTTGCAAGTGGTTCTATAGGACCAAAGTACTGCTGGTACTCTTAAATCCCAGTCATCCCTGTTCACACTGTAGATCTTCGTCAGCGTTGTCTCTAAGATTTTGTTGAATGCTTCAACTGTCCCATTTTCTTGTGGATGGTAAGGTGTTCTCTTCTGCTGGTGGACTGCAAATTCCTCAATCAGGGCTTCAACTGTTTTATTTATGAAATGTGTGCCTTGATTAGTCATAAGGATCTTTGGGTATCCAAACCTGGTTATGATGTCATCAAATATGAAGTGCAAAGTTGTATTTGCACTATAGTCCTTAACTTCTCTTGCTTCGGCCCATCTGGTCAAGTAATGTGTCGCAGTGATTATGTACCTTTCTCTTGTGCGCTTTCCTGGTGGATTTATAGGTCCTACGAAGTCAATGGCCCATTTCTCAAATGCTTGTAGGGCCGCCTACGGTGCTAATGGCATTTCATTTATTCTAGACATTTTCCCAACTCTTTGGCATACATCGCAAGCTCTGTAGTAGTCCTTGGCATATCTGTGTAAGGTAGGCCACCAAAGGCTAGCTCTAAGAACCTTTTGCGTTGTTACTTTCCCTGCGTAGTGTCCTCCTGCGACGCCTTCATGAGATTCGTCGAGGATCATCAATCGTTCTGCATCCATAACACATCTCCTCAATATCTCATCAGGTCCCATCTTGTATAGTTGTCCAACTACAAGTGAAAAATCGGCAGTGTGCACTACCAGTTTTTTCTTTTGGGTGATTATATACTCACTGGGTGCCATTCCTGTTGATAGGAACTGGACTATCTCTGTGAAGTGGTCATCAATATTTCTAATGGCTAGTAACTGTGCATATGGTAGTGTATCCTCCAAACTAGTGGGCTCTTCTCCATGTTCCAACCTCGACAAGTGGTCAGGACCTTTGTTCATTCTTCCTGGCTTAACCACAATCTCAAAATCATATTCTTGAAATAGCAGAAGCCATCTACATATTATCCCCCCTAACACTGGCTTGTTGACTAGGTATTTCAGCGTGGAGTGATCAGTAAACATTTTAAAGTGTCCTCCTAACAAGTAGTGGTGGAACTTCTGCAATGCATACACCATGGCTAACCCTTCTCTCTCAGTAGTGGTGTAATTAATCTCTGTTGTTGATAGCTTCCTGCTAGCAAAGGCTAACGGGTGGTCGATGTCTCATGTTCCCGGTTGTGCTAACAGAGCTCCCAATGCAATGGAAGATGCATCGACATGTACGTGGAATTCCTTACTCCAATCTAGAAAAACCAGAATAGGCACAGTAACCATTTTGTGTTTCAGCGTGTCAAAGATCTATTGGCATTCTTATGTCCAATGAAATTGACAGTCATTCTTAAGAATTTTCTCCATGGGTGTTGTAATTTGTGCATAGCCTTTAATGAACTTATTGTAGTATCCAGTATGTCCCAGTGCAATGTGCGACTTTTTGACTGAACTAGGAGGGGGTATATCAACTATAATGGCAATCTTGAATGGATCTACCAGCAATCCCTGCTTGCATACGATATGACCTAAAAGCACTTCAAAGGTTGAGAAGAAGATGCACTTCTTCAGGTTTAAAGAAATCTGACACTGCCTGCATTTGTCCAACATTAGCCTTAGACATTCAATATGATTTTTCAATAAACTAAAAACAATCAAATCATCAAAGTATGCTTCTAGGAATTTATGTAAAAACTCTTTGAACGCTTTCTACTACCACCCTAGAAAAGATGGTTGGGGAATTCTTCAATCCAAATGGAATCATTGTATACTGATAGGATCCCCATTCTGTTGCAAATGTGGTTTTATGGTGATATTCCTTGGAAATCCTTATCTGATGGTATCCTAAAAATCCATATGTAAAAGAATACACTTCCTGGCCTCCTACATTATCCAACACTTCGTTAGTAAACAGGGTAGGGAATGGGTCATGCAAACATGCATCATTTAGCTTTCTTAGATCCACACATATCCTGATATCTCCTGTCTTCTTGTCTTGTACTACCATAGGGCTAATCCACTATGACTCTTCAACAGGTTCTATGATTCCTGCTTCAAACATTCTATCGAGCTCAATCTTCACTTTCTCCTTATATTTAGGGTTCAACCTATAGGGTCTCTATTTGATTGGTTTTGCATCTGGTTTCAAAGGGATCCTCATCTCTCCCATAGGCCCTTTAATGCCCTTCATATCAGTGAACTTGGTCAGAAACAAGTCATGATATTCGTGCAATAGCTCCGTGATTTTTTCAATAGTAACAGCATCCCAATAATCTCTGACATTTGCAAGCTTTGGTGTTTTCTCTGTTCCAATATTGAATTTTGTAATCTTGATTGGTTGTCCAATAAATGGTAGCTCAACTCCTGGTCCTTCCACATCTCTTTGTCCCTCTATTTTTGCGATGTTCACCTTCCTCGAATCATCGTCTTCATCAGCATTGATGTTGTAACATCCTTGTAGTTTCTGGAGGGGCGCAGTCCATTTGTCCTCTTCTTGTTCTAAAGGGAGGCTAGAGGCCTCCTCAAACACTTTATGTCTTACAATATGTAATGCTTGATCTACTGAAGGATATTGACTTTCAAATAAGAAGGTAGTTACAAAATTATGAGTCATACCTTCCCAATATGTAGTGATGAGGCGCAACTCTGCTTGAAGGTACCATTTGATAGGGGTTGTGTCCAGCGTGTTAATAAATTTGTGCACCCACTGCTCTTGAGGATTGTTTCTCCAGGCCTCTTCGCAGCTTCGCACATGGTCCTTTGGGCAGCTTCAACCTGTGTACCTTACTTCACATCCTTATGTTTGTGATGAGAACCGTGTTGTCATCAAAGTATGACATTGTACCCAGTCTGTAATGTTGTTTTTGTATGCCCCCCACCATCTTGTTGGTGTTTCTTTCAAGGCCTCATCCATTTCCAACAATCTATGTTGTGTTGGTACACTTGCTTCAAAGTCCAACAAGAAGGTTTCTAAAGGATTCAGACCATCAAAGGTGGGTAAGTTACTTACTGTTGTACCAATCCAGCGAACATCTCTGGTTAATCTAGCACATCTCCTTGTAGATACTTCATACATTTTGTTCTGCCAGTTCTCCAGTTCTTCTTCTAAATCTGATGAACATCCATTGTCACTTCGCCATCTTAGGTTTCCATCGGTTGTAGGATTAATGTAATATTGTTGTCTAGCTGTTAGTTTGTATATATTTTCCAGTTCATATGTGTGGTCTTCTTCTTTGATGGGCTTTGTGTATCGTTGGCCTTCATCTGGATCTAAAGGTGCAATGACCCTAAGGCCATCTCCTTCAAACGTCATTCGTCTTTTATTTAAATCAACCACAGTGGAGTTATTGAAATCCCGATCAATTCCTAACAGCGTGGGGTAAGGATGGATATCATCAACTATTTCAATTACCTCAAAATTTGCAAACATCCTTACTTTGTCAATGTCCACAGAGACATGTTCCAATCTTCCAAAGGGGCTTATAGCTTGTTGATTATCCATCCTAAGCCTGATAGGGGAATAAATCAACTTAGGTTTTCCCATCAGTGCCCAGGTTTGTTTCGTCATGACATTGACCTCCGACCCTAAGTCGAGGGCCATGTAGTCTATATCATACTCTCCAATCTGAGCATTCAGGTGTAGTTCCTTATTTTTCCTCCTCTTCTTGGATATTTGATGTACTACTTTGTTCAGTAAAGGATATACCCTTCCTATATCATACTGTCTAACCACATTTTGTATTTCTTGTTTGGATTTCTCATCTTTAATCAGCTCTATAAATGTATACAAGAAACTGACAAGTTTACTTGCCTCTTTTCCATCTCTAGGCGAAGTCGACTGATCGAATGCCAGAGGAATTCCATATTCTCTTACTTTTGGTCATGTCTTTGATGAAGAACCTTGGTCTCCCCTGAATTATTTTCTTGCCTCCTCAAACATTTTTTTTTCTTTCTTTGCATCAAAATTTTGTGTCTTCTCTGTAGCTTTCCTGACTCATGAGTCTTATGTAGTCCTTCCTTGGGTCATTCTATACTCTCCCATAATTTCACCTCCTCGAGTGATAACAATGAATCTAGGGTCTACTCCATGGGGTTCTACTTTTATTAATTGTATTTGTGGGTTCTGTTAAGGTCCCTGTCTCTCCTGGAGTTTAGCCAGCAATGTTGGACATTCCTTGATAACATGCTCGAAAGAGTTGCAATAGCTACAAGTGGTACAAGGATTCTGATAGTCCCTTGCCAAGTGTCCTGGATGTGCGTAGTTATAATAGATTACCTATCCTCAGCTTCGACCCATGCCTCCTCCTCTTCCTCTTCCTCGAAATCCACCACGAGGGTTGAAGTTTATTCTCCTGGGGGAGTTATACTACGTAGTGTTTCCTTCTTGTTGTACTTCACCTTGAATATTGTATATATCCCTTGACCTTTCATGAATGAGATTGTAAGCCCAACAATCCCTATCATCATTTCCCATGGACTTACAGAACATGCAATACAAATTTTGGGTGTCTGAACATATTTTTGCATATAATAGCACTCACATGGGCGATGTTTGTTTCTACATACCTCGCACCAGGGTAGGGTGACTTGATTCAAAGGGATCAGAGCTCCAGAGGCCAAGTATTCATGAAATAAAGGGTAGTGTTCCTTGTCATGGCCATCTAATTTTCATCTGACACACTAGATGTCTTCTCTTTTATCTTTTCCCTTGTCCTTCTTCATATCTTCGACCTGTAGAGACAAACTAGTTAGCTAACTCAATATTTGGATCATACCTGAGTTGGATTCTCCCATATGGGTTGATTCTAACTTCATGGCGATCTCCAGCACCTCAGCCTACGAAGAAATCTTCTGTTGCATCAGAGGAAATCTAATATGTGGTAAAAGTGCAGCGATGAACCATTCCTTGTTCTGTTCATCTAGGATCTGAAAATTCAACCGACCTGTTAAAGTCTTGAACCTCTGATCGAATTCCCAAATAGGTTTATCTATCTTCTGCTTGATCTCTTTCAACTCTGTAATACACTGTGATTCTTATTTAGGTTTCTTGAACTCTACAATCAGCGCATTCTTGATCTCATTCAGTGGCTTAGGCTGTGCAAGTCCTTAGACAAGCTTCATGTACCATCTCAGTGCACGATCTCTTAAAGTAGTGCTAAACTGAATTATTTTAATAGCTTCATCAGTGACATTTTTAATATTCCATATGGCTTCACATAGGAACCAATGTTTATCAGGATCTTCAGATCCATCTCCCCTAAAGATAGGGAGCCTCATCTCATCTTCCATAGAGCTGCCTAGGTTTCATGTCTGAGTATATGTTGAATTGCTAGTAATAGTACTTTGAGGACTCTAGTGACTCTGACTATTCTGATTGCTTAGTGCTACTGGAACAAAAGGAGGATTAATAGTACTTAATTCAACAGTCTGTGCAGTTCCTGAAGTTTCTGGCTCATCCCGACAAGGTTCTGAATGCTCTTGATTCATCATATCTACCTCTTCTCCACTGTAGAAACCCTCATCCCCGTAGTTATGCTTGAACAGGTTCGCAAGAGGAACTTCTGTAAACGCTCTCCTACTGTGTGTATGTCCAACTTCTTTTTCGTTGTCGTTGTCCGAATTCTTGAACAATAGCCTTTCTGAATCCGTCCAACTACTGTATCTTCAAGATGTTCTTCTCATGCAATAGCATCTTGATCCTCAACTTTAGAAAGTGTAAAAAAATTCCTCTGGGTCCCTTGAAGAAATATCTCTCGACTTGGCTATATGAATCTACTCTGTCAACAACAAACTCAGTGATGTACCCTCCAATGGTGATATCAAATCAGTGATCTACTACTTGTGACACAATGGTATCGACTATCTTGACTTTCTTGATCAGCACCGACATCCAAACCACAGGAGGTCTAGATCTGATCTCAAACTAGGTATCTGCTAACCTAGCTAACCACTCATATAGCTCATGAAGGATTCCTCCAAATAAAATCTCATGTATATCAGTAAAGATATATCTTCCTAACCAATCCTTTGTACTAAAATTAGGGTTCTTTTATGGGCTTCAGTGAAGTCCTTTTCTTGATCTTCTATACATTTATGAATCTCTGTATTTGATGGAAACCACCTTGACATTCCCTCAAAAAGATTCCTATCTCAGCAACAGAACCATTTGTTGGCACAGGGGAAGACCCAAGGTTCAACTCCAAGAGCGCACCAACAAGCCCTAACTACTGGCCCTTTCGGCAACACCTGCGAAGCAGATGCAGTCTCACCCGAATAAGTTATGGGGGGGTTACAGGACATAGATGTCTACAACCAAAGGGAATATCAAGTGGATCTAATGCAACCTCAACACAAAAATCATATATAAGGTACCCTCTTAGATCTACTCCGCACAGCTTTCTATCAGATCTAACACAATAATGCTATAACATTATACCAAAGGGAAAGGAACATAGTATCAATCACACACAACACAAGATATACGTGGTTCACCCTCTCTCTAGGGATACATCCACAGAATTGTTCTTTATAATATATTAAGATGAAGCATACAGTTCTTGTCTGCGCTCTTAGCTAGCAGATCTTCTTTCTTCTCCTCTTTATCTCTCCCCTTACTGTGCACCTAGCTGGAGGAATGATCTCTGCACCCAGCTGAAGATCTTACAATCCCACAAGGCTCTACACTTAGCACTTCTCTCTCTCACAACAATAATCGCTCTTGCAAATACCAAAACTAGAATGATAATACCAACAATAAAAACAACAACAACCCAACCCAAGTCCTCTTGACCTTTATTTATACATTACAATAGCTTACCGACAGCCTTAGTCTGAGACCTAAGTGTTGAAACCCTAGATACCAAAACCCTAGGTGTCTAAAATCCTAGGTCAACTTGACCCGCGTTTTCAGGGCTTCACCAGCCTGTCTTTCCTTCCTTCTCACGCGGTGCTCCAAAGTATCCAATGGTGGATTTTTTCGCTTGTTGAGTTGTCCACGATCCTTATTCCTTGTTGATTTGTCATCCTTGATCTCCTCGTCCAACAAATTTATTTTCCTTACTTCACTCTGTCTTTTTCTTCTCTTTTGCTCACTTCGACCCAGTAACAGTCATTGTGTCTTCCGCGCAGTTCGCATTTCACCTTTTCTTCCTTGATTTCCGCTTGCTTCCATACCCAAGGGCCAACATGGTCACAAATTTCATTGTCCAGAAAGCTCATTTCTAGGTACATATTATTGGCACATGGAATACATTTCTTGTATCAAACTCTTGATAGGGACAACCAAAGATGCTACAAGAATAAGGAGCAAGAATCCAACACAAATGAGTGAGAGGATGACTCCAAGGCCTCCAATGAATGTGAACGCAATGTAATAAATGACGAGGATTATTTCTATGCCATGGAGCATGGATAAGAACTAATATTCATCCTTGTATTATCTGTCATTTATGGAACAATATATAGGGTGTAAAACGATCATGGAACTCACACACACAATGCTAGGTATGAGGGTGAGCATGAGAAAGAAAAGAGGTGTTTCTACTCACCTCCATGTAGAATTTTTTATCTCCTTGGTTCACACCTTCCATATTCTTAACTATAATTAGAGAGACATTTGGTATAATTACATTTAAGAAGGAGTCAACCCCCCAGACGTTGAGAAATGTTTTTCATTGAAATCTATAGTTCTTTGAAATTGAATACACTAAGCATAGCCAAAATATATTTGTTTGAAAACAATCCCAAGTCCTTACAACACTAGAGAAACAACAACATAAGGGACACAATAACAGCTCACATGCTCATGACCCCACCCAATACATTGACCAAGATCGCCTTGTTGTTGGGATTAGAGGTGTCTAGGAAATTAAAGGAATCTAATAGCATAAACATAGAGACCACATTGTAGGTATTGTATATATCCAACAATTCAACAAACCACATTACACATGCCTACAAAACGTCGTTAACAATGTAGCTAGGAATATACGGTTCATGAATAATTGCATTGTGTAGTTGTAGTGTGGGATTATGATTTATATCATATGACCAACCCAATAATAAGTATATGCATGGAAATGGTCACTTTTGTAATAAGAATGTCCTTCACTTGGCTAGCAATGTACTTTTTAACAATACACGCATCATCAAATATCTTCAGTGTTTGGATTCCATGCATTGATAATAGATGGATGCACCTCTTTATTTATTTCATATAAATGGAGGCAACCCCTATAGTTGTGCATGTTTTATTGGTGTATGGTTAGTATCTATGTGGAACCCATACCTCACTATTGTAGGATACTTTCACCCTGCAGGAGTCACCTCCCTTAGGATTTTCCTAGACCTAATACAGAATAGAGATGTAATCTATATAGTTTCTTAGATATAAGTTATATATGAACATGATCTATTAAAATGGAAGTCTTACCTGGATTGTGATGGTTGTCCCTGCACACTCCTTAGCTGTTAGTTTCCATGAAGATGTCTTTCGCATTTACTAGCTCGGATATGCACACATAGAGACACAAAAACTCTTCACAAGATCCAACTAACCATGCATAAATTGACAATATATCTAACAATGTATCACAACACATGAGTACATTTATTTCTCTACAAGAAAATATAATAATTACATACACATCCAAGTAGAGAGAAACATATTGCACATCTTCTATTAATCAAATGAAACAACTTAAAACTTGAAGCTCTAACCAGGTTCCTTTCCCATGCTCTATGATTAATCTGCTAGCATAATATTACTTTCTCTTTTCCTCCCCCTTTTCCATGAGAGAGCCTCTTTATTTATAGGATAATAGAGATAAGATCAAAGGGAAATTTGGATAGGATTTCCATGCCCAAGATAAAAATATTCTCAAGGTTGAACCATAGAGAATTTTTCATTGAATCTCATCCCACAAAACCAATCCTAAAAATAGATCAACAAACCCGATCAATCCTTGCAAGAAGACAAGGAGCAACCAACACTTCATGGTCACAGGTTGTAAATGGATAGCTAGTGACCACGCAGAAAAGTGTTGTAATCTCAGGGGAAAAGTGGTGTTGGTCCTAAAGTCTGCACCTGACTGCTAAAGGGCAAAGCTAGGCCACCTCAAGTTTTGGGATGATTATTCTTTTGATAATTTGATTTTTTGGGTCAGTTAGAGGGTTGGTTTTATCAAGAAAGGAGCATGGTTGGGTTGGAAAAATGATATGGATGAGGGTCCTCCTTGGCTGGTGGCACACTAATGACAGGCAAGTGAAATAATAGAAAACAAAGTGAAATAACAAATTACCCAATGAGTAATCTATTGCAAGAAGTTCAATACTTAAAATATGGTCCTCCTTGGCTGGTGGCACACTAATGACAGGCAAGTGAAATAATAGAAAACAAAGGGAAATAACAAATTACTCAATGAATAATTTGTTGCAATAAGTTCAATACTTAAAATATCATTTCAAGACATTAAACATGTATCAAAAACACAATGTCTCCCACATGTTGCAATAAAAACAAATATTCACCAAGAATTAGTTGTTTTCACAGGTTGCATATCAATAAAGATGAGTTATACAATAGCCGAAGGAAATTAAATGTACTTTGCACAAATCAAAAACTGCATTCAAGATAAGATAAAAACACATGAAGATTTGAACGAAACATTGTCATCAAGAGTATATTCAACATGTAGAGAGATTTAATCCATGCATAGAACAGGTCCAACGAGTCTGATGTATTGTTATCCTTTCCCAAAAATTGAACCCTCAAAACATACAGAAACTGCATATTTATCAGAGTTGCAGAGGCTCTCGTCCATCTGGGGTTGAGACTTAACTCTACACTAACAATTGTAGAATGACTAATTAACTTGACTAAAACACTACTAGATTACAACAATGTATACTTCACACTTGACTTAATAAAAAAGAGCGGTTCTTATCACACATAGAAGACCACTTATTATGCTTTAAACTTAACAGAGTATTGAACTGAATAATTGAAAACTAACACTCACGATGAAACTAGACTGATGTGAGCGCTAGAATGAACTGAGACTGTGGATGAAACTGATTCAAAGTGACAAAGTTGAGTTCTGCATTGATCATGGTGTGCATGCACGTTGTTGGGGGCCACTGGAGACAACTAGATGTGCAATGTGAAAATCTCCCAGAGTGACGTGGTGACCTGACGTCATATAAGCACGTGATTATGGAAGTTGTCGAGGGTGGTTTGGATCCACACCGCTCCGACTCCTGCAATCCACCACCAACTCACACGTACCTCATAAGCTATACCATGGCTTCAATTGCGGGACCGCTCTGTAAAATTAACGTTCGAGCATTTTTCATCCCCGCAATGAAGTGTGGTCATCGATCGTGTTTGCGATCTACGATCTGGATGACCCTACTACTTTAGAACCCATGCTAAAGTTCTATATGTATGCCATATTAGAACTCCCCTACCTTATTCAACGATGGCGCCAATTTAGATGCAAATTTTGTATAACTCCTGGAGTAGTATGGGCCCGGAGTGACGTGGCTACTTGAAATGAATGCCATGTGTCCTGACGTAAGAGTGCCATGTGTCTCAGGAGAATGAGTTCCATGTGTCTTTGGGACTTCGAGCTTTGGTAGTTTATGAATGTCATGCTTGGAAATATCATGAAGTAGTACGGGCCCAGTTGACGTGGTAGTCTCTTGTCACTTTGGGACTTTGGCTCTTCAGGACTTCGAGTGATATTCCATTCTTACCTGCTACAAAGATCAACAGTTCTTGTTGATTTCAAATCAACGGTCCACAATTACTTCGGGAGTTTAGGCTTCAATCCTTTTCAATGCATAGTTCTTACAATCCTCTGGAGTGTCGTATCTCCGAAGTGAGAGATCTGTCTCCACGTGTCCTCTTTTTTTGGATGGTCGAGATTTACTTTAGAAGTTTGGGCTTCGGGATGTTTCTTCTGCTTACTCGCACAATCCTCTGAAGTGTTAGATCTGCCTACACGTCGCCTCTTGATTTGGATGGCTGAGATTTAGTTCGAAACTTTGGGTAATTCTTTCTCTAGTGCTTGCTCCACAAACCTTCCAGGGTGTTAAGTCTCTGAAGTGATAGATCTAGCGTTGCATGTCCTCGTTGATGGACGGTCCAAATGAACTCTGGGAGTCTGGCCTTCGGGAGTCCTTTACTCACTCAGCTTCTTCTTGTTCCTCCCAGAGTACAAGATCGCCTGACAAGTGTCCCTTGCTTGAATATCAACGACCACGAGTGATTGTGGAGACTCAACTCACTCACTCTTTAATTTCCTTCTCGATCTCTGCAAAGTGAAGATGCTCGTTTGTAGTGGGATCGATATGCACCGTTGATCTATTGATCTAGCAAGGTCAACGATCTTGAGAGATTGTGGGATCACAACTTGTAAAAACTTTAATTTTCTTCCTAATCCCAGCAATTCCTCCCCACCGTCGATCTCTCTTCAATGAGATCTGGCGGTCGTGACTTAATATTTGCTTGATTTGACAGCTAAAAATTGAACCCGTTTGTTTGCTTGTATTTCAAGCCCGAAATGGACTGCTTTGAATGATGCAATTTTTCTCATGGTTGCTTACTGTGCATATGAAGGAATTGGCAGACCTGGATGTCTCTTGCACACAGGAAAGGCTTGGTGGGTCTATTGCATGTTCAATTAGTGGAAAACATGATGACAAGTATTTCAAACTCAAACCAAACATGCAATTATCTTTCAAGGAAAACATAAATAATTTGGCGCAAAGAATCATTCAAACAATCCAATAAGGAAAACCAGGTCATTGGACAGATGGGAAACCGACTTTATCAACCAGAAGAGGAAAAATTTAACAAAGGCATAGGGAAATGAGAGAGGAGCGGCAGGGGTGCATACCTAGGTTACAACATGGGCTCCAACTGGGGATAGCACTTCCCTACGAGGTGCTAAGAACAACAAATTAGTGCCTTTGAATTTAATAACTTGACCCCCACCTCCCTTTTCTTACCTTTATTATGTCTACCAACCATGCATCTCTAAAAATTAACGTTGAAGCTAACCCCAATGCCTTTTTTGGGCTATGGAGTCTTTATTCGCACAACACTAACTAATCAAATGCAAAAACAAAAGGAAAGCATCTATGGTGTAAGAGGGACCTTCCCTCATCCTTAAACAAAATAGTGTTTCAAGAAGTGCCCATTTACTAGGCTTCCGAAGATCTCTGTATCGTTGAGATTGTGCAAGATAAATGTGTTATTGTTCAGAACCTCAACCACCTTGAAAGGGCCAAACTAGAGGTTATCAAACTTATCATTCTTGGACTTGTCATCCCTTCTAGCATCCCACCTTAAGACTAGGTCACCTTCTTGAAAGATCTCCTTCTTGGTTTTCTTGTCAGAGGTTGTTTTGACCTTGTTCTGGTATGCTTTAGTCCTCCGATCCATTGCTTCTCTCTTTTGTTGAACCTCTATAATCTGAAATATTCTCCTTTGGATGTCATTTGGCTCCTCAATCTCTTCCTGCAAGAATTTTAGGACTGGTATACCAGGTTGGGTGGGAAAAAAAACGTCTGCACCATAGACATGCTAAAAGGGTGAGGTTCCCAAGGACTTATTGGTGCTGATTATGTCAGCCCACAAAGCATACTTGAGCTTAGAGTCCCAGGATTTCTTGTTTTCGGTCAACAACTTCTTGATAATCCTGATGAGAGTTTTGTTTGATGACTCTGCCAGACCATTCTCTTGAGGGTAATAGGGCGTGGAATGTTTCAAGGAAATGTTATGAATGCCAAAGAAGTTGATCATGGCCTTGGACTTGAATGCTTGGGTGTTGTCTGTTATAAGATTGTTGGGGCAGCCGAATCTGGAAAAAATATTGGTCTCTAGGAAATTCATGATAACCTTGTCAGTGGCATTCCTGGTGGGAACACCCTCAATCCACTTGGTGAAATAGTCAGTGGCAGTGAGAATCCACTTGTGCTACCCACTGGAGGGTGGATTTATCTCGCTTATGAAGTCTAACCCCCATTGTTGAAATGGACCACTAGCAGTGATAGGTTTTAGGGGTAGTGATAGTAACTTATGTTTTCCTACAAATTTATGACATTCATTCCAGGCCCTAACGGTGATAAATATATTAGAGAAAAGGGTGGGCCAGTAGTACCCTGCCCTTGGGATCTTAAGATTTGTGCCCTTCCAATGTTGGTGTCCTCCACATACTCCTCTATGCATTTCCATTGTGACTTGTTTGGCTTCATTTTCATCAAGGAATTTTAACAGGATGCCAGGAGGATCCCTCCAATACAAGTTCTGCTTTGAGATACAGAATTTGATAGCCTTCAATTTGAGGGACCTGGCCTTTGTCTTCTTCAGATCTGGTGGACATTCAAGATGCTGCAGAAAATAAATGATGTTTCTATACCAAGGTGAAGAGGAGTAATTTTAAAATACATGCATGTTGTCTTGTCCATGTCATATGATGGGCGCATCTAATTGGGTGAAGATTTGATGTAATTCTAGACCCCTACAGTTTGATTCTGATAAAAAATTGGAAAGTATGTGTCCCTTAATCATCTTGGTGGGTTTTATGTGCAGGTCATACTCCAATAGTTTGACAATCCACTTCCCTCTTTTCCCCTCACTGTCTAGCTGGACCAGAATCTCTTTGACACTATTGCTAGGAACAAAGGTTGTTATGCTAGACTATAACACATATACCCTGAAGGCCTTGAGTTCTTTGACCCGTGCATAAGCATGATTTTCTAACATATCATACTTCAGCTCAGCATCTCGAGAGATTTTCTAAAAAAGGATATGGGTTGTTCATGCCCTTCTCCATTTTTCTGCAGTAGTACAACAACAATGATCTCCTCAGAAGCAAAAGAAAAAATGAAGAAATCCTAGGTATAGTCGAGGCTAGCTAATACAAGGGATTCAACTAAAGCCTGCTTGATCCTTTGGAATGTTGATTTTTCCTCTAGTGACCATTTTATCCCAACATCTTTCTTCAACATGTTAGTGATAGGCTTCAGGATTTCGACGAAATTTGGCACAAAGTGCCTTAGGAATTTTATCTTACCAATGAAAGACTGGATAACCTTTTTATTCTGGGGATTTAGATCTCTTGAATGACATTGACTCGCTTCAGATCAATTTGTATACCTCTTGTTGATATGATGTGGCCCAAGAGCTTCCCTTCTGGCATGGAAAAGTGAGACTTCCTAGGATTCAGAGATATTCAGTATCTCCTGCATTTCCGAAAAACCTTCTCCAGATGTTGCAAATGTTCATCGTCGGACTTGGAGAAAATGGTGATTTCGTCCAAATATATAACCATAAATTTTTCTTTTTCTCCCACAAAAGCTATGTCCATGGCCCTCTGAAAAGTGGCCCCTTCGTTCATCATCACAAAAGGCATCTTTTCGTACATGAATGTTCCCCATGTGGTGGTGAATGTTGTTTTTTCTTTGTCTTCTTCACACACCGCTATCTGGTTGTAACCAAAGTATCCATCTAACAAGGAAATCATGTGGGCACCTACCACCCTTTGTAAAATATGATCCATCTTAGGGAGGGGGTAATTGTCTTTTAGAGAACACTTGTTGAGAATTCAGAAATCAACACATAAGCATATCTCCCCGTTTTTCTTTCTTATAGGTACCAAGTTGGCCACCCAGTTGGATTACCTCAATGCTAATATAATCCTTGCATCCAACATTCATTTCATCTCTTTCTCAATTATGGACATCAGCATGGGATTAAATTGTCGAATATTATGTCTGAATGGCTTGGAGCCAGCCTTCAAAGGTATCTTGTGTTGGATGATGTCAGTGTCAAATGTCTTTAAATCCTCATACGACCAAGCGAAAGTATCAGTAAAAATTTTGATGAGACTGGCATACTTGTCCCTTTGTTCTGTAGCTAATGATTTAGACAACTTGATGATCTTGGGATTCTTAGTGGTCCCAATTCTACAATTTGCTATCTCTTCTTCTTGATTATTCATGGAATCTTCTCCAGAAACATCATTACTGTCGAACAACCTCTCCAGTGGCACTAGTCCTCTTGCAATGTGATTGGTTTCCAGCTCCACAATATCGTGGCTAGCTACTGTCTTTAGAAGATGAGATGTTTGTTGATTTTCTAATTCATTTTTTTCACCTTCTTGGATTTCTTGGTTGATTAAGATATTGGAGAATTCATCAATGGTATGTAGAAACCTCTGCAACTCTAGATCATCACTAAATACTTGCCAGTGATTTATTTTGTCAGGATGGTTTTCCTATGCTTGATTTCCACCTGATATTTAATATTTGGACCAAGGGGAGGTCTAAAAGTGTTGGCAGCTAAGGCCAGAGAATCTGCCTTCTGATTCTCCTCTTTAGGGATGAAGGATATATTAAATGCTAAAAAGAAATTGTAGATCAGGTCCCATACCTTGTTTATGTATTGCTTGAGCCTCTATTGTTTAGCTTGATATATGTTCTTAACTTGATTGATGATTAACTCGGAATCACCAAAAACTGCTAAACAGTCAATGGCCATGTCTTTGGCAGCCCTCAATCCTAGCACCAGAGCTTCATATTCAACTATATTGTTAGTAGTTTCAAACTCTAGATTATAAGAGAGTGTTATTACCTCTTGTGAAGGGGAAATGAGGAGTATACATACCCTAGATCCTTCCTTTGATGAAGATCCATCGAAATATATCTTCCATACTTTGTTTTGTTGATCTGTTAGTCACTAATCTTTGCATTGGATAACTGATATTTCGGGTTCATCATCATTTAAATGAAAAACAAATGAGTCGATCTCATTCTCAATAGCATAGATTGGGTGCTTTATTGGGTTATGATGGTCACTGACAATGTAGGCTAACCTTACCTCTCTATATAGCCTCATATGTTCCCCTCTGAACACAGGGATGGTGGCATAAGTGAGGTCCATTTGTAATGATCCTCCAACCTTCTTAGTTGAAGTTCTGGATAAGAGCATACCAAATTTCAAGGGAATGTCAACCACAAAAATGTACATCACTACACTCTTCATTGGTAATTGTGCCAAATAATCCACCATATCCTGTATCAGTCCCAGACATTTTACTTTCTTAGAATCAAAGGAGTACAAGTCCTGGTAAGGTTTGGTGATCTCTAGACCTAGTTCTTCCATAACAAATTTGGGCCTAACATTGTGCGAGGCTCCTGAGTCCATAAGACAATTATGAAGGATCTTATCATGGACATTTAAAGATATATAGAATGGTGGAGAAGCATCAAATCCATCCTCAGTGTGTGGACCCATAGTGATGGTTGGGTTCTCATCCTGCAGACTAATTACATCAGAAGATACAATAGAAGGAGTTGGTTGCATAACTTTCATGATGGATTTTTCGAAAGGTTCATTCTTCATCAGTTCTGTCAAAGGCACAGGGATCTTGATATTTCTCAACTCATTCTCTAAGATGAAAGAGGTTGGTGGCCTATCAACTTCCTTTATCTTAGGGACCGTAGGTTTAGGTGGGGGAACTTGATGAGCTTTAGATGACATATCTTTCCTTGGATTTGGCTTGGGAAGGAATTCAACCTTTTTATTTTGATCAGATGTAGTGGCTTTGGGAGCCCCCCCCCTTGTCCTCAAATTGTATTTTTTATGGGGTTGGCCTTGAATAACTCCCTCTTCCTTTATCTGATTATCAAACTGATTTGACAGTTGTGCTACCTCATATTATTGTTGCGTTAAGTGACTAGTATAATAATCTGTTTCATTGAAAAGTACAACAGTATCATCTACAACATCGTTGTCTACATCTATCTCCTCAATCTGATTATCTTGGAAAGGAGGCACTACCCTTTGATCATCAAAATTCCTCCTTTATCTCTGCATTATCGGAGGTGCATCAATAGGCCTTCTGAAATGATTTGGATTTCTATTTCCATCCCCTTGAAAATCTATGTTTGGTTGTTTAGATTCCCATTTCAGCTTAGTTATTTCATATGTCAGATCTTTCAAAGTTTTGTTCATTTCATCAAGTTTGGGATCATATGTGGTTGAGTTAGAGGAGGCATGGGAATATTCTCTCTATTTCTTCTTGTATTTATCATACCTAGTCTTTAACCTGTCTAATGCCAAGGTATTGAATTCAACCTCAATGGTTTCTTCCTGCATGGACAAAAAGGTGGTGGATCTTCTTTCCCTCGGCAGAAGGGAAAAATCTGCATCAAATGCATTGGCATAAGTGATCTTGGTAGAGGCTTCAGTTGGTTTGATCTCATCTGGGATTCTACCATAAATCTTATTGAATATCTTGGTGAAGTCTAAAATAGATTCACCATTCTTTCTCTTTAGAGCCCCAAACTCAGTGATGTAGTAGAGATAATCTCTCCTATCTCCCCATTGTTTTATGAAAGCTTCATATAATGCCTCAATATTTGTAATGGAGGTTGGAGTAAGACCCTGGAACCATTTCCTTACTTCCCCATTAAGAATTTGCACAAACAACCTCATCCACACATTTGCATAGTCAATGTTAAAGTTGTCTACAAAGTTGTAAAAGGCTACCAAATGTTCCTCAGTAGTGACATCACCCTCCCCATTATATCCTGGTAAATATTTCATGTAATATGTGGCTAGGAGTGCATGTAAGCCTACAGGTAGAACTAGGGGTTCATATCTGGTGGCAATTATGGAATTCATCATGTTAGCATCCATGGCTCGGCAAATAGGAAACTGAATATTTATGGGAGTTGCAGGGGTGGATGCTAGACTGGATGATGAAGTATAGTCAGGAGTTGAAGATGTTTGATGTTCCTTGGAATTTTGATTCACAGGGCTTGAAAATTCAAGTTTATTATGATGATGAAGATAAGTAGACTCTTTGGGCACAAATTTACTCTTGAGGGGGGAGATATATCTCTGAGCTACGGTGGATTTTCTTAGTTTCCTTTCTGGCTCAGAGACTACGGTGTCCTTATCAGGGTTAGGATGAGCCTTGGTGGATTTGATGTGTTCATATTTGGATCTGTTGAGTCCCTTTCTTGGCGCCAGTATGTCTTTCATAATTTTTACTTAGTGGAGTCACCACTGGATTCTTTAACCATTGAGTCATTAGGTGAAGGATATGCAGTCTAAATGTGTTTGGTCTTTGTTCACCATCAAAGATAATATATGATCATTTTCGTTCTCCCAGGGAAATATATTTTGTTACTATGTTCCCCGGAAACGGCGCCAAAAGATGTTGGTCCTAAAGTATGCACCTGACTGCTAAAGGGCAAAGCTAGGCCACCTCAAGTTTTGGGATGATTATTCTTTTGATAATTTGATTTTTTGGGTCAGTTATAGGGTTGGTTTTACCAAGATAGGAGCATGGTTGGGTTGGAAAAATGATATGGATGAGGGTCCTCCTTGGTTGGTGGCACACTAATGACAGAAAAGTGAAATAATAGAAACCAAAGGGAAACAACAAATTACTCAATGAATAATCTGCTCCAAGAAGTTCAATACTTAAAATATCATTACAAGACATTAAACTTGTATCAAAAACACAATTCTCCCATAGGTTGCAATAAAAACAAATATTCACCAAGCATTAGTTGTTTTCACAGGTTACATATCAATAAAGACAAGTTATACAATAGCCGAAGGTAATGAAATGTACTTTGCACAAATAAAAAATTGCATTCAAGATAAGATAAAAACACATGAAGATTTGAACGAAACATTGTCATAAAGAGTATATTCACCATGTAGATAGCTTTATTCCATGCATAGAATGGGTCCAACCAGTCTGATGTATTTCTATCCTTTCCCAAAAAATCGAACCCTCAAAACATACAAAAACCACATATTTATTAGAGTTGCAGAGGCTCTCGTCCATCTGGGACTGAGACTTAACTCTACATTAACAATTGTAGAAAGACTAATTAACTTGAATAAAAAACTGCTCGAGTACATCAATGTATACTTCACACTTGAATTAATAAAAAAGAGTGGTTCTTATCACACATAGAAGACCACTTATTATGCTTTAAACATAACAGAGTTTTGAACTGAATAATTGAAAACTGACACTAGCAATGAAACTAGACTGATGCGAGCGCTAGAATGAACTGTGACTGTGGAAGAAACTGATTCGAAGTGACAGAGCGGAGTTTTGCATTTATCATGGCGTGCACATGCACTGCTGGGGGCCACTTGAGACAACTGGATGTGCATCGTGAAAATATCCTGAAGTGACGTGGTGACCTGACATCATATAAGCACGTGATTGGGTAAGTTGTTGAGGGTGGTTTGGATCCACTCCACTCTGACTCTCGCAATCCACCACCAATTGCCACATACCTCATAAGTTATACCATGGTTTCAATTGTGGGACCGCTCTGGAAAATCAATGTTCGAGCATTTTCCATCCCCACAATGAAGTGTGGCCATCGATCATGTTTGTGATCTGCAATCCAGATGACCCTACTACTTTAGTGCCCCTACTAAATTTCTATTCATCTACCATATTAGAACTCCCCTACCCGATTTAGCGATGGTGCCAATTTAGATGCAAATTTTTTATAACTCCTGGAGTAGTACGGGCCCGGAGTGACATGGCGACTTCAAATGAATGCCATGTGTCCTGACGTATGAGTGTCATGTGTCTTGGGTGAATGAGTTCCATGTGTCTCTGGGATTTCATGCTTCGGAAGTTTATGAATGTCGTTCTTGGAAATATCCCGAAGTAGTATGGGCTCGGTTGACGTGGCAGTCTCTCGTCACTTCGGGACTTCGAGACTTCGTATCTTCGGGAATTCAGGTGATATTCCTTTCTTACCTTCTACAAATATCAATGGTTCTTGTTGATTTGAGATCAACGGTCCACAATTACTTCAGGATTTTGGTCTTTGAGCCTTTTCAATGCATAGTTCTTACAATCCTCCGGAGTGTTGTATCTCTGAAGTGAGATATCTGACTCTGCCTGTCCTCTTGTTTTGGACGGCCGAGATTTTCTTTGAAAGTTCGGGCTTCAAGAGTTTTCTTCTGCTTGATCGTTCAATCCTATGAAGTGTCGTATTTCCGAATTTTTAGATCTGCTTGTACGTGGCCTCTTGATTTGGATGGCTGAGATTTACTTTGGAACTTCAGGTAATTCTTTCTCTAGTGCATTGCTCCGCAAACCTTCTAAAGTGTTAAGTCTCTGAAGTGAGATATATAGTGTCGCGTGTCCTCGTTGATGGATGGTCCAGATGAACTCCGGGTTTCGGGACTTCGGGAGTCCTTTACTCACTCAGCTTATGCTTGTTCCTCCTAGAGTACGATATCACCTGACACATGTCCCTTCCTTGAATATCAACGACTACGAGTGATTGCGGAGACTCAACTCTCTCACTCTTTAATTTCCTTCCCGATCTCCGCAAAGTGAAGATGCTCATTCATAGTGGGATCGATATGCACCGTTGATCTGTTGATCTAGAAATATCAATGATCTTGAGCGATTGTAGGCTCACAACTTGCAAAAACTATAATTTGCTTCCCAATCCCTGCAATGCCTCCCCATCGTTGATCTCTCTCCAATGAGATCTGATGGTCATGACTTAATCTTTGCTTGATCTGACGATTGAAAATTGAACTCGTTTGTTTGCTTGTATTTCAAGCCCAAAATGGATTGCTTTGAATGATGCATTTTTTCTCATGGTTGTTTACTATGCATACGAAGGAATTGGTGGACTTGGATGTCTCATGCGCATAGGAAAGGATTGGTGGACTTGGATGTCTCCTACGCACAGGAAAGGATTGGTGGGCTTGTTGCATGTTCAATTAGTGGAAAACATGATGACAAGTATTTCAAACTCAAACTAGACATACAATTATCTTTCAAGGAAAACAGAAAAATTTGGTGCAAAGAATCATTCAAACAATCCAATAAGGAAAACCAGGTCATTAAACAGATGGGAAACCGACTTTATCAACCAGAAGAAGAAAAATTCAACGAAGGCATAGGGAAATGAGAGAGGAGAGGTAGGGGTGCAGACCTAGGTTACAACAAGTAGTATGATTTAGTGGCCTAGAATACTGACCCATAGATGATGTCCATCAACTGATCAAGTGGAAAATAAATGTGTAACATATGCTCCCTAAGGTGTGAGCTCAGAAGAGGTGTATGATGGCCAAAATTCTTTATGATAAAAAATCATAGAGATTTGAGTGAAGGAACCTTGGAAGAAACCATCATCGATCCTTCATAATAATAATAAAAACATCCCCGAGGTAGTCATACCCATGCTTGATAATAAAAACTAAGCATATCCTCCAAATAATACACTGCGGATCCATGTATGACACAAGTAACTAGATCATGGCCACAAAAGAATACATTGTGGATCCATGTCACAAGTGAGAGAATAGCCATGACCAAGTACAAACATGGATCTATGTCACAAGATACAAATCAATAAGAACACTAAATGCCTAAGCAATCTCTGAAGTACTCATGAATAAATCCATCGCATCTTGGGAGGGAATGTGATCAAGGAATGAATGGTCCCAACCCAAGGTCTTCATCTAAAATCTAAATGGTATGAATTTACAACATGTGAATAGATGAGTTGATATTGAGCATCATAGAAACCCTTTGATTATTGGTCATTGATGTGTACCATTAAGAGACGCGAGGTAATCCACCGATGATGATGATGGACCCTAAGGTACCTAGTACAATCTATCAGGTGTGAATAAATGAGTTGAAGTCGAACACTCATAGATTCATTCAACATGAGACAATGATATAAACCCACTACTGAAATGCAAGGAATCCTGCCATTGATGTCTGCAAGTCCTAGGGTACTAACTAGTTTCTATATTTCAAACATGGTTAATGATATGGAGTCGACATGATGAAATCCATCAAAGGAGGGCATTGATGTATCCCCCATAAATCGACATGAAACATGTAAAGGTAGATGGTGTGAAGAGTGTAATGGTAGAGCACAACTGACATAGGGATGGTCAGGATGAATGGGCTAAAGGATTGAAAGTGGTTGACATAGGATAAATTATGTTGAACAAATCAACATGACAAATAACTTGACTTGGCAGCATTAGCTAGTTAATGACCAAAACACTCACCATGGATGACTGGAAGAGTAACAAGTCGGTAGAGTTTGAGAAATCATGGAGATGGTAATGACTCAAAGGAAATATATAACCCAACTCTTGGACAAAGACGCAAAACATGTGCATTGTTCAAGGGCGATGCAGTAGACGACTTCCATTTGTGAATATGACTACATGGAAAACCCCCCCACTCTTTATCCTTCTTTCATTTTTAACGAGTGTGAAAGACAATCAAAGTATGCTTGATGTTTGTTGGGTATGTGTTATATTCTTTGCACGACTAGTTCTAGTGTCTGCTACATTGCATCGGGTGCGCAGAGGGGTTTGAGGGGGGCGATAGCCCCCCTGCGTGTGGTTTCGGGGGAAACACCCCTGATAATTTTTGTTTTCCTTGGGAAATGTGTCACATTTTTGCTTCATTTTTCATGTCCATTGTTGGGAAGTTTTTCGGCACATGGTTTTTGCTGATGGTTTGCTATTTCCGGTTAAGGAATTAGGGTTGTTGACTAATCCAACTCATTGGGTTAGGTTTTTGGATGCCACTGGCTCCTATATGTATACTATATTGTAAACAATGTATGACTATGAATGAATATAAAATGTGTTGGTTTTCCCGGTTTGGGTTTCCAGGGGAAAAATCTCAGTGTAATGTGTGCATTTTCCATTGTATATTTTTTGTTCTTTTATTAAAAATCAGTTTGCAGTAAAATATTGTGCAATTTTAAAATCTACATTTGGTATCAAAGCTTTGTTGACTTCAGGGGTATGCCTTTGTGGTCAAGGGTTTGGCTCGGGACTGTGATAAGCCTTGTTACAGTGGGATATCTGTGGTATTGATTTTTCAGGTGAAAAGAAATGGAGAGCAGTTCGAAAATAGAGATCGAGAACTTTAATGGAAAACGTTTTAATTTGTGGAAGCTAAATATGGAAGATATGTTGGTGGACAGAGATTAGTGGATCACGATGGATACAGGTAATGCACCTATAAGAAATTTAGCAGATGATTGGAAAAAGTTGGATCGGAAGGCGAAGAGAACAATCAGACTGTGTCTCTCAGATTCAATATTATTGAATGTGTTAGAGGAAGCTACAACCAAATATTTATGGGATAAGTTGGGGAAGTTGTATCAATCTAAGTCCCTAGTAAATAAACTATTCCTGAGAAAGAAGTTGTATAACCTAAGGATGAGAGATGGAGACTCAATGGAAGAGCATTTGAACACCTTCAATACTATGGTAAGTCAGCTAGTATCTGTTGAGATTAAAATTTCAGATGAAGATAAGTGTATCAATTTACTGTGCTCTTTACCAGACTCATGGGATAGTATCATTGTGTCCATAGGTAGTAATACAACTTCCTTGAAGTTTGATGAAGTGGTCTCATCCTTGTTGTTGGAGGAGATGAGACAGAAGAACATGGAATGATAGAGAACAGATGCATTATTTGCAAGAGGATGCTCCCAGGAAAGAAATAGATCTAAGTCCTCAAGTGGGAGATCTAAGTCTCTCGGAAATTTTTTCAAGGTATGTTGGAGATGTGGAAAAGAAGGGCACTACAAGAAGCAATGTAGATCCAAAGTTGAGAAAAAAAAGGGATCTGAAGAATCTCCTTCTACAAAAGAAAAGACCTCCAAGGAAGAAGGAGGGGTTGTGTACTTGGCTTCTTCAAGCACACATGTTGATCCAAAAAGGATCCAGAGAAAACTAAGAACAAATCATAACTCGCAGAAGCAACTCGTGGCACTCAGAATGGCCTCAACAGACACAGAAAGGGAAAAAAATCAAATTTCTCAAAACTCAATGAAAATGACATCATCGTGAAGAGTGCATCGTAAACTTTCTAATGATGCAAGTAGCTCATCAAATGAAGTTGCATATCAAAATATATTCACAGTCAAAGGTTGGTCAGCCTAGCCCAATCAGGAGGGGGATGAGTCAGCGTCTGTATTTTTTACGTTAGTACCCGTACAGATGACATCAGCATCCATACAACACACATGGCAGGAGTAGGAGGTGACACATGTCATGCTAACATCAGCGTGGTGATGTGGCAACACCAGAGGTTGCCAAGTGTCACCCATATTTGGCATTTTTGGGCCAATCCATGGACCAGTTAGATTTTGCCACATGGCAGTCCATACAGTATGTACAGTGACATGGCATTAACATGGCATGGTGACCTGGTAGGCTGAGTTGGAAACTGACGTAGCACCTGTACAGTGATGTGGCACTAACATGGAAGGCTGACAGTATAGTGGTTGATGTGGTCCAATAGAAGGTTTCCACGTGGCAGTAGGAAAATTCCAAATCACAACCCGTGAGCAGAATTTTGGAAAAAAATAGATTCGGCGGGTCCGCCAAATCTGGCAGGACCCCGCCAAATCCGACAACATACCAATGGATCGAACCCCGACTAGAAGCTTTGCCAAAATAGTGGAACGGAACATGGCATATATGTGTGTGTGTGTGTGTGTGTGTGTGTTACAACAGTCAAGCCAAAAGGGGAGGCCCGCGAGCTTGACCCTGGGACCTCTCCCCTTTCAATGCCTTAACACATGCGCCATAACAAACGGACCAATGGCCCAATGTTCTAATCAACGCCCAATTTATTACTTAAAAGGTACGTCCACCCAGAGCTCATAAGGGAGGCGTGCATGCTTACGATCAGACATGAAATTTGAGATAGGGTACGTCAACATTTATTGCAGGTTGCATGGCACGAAAACCGAGACATAATTCTTCTTGGGCCTGGGAGTGCCAAAGTCGGATTGAGGCGTGGAGACAGTCATTTTTGGGTAATTGGACACCATGAATTTAGCGGTGCTATCTGTTTTCTGATCTGAGCATTATTTCTGCAACTTGATTTAAGAATGAGGTATACTTATGTATTTTGCCAAATTATTTTTCCGAGTTAATGAAAAAGCCTACCCATTTGAGAGAAGGACCTGAAGACGTAGTCCAACAGGGACGAACTCCGTTATCAAGTTTTTATGTTCAAATTTGATGCTTATGTCTCTTCATTATTGAGATTTTCCTTCTTTAATGGTGCACTTTAATTTATGCTCATTTAATGCAATTCTTTATAAGCCACTCGATGAAAATATCCCAGATCATGTTGGTATCAGAGAAGTCATCTTTGACTTGAATTGTTGAGTGTGAATGCTTATTAGGGCCAAGCATAAGCAAGGTGAGGGAAATCTTCCCTCACTTATATGTTGATTCATGAAATCTTTTGGTGGTCCAAAAATCTCTCAGTGGGAAGGCGTTATCCAAAAAGTATCTAGAGAAGACTAAGAACGGCTCAGAACTCGTAGAAGCAACTCATGACGCTCAGAATGGCCTCAACAGACAAAGAAAGGGAAAAAATTCAAAGTTCTCAGGACCTGGTGAAAATGAAATCATCGTGAATAGCGCATCGCAAGATATCTAACAGTGTAAGTGACTCGTCAAACAGAGTTACGAATCAAAATATATTCGCGATCAAAATTTGGTCAACCTAGCCCAGTCAGCAGGGGGATGAGTCAGCATCCGTACTGTTGACGTCAGCACCAGTACGGATGACATCAGCATCCGTACAACACACGTGGTAGGAGAAGTAGGTGACATGTGTCATGATGACTTCATCATGGTGATGTGGCAAGACCAAAGGCTACCACTTGTCACCCATATTTGGCATTTCTAGGCCAATCCATGGACTAGTAAGATTTCACCACGTGGCAATCTGTACATTGATGTGGCGTTGATGTGGAATGGTGATATGGAAGTTGACATGGAATATGTACAGTGACATGGCACTGACATGGAAGGTTGATGGTACAATGGTTGACATGGTCCAATAGGAGGTTGCCACATGGCAGTGGGAAAATTCCCAATGACAACTCGTGAGAGGAATTTTGAAAAAAAATACATTTGGTGGGTCTGCCAAATCTAGCGGGACCCCGCCAAATCTAA
>JZKD02S2170903.1:16314-42350 GCA_000966675.3 Picea glauca
ATGACAAAGACATAGATGAATATCAAAATATTAGAAGAAGTAGGATTCACACCCTAGCATCTCACTCAATGCTCTTCCCCTACAACGATGTTGAACGATGGTGTTTTACCTACCTACAGAAAGAAACGACCACCATAATCAATGAGTTTAAAGTTCTTATCACTTCCTTAAATCCTGTAGATATCAAGATAAGATATAAAACCCCTCAACTTATAGTATCATTGGATGAGTCATTTTCAGAGAATTTTTGGGCGGAGAATGAAGACTTCGAAGATCTAATCGAAGATTAGTTATTTGGGGATGAAAGAAAAGTTAAGAAGGGAGAAACATATATCCCCGCACTATACCTGAAGAGACCATACAAGTTGTTGAACACAATCATCTGCAAACTATAGGGTGTATAGACCATCACACACTTCAGAATGGAATGGTTTTTGATGGCGTATACAATGGTGAAGACCAAACAAGTGTTCAATTGGGAAAATGTATTGGATTTCAACATTCTCAACAAGGATATGACAACTATAGGTATGAAATAACCTAGATTTTATACGATGAAATATATTATTGATGCATTCTTCTCTACACACAATTTCTGTACTTTCGAATGGAGTTGGACCCCAAGTCATACTCTAATACATATCTATTTCTCATAATTATGGGAAATAAATTACAAGGGATATTTGTATAGAATATGCGACTATTTCTTAGCTCCTCTGTACAAATTCATTTATGGGTTTTACTCACACGGGATATCCCAAGTATCCATAAAAACCCTAAAAGTGATAAGAGATTGATATGTAAATAAATATTATACCTATATTAGGTTGTATCGAAGTACTCGGCCACCACATCTCTTGCGCAAGTATGTGCTTGAAAATTTGTTAGCCAGGTAAATCACATATCAAATAGTAGATAAAGGGATCACATCCTATCTAGTAGAGGAAAACAAGAAATACTAGCTGATTTTCCCATTGCACGTAGGTAGATATACTTTTTCCAACAAACCCCATGTTGAGAAGGAAGTTGGAGCCTTGAGATAAATATGCTCGTGAACAGGGAGCTCAAAGGGGCATGGTCCTCATAATATAGTGTATGACCATATAAGATCATTTAAGCTCACAGAACAAGTCATTCATGAAGTGAACTTTGCAAAAGACCCCTTCAAAGAGGATTTATTTTTTGAAGAAGTATTAGACAGGTTGTAGAGTGAACCATCCAAGGAAAACCTCCAAAATCTAGAAGATGAAGATAGGTATGCATTCAAAGAGAAATTCAAAATGTTAATAGAAAAATACAATGAAAATCTAGAGGATAAATAAAAAGAACAAGCACAGAAAGTTGAGGACATAGAAATGATATCCAAAGAGGCAAAAGAAAGATATCGGAAAAGGAAAAGGGAAAATCTAGAAAGGAAGAGAACCAATCAATATGAAACCCTAGAAAAAATGGTGAAAGGAGAAAAGGGAACACTGAAAAGGAAAACAAATATGAAGAGGATATGGAGTTTTAAAACAAGAGAAAATAAGATTAGATACTCAAGCTAAAGAGGAAAGGAAGAAAGAAGAATATGAGAAAAAAAAATGCAATTGAGTCACAGGAAAAAATAGTGAAGAATACATAACTGGAAAACAAGAAAGAAAAGGAATAATTGAATAGATTTGTGGAAAACTCCAATGCTATAATAGTTACCATCCCTATTGAAGAATGCACTTCTTTGGAATTCATTCCATGGAACATTTCATAAACATGTAGCTTTCTTAAGGAATCCTCTTGGTTTCAGTTTTTTTTCAGGGTCGGAAATAGATGAGGTATGCTTATCATCTGGGTTTTCTTTGGTGTTCCTTCGACAGGATGCCAGCTTATTTAAAATTGTGGAGTTGCCAAGTGAATAATAAAATTTAGCCTTTAATAATGTGTTCATTCTTTGTTCACTATCAAAGAAGGAAACATGTGAATGTCGTTCTCCCAAGAAAAATAGTTTCATCTCTCTGTCCCCGACAACGACACCAAAATTTTATGTTGTTCCAAAGTTTATACTTAAGGCTTGAAAGTATAAAGTATAGGCATCCAAAAAGAGGGTGTATGATATAAAGAAAGGAAAAAAAAATTCTTAGGGGAAAAGGATCTATGGTTGATTTCTGAGTTGTCTTTGTCTAGCTTCCAATTGTTCCTGGATGCTAATGTCCTACTCAATGACTTCCCATGAACGTTCAAGTTCAACCCGGGTGGTAGCAGTTTTTAAGATGGTGTTAAAAAGAGTTAAAGTGATATTGGTCTGGTCTATGAGACCAGGTTCGATATTGGGTTGTCTCGTAACAGGTATTGTCATAGAGGAAAAAGAGTTTTAAATATTTGTTGTTGTTTTTAGGTTGTTGTTTCTATTTTATATTATGTAATAAAAAGTCCCAAATTTTGAATTAATAGTATAACAAAATCAAATGTCGTTTCCCGTATCTAAGTTAAAATGAAAATCATGCATGAAATGAAAGAAAACATAAAGTTGTGGAACAATGTGAGGCATCAACCAAGGAAGAATCTCACTTTGTGATAGAAGAAGACAATAGACAAGCAAAACTTTAATGAAGCATAAGATATAGAAATCTAAATAATTCACAGGTCTTGTACCCATTGATAGCCGATACAGAGGAAAAACTATAAACAATTAGATGTCTAAAATAATCAATGACCACAGTAGATGTTGTACTAAATTGAAGCTAATAATTCATCAAAGATGTATAAGGGATGGTATTAGATATGAAATAACAGAGGAACAAATAACTCAAACTTGACGGGATCTGGAGTCTTCGATTTGCATTTGTATTAATTCTGGCAAATGAAGCATTTCTTTGTTATAATCGGCCAAGGAAAAAAACCTTGATGTATCTTTCAAAATTGTATTTATACAAAGAAAATCATAAACCCTAGATGGTTGGTATTCTCCTAATCTCCTAGGTGCTAACAGTTACAGAATACAAAATTCGAACCATTTTGCTCGGTTACTTTTTACTTTTCTACCAGTTGGACAAAAATAAGCACACATGCATTGCCTAATCATTTCTTTGAAATGATTCCTTCGGTCAGTCCCAAACACTCGATGCACCTGTCTAGAAACTGCACCAAAATTCTAGAAGGTTCTGACGTGTCCTTTGACTCAAACACATACAACTTCCTCTTAATTTTGGGCATCCTATCTTCGATCTTTCCCTTGTCAAACTTTGTCGACTGCAAATGTAGATTTGGATTTATTAGCCACTTATCCATTTGGGTGGTGTCAAGCTGCTTCAATTGTGAAATCTCGATTTGGGCTTCATTCCATCTCTCCTTGATATGCAGTTGATACCTTACAACATTGATCTATCCTAATATCCTAGGACAATCACCTTTGCCAATGCCCAGTGTTTTTGTATCTAGCTGATCAAACACTTCTTCACATTCTTTCCTAACTTCTCTTGCCATTTTCCTTCTTTCGAAAATATTGGTCTAACATGTTTTTAATAGGATGTCTCCCCTGATCTGTTCTTCTATAGTCATTTTTGGGATTGTTGGTATTTCCTCTCTAGCCAAAAACACTAATGCCTTTCGAAAAGAAACACGAGCTGTTGTGGCATCTTTTTCCTTTAAAAAAATGCCATCCAGTGAGTGGCTTACTTCCAGAAAGTAGTTTTGAATGATTTCTATTTTAGAAAGCATGTTTTCTTGTTCCTCTCATAGTTTCTCATGCACCTCTAGTGCTTGGGCTTGAAATGTTCTTATATTCACAACTTTCCCTTTAATGGTATTCAACTTAGGCTGCAACTGTCTCACTAACTCTTCCTATCGAATAACCTATATTTGAATCATCTGCATCTTCTTGTTCACTTCCTCTAAACTAGACTTCAATAATTTCATTTCCTGCTTGTCAGCAGTCCTGGCGTTTTTAACTCTTTGATTTACCTCCTCTCGAATATTATTTCCTATGTGCCTTTTTTAGTCCTGGAATTGATCTATCATTTGAGTTTTCGGCTTCAGCCTTGTTTTCAAAGAGTCAACTAAGAATAAATTGGTAGTTTCCAAAGCTCCCATAGAGCCTACTACTTCTGTGGCGAAGTCTTCCTCTTCTAGGTTTTTCCAATCTACGAGCACTCCGTGTTTCTTCACCATTGTGACTTCTCTCAAATGCATCTCCTGTTTTACTACAACCTTCCTCTTTCTACTGAATAAGTAGTCAGAGGAAGGTATCTCTATAAATTCTAGATGGAGGGTCCCAAAAGTTGACTCTATAGGAGTTAATGATGCAATAGGGGTGCCCAATTATGAAGATTGAGTTTCTCCTATTGTTTTGGGGATATCAATAGGAATAGTTGAAGATGAAGGTGGAATCATTTGACTTGAATTTGAAGGAGTCTCGTATTTAGAACTTTTTTCAGACCCTGGATTATTTGATTGTGAAGCTTCTACATTTTGTGAGGATGTTTCAATCTTCTTTGGATTTTATTCTACATTCTCTTTATCATGAGCCTCTAATCTGAAACCTGGGGGAATACTTCCTTGATATGGAGGAGGGGTTTTTTATTCTCCCTATAGTATCTTCGACAAACCACTTTGCCTGTGCTTCTAGAAAGTCAAAAAGATAGTCCGTAGGTCGGGTGATAATTCCTAAACTCTTTCTAATATTTCCTCATAGGTTCTGGCTCCCTTGAACATGTTGTCACAGGGAGAAGCTTCATGTTCATACATATTCATATTTCAATGAGCAATATGATTTCGTACAATTTGATAAGGGTCATGTTTTTTGAGTTCAAGATCTACCAATTTGATGTCTTCCAGTGTTGCAGCTTCAACCTTGGAATGACCAAAGTGAAGCAGTGAACACTTCCCAATCTGTACAAGAAAAAGTGGCCAGAACGTCTTCTGAGATGCTTTCAATTATGTGTTGATGCCACCTATTATTATTTGGCAGGCCACCTCCCTACACACTAGTCTGTCGGGAAGGAATTTTGGAAGTGCGTGAGGAGAAATCGAGCACCCGAAAACCCTAACATAGGAGAAACCCTCTTCAATAAACCAATCTGCAATCGCCTTGAGGTTTCCCACGATTGACTCTAAAATACGAGGGGGTGCATAACCATACAAAATTTGGTGCAAAGGTATCACCACGTAGTGACAAATTTCATAAAATAAATATTTAACATTATCCTCCCATAGTTTAGAATGATAAACATGAATGGGCTCCGTGAGGGCTGGGTTCT
This sequence comes from Picea glauca, assembly GCA_000966675.3. Classification (NCBI taxonomy): domain Eukaryota; kingdom Viridiplantae; phylum Streptophyta; class Pinopsida; order Pinales; family Pinaceae; genus Picea; species Picea glauca. The sequence goes on from JZKD02S2170903.1 coordinate 21,546, forward strand.
AGCTCCAATTCATCAAGGGGAAAGGAGTCATGTAAAAAATAACATCCATAATATATGCAGACATGTAAAAAGATGCAAGTCGGCCTTTCAATTTTGTTGTTTGGTACTCTGCAATCTCCTTAGTTAGATTATCTGATAAAATTTTACCCCAGTTGAAACTGTAACACTCAGCTACTTCGTGTATAAGTGGCACCCATTCTGTAGGGAAATGGGTAGGGTTTTTCTTCCTGAAATGTCTACACAGCATCAAATCTATATAAACCATGTATTCATTTAATGAAGCTGTGGCATAACTGCCATGGGTATCATCTCTAAATATTGCTGGAATTCCCCACCATTCTTTGATTATACCTGGATATGTTGATCGAATTATGTACATTCCTTTCTTTGAAATTCCTCAACAAATTCAGAATTATAAATGTATTTATAAGTAGGGGGTAATTTATACATTACCTGGATGTGCTTGGGTCTGAACGAGTCAACGCCGACCTTTTGGCTGTCTAGAATGCTCCTTGTCTGAATGCCAATTTTCTCTAAAGCCCATCTTATCATGTCATTGTATGGCATGAGTCTCGGACGTGTGGATATTTTGTGAAGATCAGACTCTACTATATCTCTGAGTTTATTTTTAGTCCTTTCATTTCCAAAATCATCGAGGCAATTCCTAATCTCATAGTCTAAAGTTTCAAAAATCTGCCTCCAAGATTTGACTGAATCCATAGCATGTGGTGTAGTGTCAGATATAACATCTCCATCTAGATTTGATCTTTCACCTGCCTCCTCACTCTTCTTAGGCACTTTTCTGGGTGCCATGTCATTTGTGCTAAAATGAAAACCTGTTGCAGAGAAGAAATGCATGACTTCTTCTAAGTGTAACTCACTCCTAGTCTGAAAGTAAGAATGAAATTCAAAATAACAAACCTTTATTAACCTTTAACCTGTCTTAAATTTAGCGTACCGATACAGGCGATAAAAATTAAATTCTTTAATGGGGATGGTATGCATGGAGATACACACTTTATGTCAAAAAATATCTCGATTAATCCGTTATAGATACTGCCACATATCGGCAATTCAAAATTGGGATTTCGAAAGGAATGTCATCGAAAAATCCCGAATAGAGAAACATGAAAAGTTACTTAATACCCTTAATGATTGTTTTAAATTAAGTTAATTAAGTTTAAGAACTTAATTCTTTCGGGAATTTGTGTTTCAGAGTTTCGAGTATTGTGTCCCCAAGAGGCATGACACAAGTAAATCCTGAGTAGCAAAACTGCGATGGGATTTATTTAGGCGCTAACCACTTGTTTTGACCCCTTAATTAATCGTGGTCAGGGGTTAGTGTTTACTTTTCGTGGATTGGATTATCGAGACTCCGATGACTCTTTAATGCAAGAAATCTTGAATCACGAAATCATGATGGGATTTATTATCATTAAACCTTCTTACTTCTTAATAAACATAGCATTAGCTTTTAATAACTTCAGGACTTCAGGAATCAGGGTTTAAGAAGACTCAAGGTCGACTCTTTGATTTCCCAAATTGTGACTTATTAACGATCTGTTAAGTATGTTTTAAACCTTAATTAATCATGATTAAAAGCTATTTCGTGAAAAGCACGTCGGGATATTTGAAATGTTGCTTAACTTGAGATGGCCAAAAAAGAACATGTGAAAGGATTAGAAGGTTGTTAACGTTTTTAATTATTACTTTAAAATCTTTTCAATTCCTTTTAAACAATCACTTTTTAGAGACTTTGGTACCAAGAATTTTGGGGTTGTTATTAAAAAACATACTTTGTGAATAGTCAAACCCCGAAGCCCAAAAATACTGAAAGACCTTTTTTACCCCTTTTTAGAACTAAGGGCGACTCTGTAACTAGAGAAAAAAGGAGATTTGGATTTAGAAAAGAAAAATAAACTTTGTTTCAAAACCATGTACTAGTATTGTACCATGCCAAGCATCAACCATGTACCACAACCTATACCACAATGGGTGCATCAACCATGGACCAACACCTATACCAAACTGTGCATCAACCATGCACCTCAGCATGTACCATATGCCTCAACCATCAACCATGAATACCAAGTACCAATCATCTAACATACCATGTATCAACCATGTACATCAACAATGTACATCAACACCTATACCATATACCATATACCATGAAATGTGTCTCAACCATATACCATATAACTCTCAATCATGCCATGTACCATAAGATAAGCCTCATGTATATGCAAATGTCAAAAAGATGTGCCTCTAACAATGAACCATAACAACCATATACCAAGTACCAAGAGTATATCTCAAGTATGCAACAATATCACCTCAACCATATGCATTCATGTACCATCAAGGGATTCCAAGACATGCCTTAAGCATTTTCCATACCATCCAATATACAATCCTAAAAAAAATACATAAAATACATACCTTTACTCATGAAAACTTGAAGCATACCATCTTAGATCCTGTAGAAACTGTGTTGTACCATCAAACCTTGTTGCAACTCAAACAAAAATAATTTTTCTTCAAAGATTTGCCTCATATCCACAACATGTCCTCATGCTTCCTGCATATGTACGCGACCTGTCCTCCTGCATATCATGTATGTACATGACATTTCCTTATGCAACCCACATATAAAATCAGAAAACTAGGGGTTCTAGTTTTCTGCAACTCCGAAACTTTCTCTCCTTCAAACTCCTTCTTTTCCTCAAACTTGATATGTTAGATTCAACCTCAAATTCACTAATATATTTACCAAAATATAGACCATAACATTCATAGGATATATATTCAATGTAAGTGTGTATTTCCAAATGAGAGACTCTTTCAGGTGTATTTATACTTGTGCTAGGTAATCTCTTTCATTATTTTAGGGGTTTCTTGTTACAACCACTTCACCCTTTCGCCAAGACTTGTAGCCCACTAGGAGCTTCTTGACCACTCTTGGGGATTACAACTTTACAAGGCCATATCTCCCTAACTGGGAGGAACCACGCGAAATTCCACATATCACTAAAAATGGAACAACGTTTATTATCCATCTATGTTACTCTTACCTAAAATTTCATTTTCCTTCATGTCCATATTCCTTAGTCAATTCTAGGTCCCATAAACACACCTTAGGGGCTACATGTAGACTACATAAAATGTACCCAACTAACTCATTGTTAGTCTTGACCATACAAATGTAAATCAACTTTCCAACATCTTTGGACCTCTCCAAGGGTGCACATCAATCTCTAAGGGTTGACATCAATATTTAAGATCACTCTCCAAGGGTTGACATTAATGACAACCAATTTCCAAAACCAACTGTCCAACAATATCACCCTTTGGAATTGATGGCAACACTTAGACATGGAAACACTCATGCTCATTCTCCCCCTGTGATCATCTCTCCTCATCAATGTTTCCATCTCCACCCATTTGACATTAGTGGAAAAGGGTATTTCCCCTTGGGGATGCTCCCCTGTATTCATGCCTATGTTCTTCCTCTTCATCTTTGACCAAAGGTTAACTCCCCCTATCAATATGTCTCCTTCTAATATTGTACCTACTATAATAAATCACGGGTAAAAGAATATCTCCCCCTATGAGTATGTATATCCATTTGTATGCTACTGGTATTCCTTTTTGGATCTCTCTATCTAATGATTTTTCTTCCCTTGAATTTTATGTAAGATGTATATGTTTCCTTTCCTCTCTTCTAGTGTTATTTATTGTCCATTTCTTCTTCCTCTTGAATTTCACTGACATATATAAAAATCATTCAAATTTAAATTTCTTCATTTACTTCTCATGTACACTTTATCATATTGTTCAACAATGTCCTTCTGATGATATAGCTTATGCTGACAGTTTCTCTTTCCCTGTTATGTTATACCTTTCACTTCTTTCCTTTTTGTGACCAACTGATTGTAGCTAATTTCACTGATTCCAATTGTAAATATGATATTATGCATATGACATGTGTTTCATGTACCTATTAAGCTTCTCATGAATCCATGTATGTCCATATGTCACAAACTACTCATAGCCCTACTACTCAATTGTCCACAATGTTGACCCATCTGTCACTGTACCATTCTACAAAATTCTCTTGAATATAATACAATTGATCATCACATGTTCATGTTGATAAAAAAGAATCAAATATGTCCACAAATCTGATCTATATTCTCATCAAAATCTACATGTCTGGAAAAAAATGTACTGAATATATCCCTGCTTGAATACATGCGTACAATATAATCATAAACTTCTTCCTACCAAATGATACTTGTGTGGGAACACAATGTCTCAACTGATCAATATGTTACTATGTACTTCTTCTATTTGACTTCTCTGAATCTATCTATGAAAACACTTCATACTTCTCGAAAGATGGTTCTTTGATTTTTAGTGTCTACTGCATGGACTCCCCATGTTCAACATTGTTGGATGTAGACCCAATCAAGGGAAAAGGCTATTTTTGGGAAGAAAAGCATGAAGGGAAGAAAGAACATCTGTAAGGAAAAGCATCACGTGTGAGGGAAGCATGTAAGGTGTGCATGAAAGGAAGACCTAATGACATTAGGGTTACAATTTTTGCAATGTAATGTAATGGTTGATGAGCCAAGAATATAAATAAGTAGTACTCAGGGGACAGAATGGGATGTCAGAGAGACCAGTGGAACATGGAGAGTTCAAAAGTTGTAAGGTTTGTAAGAACTGTACTATTCCATAAGCTGGTGATCTAGAGAAGCAACGAGCGACTCGATCCTGAGGGTTATATCACAGGATGAGGAGCCTAGTGCAATCTATTCAGCCTCATAGGGATCGAGGAGTTAGTTTGTAAACATGCGCAGTGTGAAATATTACTGAACCATAATAAAGAGCTTGAGAGCTAGATATTTGTGGACGTAGCCTAGGAGGGGGTGAACCATGGTAACACTTGTGTTGTGTGATTGAATGTATGCATATGTAATGTTGTTAAGTATTGAATGTTAGATGAATGAATGAAGGAACTAGTTAGATATGATATTTCACATGCATGAATAGAATGATTTCTTTAATCATATGTTAGACTGAATAAATAAATATCACAAGGTACACCCATAGATATCCACTCATTCTCAAGATGCAAACACCTGAGTATTGCAGCCACCCATAGAGCTATCTCGGGTGAGACTGCACAGTACACCCTGTGTGTTGCGTTTCCTTCTGGTTTACTAGGGGGGCGATAGTTTTAGAGGGATTTTGTTGGGATCTTGTTCAATATGAACCTGGGTCAATATATGATAGTAAGGAAGGATCATAATAGATCACTGATAAATTAGAATAAACAAATGGAAACAAACAAATGGTTATGTTTACGGTTGGTTGGAACAGGATGGGATTGAGTGAATCATATTTGCGGAAGACACGTCAAAAGAATGGGATCGGATGACAAGACGTTAAAAGAATGAGAATCTAAAAGGGGATGTTGAGACCGTGGAACCCAACGAAGGTAGAGATAGAGAGCTGCTTGAAAACAAAGGAGTTAGTGTTTGCACCAAAAGATAATAGAAACTTGAAGTTGACACCGTGAAAATACCTGGACAAGTACGTATTCAATAAATTGCATGAAGTATTTTTCTATGATTTCCCGCATGTGTTGCAGGAGTGGATATTAAGGTTGAAAAAAAACCATCCTACAAATTGAATTAGACAGGTAGAGTGGATTTATGTAGAGATCATGTAGTTACAACAAGTTGATAATAGATTTACGCGTGCAATATATTTTTGGTTAGACAACATTGTTGTAGGATTTATCGTAGAATTGGCAGTAGATACGACAAAGTCTTACAACGCAGCAGAGAAAGAGTTCTTGGAGGGACCTTGAGGTAGGTATAATAGATTGTTATACACTTCCATTAAGATATTACTATATAACAAAGGTGTAATTAAAATGGCCTCATACAACTAAACTTATCTACGTGCATGGGGGAAGGGGGGAAGCACTGACAAGAGAAGGATAAATGGAGGGATAAATGGATAAAGAAAATAAGGAGGAGGCCTTGGATCCAATCATGATGGACTACGACCAGATCAAGTAGATCATGGAAATAGTTGGAAGAACCCGCAGTGGAGTACCCTACAAATATAAGATGAACACCAAGAAGGGAGTTGTAGCCATGAGGGAGGGATTGGAATGTGATGAAGAAGAGGTAGAGGACCTCTGGACTGTGGAGAAGATTGAGGAAATATTGTGTGGGACATATGAGAGGAAAATGAGAGGCCCAAGAGAGGGAATAAAAGGAAACACTCCTATCCATATCAGTGTCAGTGTGGAACCCATAAACCCATGTGCAACCAATACACCAATAAGAACACCACCATTTAGAGAACCGAAATTTGGGAGAAGGAAGACAACAAGAAGTACATCTACACAGGGAAAAACAATTGGGGGAGCCAGTTTAGGAAGAATTAGTCAAGTATTTACACTGTGTGGAGGTAGTATTTCATCATTCAGGATGGCAGGACATGATCCTACCATTAGGTTACCAGAATTCAAAGGAGAGACATCAAAGGACCCATAGAAGAACTTGTATTTGTGAAAATATATGGGAAGAAAAATAGATCACATATGAGGACACTAAACTTGCAAAGTTATCTATCACGCTAAGAGATCATGTATTGGATTTGTACATGAGTTTAGTTGGAAATAGTCCATCAGGGACAACCAAAACGATTGGAGATATCAAAAATATATTGATAAATGAATTCTAGAAGCATATTTCAGAGGATCAATACATGAATGAGATGATAGAGATTAGACAGAAACTAGGATAATCTGTGTGGGAGATTGACCAGATATTTAAACGATTGAATGGAAAGCTAAAGTATGCCATGAAATATATGCAACATAGGTATTTGTTGGTCAATTCATTGCTACCACACTTTAAATACCCCTTGCGACAATAGAAGTTTCAAACCCAGGCAGAGACTCTACAGGCAGTCCTACAAATGGAATAGAACCAATATCATAATATTGATCCAACCATAGAGGAGTTGAAGGAGGATATGAAGAACTTAACATTTTAGCTAAAATAGAACAAAGGGAAAGAAAAAAGAGAATTGGTTTGGTGTACCACATGTAAGACATAAGGACACCATAAGAATGGATGCCAAAAATTTATGCAGTACATGTCAACAGGATTTCCAAAATTGTTGCCCATAGGAGGACTATGGTGTGAGATATGTAAGAAAAAGGGGCATGATCCATATCATTGTCCAATGATGCATAAATACCATATAGTACCTAAGATTTCATATTGAAACTTTTGCAAGTCAGTAGGTCATGATCACAAGGATTGCAGGACCATGGACCCGATGAGGGAAATAACATCATATGCTTACAGGGTGTAGGAATAAATGATGACTGAGAAATTTGCACCACATTCTAACCAAGTAACAACCCCGTATAACACTGTGCAACAAAAATAAAACATTGCACAACTACAGTACAATACCGCGCAACCACACTATAATCACACGCACCACGAGGAGATTGAGATGGCTACATAGGTGGAGGAAGAGGAAGAGGACTAGTCGTATGCCACAATTGTCAAAAACCAAGACACTATGCAAGATTATGTCCACTTCCACCTATGACATGTATGTATTTTCGTGTATCAGATCATGATACAGAAGAATTTCCTACACTATTGGGGAAGATCCAGGAAAAGAGAAATCAGAACAATCAGAATGTTCAGTAGATTTTGGTGGAAGAAAGGGATGACGGAAGAAATATCAACATATTTATTAAGGGAGGAGCTAAGACATGAAATGACACAGTAAGACAAGATCCATCACAACACCAATGGGTNTATTCATTCCTATGTTCTTCCTCTTCATCTTTGACCAAAGGTTAACTCCCCCTATCAATATGTCTCCTTCTAATATTGTACCTGCTATAATAAATCATGGGTAAAAGAATATATCCCCCTATGAGTATGTATATCCATTTGTATGCTACTGGTATTCCTTTTTGGATCTCTCTATCTGATGATTTTTCTTCCCTTGAATTTTATGTAAGATGTATATGTTTCCTTTCCTCTCTTCTAGTGTTATTTATTGTCAATTTCTTCTTCCTCTTGAATTTCACTGACATATATAAAAATCATTCAAATTTCAATTTCTTCATTTACTTCTCATGTACACTTTATCATATTGTTCAACAATGTCCTTCTGATGATATAGCTTATGCTGATGGTTTCTCTTTCCCTGTTATGTTATACCTTTCACTTCTTTCCTTTTTGTGACCAACTGATTGCAGCTAATTTCACTGATTCCAATTGTAAATATGATATTATGCATCTGACATGTGTTTCATGTACCTATTAAGCTTCTCATGAATCCATGTATGTCCATATGTCACAAACTACTCATAGCCCTACTACTCAATTGTCCACAATGTTGACCCATCTGTCACTGTACCATTCTACAAAATTCTCTTGAATATAATACAATTGATCATCACATGTTCATGTTGATAAAAAAGAATCAAATATGTCCACAAATCTGATCTATATTCTCATCAAAATCTACATGTCTGGAAAAAAATGTACTGAATATATCCCTGCTTGAATACATGCGTACAATATAATCATAAACTTCTTCCTACCAAATGATACTTGTGTGGGAACACAATGTCTCAACTGATCAATATGTTACTATGTACTTCTTCTATTTGACTTCTCTGAATCTATCTATGAAAACACTTCATACTTCTCGAAAGATGGTTCTTTGATTTTTAGTGTCTACTGCATGGACTCCCCATGTTCAACATTGTTGGATGTAGACCCAATCAAGGGAAAAGGCTATTTTTGGGAAGAAAAGCATGAAGGGAAGAAAGAACATCTGTAAGGAAAAGCATCACGTGTGAGGGAAGCATGTAAGGTGTGCATGAAAGGAAGACCTAATGACATTAGGGTTACAATTTTTGCAATGTAATGTAATGGTTGATGAGCCAAGAATATAAATAAGTAGTACTCAGGGGACAGAATGGGATGTCAGAGAGACCAGTGGAACATGGAGAGTTCAAAAGTTGTAAGGTTTGTAAGAACTGTACTATTCCATAAGCTGGTGATCTAGAGAAGCAACGAGCGACTCGATCCTGAGGGTTATATCACAGGATGAGGAGCCTAGTGCAATCTATTCAGCCTCATAGGGATCGAGGAGTTAGTTTGTAAACATGCGCAGTGTGAAATATTACTGAACCATAATAAAGAGCTTGAGAGCTAGATATTTGTGGACGTAGCCTAGGAGGGGGTGAACCATGGTAACACTTGTGTTGTGTGATTGAATGTATGCATATGTAATGTTGTTAAGTATTGAATGTTAGATGAATGAATGAAGGAACTAGTTAGATATGATATTTCACATGCATGAATAGAATGATTTCTTTAATCATATGTTAGACTGAATAAATAAATATCACAAGGTACACCCATAGATATCCACTCATTCTCAAGATGCAAACACCTGAGTATTGCAGCCACCCATAGAGCTATCTCGGGTGAGACTGCACAGTACACCCTGTGTGTTGCGTTTCCTTCTGGTTTACTAGGGGGGCGATAGTTTTAGAGGGATTTTGTTGGGATCTTGTTCAATATGAACCTGGGTCAATATATGATAGTAAGGAAGGATCATAATAGATCACTGATAAATTAGAATAAACAAATGGAAACAAACAAATGGTTATGTTTACGGTTGGTTGGAACAGGATGGGATTGAGTGAATCATATTTGCGGAAGACACGTCAAAAGAATGGGATCGGATGACAAGACGTTAAAAGAATGAGAATCTAAAAGGGGATGTTGAGACCGTGGAACCCAACGAAGGTAGAGATAGAGAGCTGCTTGAAAACAAAGGAGTTAGTGTTTGCACCAAAAGATAATAGAAACTTGAAGTTGACACCGTGAAAATACCTGGACAAGTACGTATTCAATAAATTGCATGAAGTATTTTTCTATGATTTCCCGCATGTGTTGCAGGAGTGGATATTAAGGTTGAAAAAAAACCATCCTACAAATTGAATTAGACAGGTAGAGTGGATTTATGTAGAGATCATGTAGTTACAACAAGTTGATAATAGATTTACGCGTGCAATATATTTTTGGTTAGACAACATTGTTGTAGGATTTATCGTAGAATTGGCAGTAGATACGACAAAGTCTTACAACGCAGCAGAGAAAGAGTTCTTGGAGGGACCTTGAGGTAGGTATAATAGATTGTTATACACTTCCATTAAGATATTACTATATAACAAAGGTGTAATTAAAATGGCCTCATACAACTAAACTTATCTACGTGCATGGGGGAAGGGGGGAAGCACTGACAAGAGAAGGATAAATGGAGGGATAAATGGATAAAGAAAATAAGGAGGAGGCCTTGGATCCAATCATGATGGACTACGACCAGATCAAGTAGATCATGGAAATAGTTGGAAGAACCCGCAGTGGAGTACCCTACAAATATAAGATGAACACCAAGAAGGGAGTTGTAGCCATGAGGGAGGGATTGGAATGTGATGAAGAAGAGGTAGAGGACCTCTGGACTGTGGAGAAGATTGAGGAAATATTGTGTGGGACATATGAGAGGAAAATGAGAGGCCCAAGAGAGGGAATAAAAGGAAACACTCCTATCCATATCAGTGTCAGTGTGGAACCCATAAACCCATGTGCAACCAATACACCAATAAGAACACCACCATTTAGAGAACCGAAATTTGGGAGAAGGAAGACAACAAGAAGTACATCTACACAGGGAAAAACAATTGGGGGAGCCAGTTTAGGAAGAATTAGTCAAGTATTTACACTGTGTGGAGGTAGTATTTCATCATTCAGGATGGCAGGACATGATCCTACCATTAGGTTACCAGAATTCAAAGGAGAGACATCAAAGGACCCATAGAAGAACTTGTATTTGTGAAAATATATGGGAAGAAAAATAGATCACATATGAGGACACTAAACTTGCAAAGTTATCTATCACGCTAAGAGATCATGTATTGGATTTGTACATGAGTTTAGTTGGAAATAGTCCATCAGGGACAACCAAAACGATTGGAGATATCAAAAATATATTGATAAATGAATTCTAGAAGCATATTTCAGAGGATCAATACATGAATGAGATGATAGAGATTAGACAGAAACTAGGATAATCTGTGTGGGAGATTGACCAGATATTTAAACGATTGAATGGAAAGCTAAAGTATGCCATGAAATATATGCAACATAGGTATTTGTTGGTCAATTCATTGCTACCACACTTTAAATACCCCTTGCGACAATAGAAGTTTCAAACCCAGGCAGAGACTCTACAGGCAGTCCTACAAATGGAATAGAACCAATATCATAATATTGATCCAACCATAGAGGAGTTGAAGGAGGATATGAAGAACTTAACATTTTAGCTAAAATAGAACAAAGGGAAAGAAAAAAGAGAATTGGTTTGGTGTACCACATGTAAGACATAAGGACACCATAAGAATGGATGCCAAAAATTTATGCAGTACATGTCAACAGGATTTCCAAAATTGTTGCCCATAGGAGGACTATGGTGTGAGATATGTAAGAAAAAGGGGCATGATCCATATCATTGTCCAATGATGCATAAATACCATATAGTACCTAAGATTTCATATTGAAACTTTTGCAAGTCAGTAGGTCATGATCACAAGGATTGCAGGACCATGGACCCGATGAGGGAAATAACATCATATGCTTACAGGGTGTAGGAATAAATGATGACTGAGAAATTTGCACCACATTCTAACCAAGTAACAACCCCGTATAACACTGTGCAACAAAAATAAAACATTGCACAACTACAGTACAATACCGCGCAACCACACTATAATCACACGCACCACGAGGAGATTGAGATGGCTACATAGGTGGAGGAAGAGGAAGAGGACTAGTCGTATGCCACAATTGTCAAAAACCAAGACACTATGCAAGATTATGTCCACTTCCACCTATGACATGTATGTATTTTCGTGTATCAGATCATGATACAGAAGAATTTCCTACACTATTGGGGAAGATCCAGGAAAAGAGAAATCAGAACAATCAGAATGTTCAGTAGATTTTGGTGGAAGAAAGGGATGACGGAAGAAATATCAACATATTTATTAAGGGAGGAGCTAAGACATGAAATGACACAGTAAGACAAGATCCATCACAACACCAATGGGTGAAGAAGAATGCCAAAGCGTAGAAGCAACTTCATGTGCAGAATGAAAAAGAGATATTCAAGAAGGCTAGACAAGAATTCTTGAAGCCAGACATTGCATAGACATCAACTATGCAACATACTCATGAAGTAACAACATATGAGATGCCTCTAGTGTTGGATCACACTAAAGAAGCACAACCCCTAGGACAAGTATGTACGATTAAGTGTTTTTTTCAATCCTGTGTTAAACTACTAAATGATCCATCACCTGTTAAAATGTTACAAAATATGCTAGAAATATATAGCACAAAGGTAGAAGGAAAGATAGAACAGAAAATAGTTAATCATCTGCATACAAGGAGGAGAATAAGCAGAAAATTTTGACTAAACACCAACATTGGAGATTTCAACATGGGAGATATTATAATGGATTTAGGATTTGAAGTAAATGTGTTACCCAAGAAGACATGGAAATGTATGGGAGAGCCCACATTAGGATATTNTGACATGTGTTTCATGTACCTATTAAGCTTCTCATGAATCCATGTATGTCCATATGTCACAAACTACTCATAGCCCTACTACTCAATTGTCCACAATGTTGACCCATCTGTCACTGTACCATTCTACAAAATTCTCTTGAATATAATACAATTGATCATCACATGTTCATGTTGATAAAAAAGAATCAAATATGTCCACAAATCTGATCTATATTCTCATCAAAATCTACATGTCTGGAAAAAAATGTACTGAATATATCCCTGCTTGAATACATGCGTACAATATAATCATAAACTTCTTCCTACCAAATGATACTTGTGTGGGAACACAATGTCTCAACTGATCAATATGTTACTATGTACTTCTTCTATTTGACTTCTCTGAATCTATCTATGAAAACACTTCATACTTCTCGAAAGATGGTTCTTTGATTTTTAGTGTCTACTGCATGGACTCCCCATGTTCAACATTGTTGGATGTAGACCCAATCAAGGGAAAAGGCTATTTTTGGGAAGAAAAGCATGAAGGGAAGAAAGAACATCTGTAAGGAAAAGCATCACGTGTGAGGGAAGCATGTAAGGTGTGCATGAAAGGAAGACCTAATGACATTAGGGTTACAATTTTTGCAATGTAATGTAATGGTTGATGAGCCAAGAATATAAATAAGTAGTACTCAGGGGACAGAATGGGATGTCAGAGAGACCAGTGGAACATGGAGAGTTCAAAAGTTGTAAGGTTTGTAAGAACTGTACTATTCCATAAGCTGGTGATCTAGAGAAGCAACGAGCGACTCGATCCTGAGGGTTATATCACAGGATGAGGAGCCTAGTGCAATCTATTCAGCCTCATAGGGATCGAGGAGTTAGTTTGTAAACATGCGCAGTGTGAAATATTACTGAACCATAATAAAGAGCTTGAGAGCTAGATATTTGTGGACGTAGCCTAGGAGGGGGTGAACCATGGTAACACTTGTGTTGTGTGATTGAATGTATGCATATGTAATGTTGTTAAGTATTGAATGTTAGATGAATGAATGAAGGAACTAGTTAGATATGATATTTCACATGCATGAATAGAATGATTTCTTTAATCATATGTTAGACTGAATAAATAAATATCACAAGGTACACCCATAGATATCCACTCATTCTCAAGATGCAAACACCTGAGTATTGCAGCCACCCATAGAGCTATCTCGGGTGAGACTGCACAGTACACCCTGTGTGTTGCGTTTCCTTCTGGTTTACTAGGGGGGCGATAGTTTTAGAGGGATTTTGTTGGGATCTTGTTCAATATGAACCTGGGTCAATATATGATAGTAAGGAAGGATCATAATAGATCACTGATAAATTAGAATAAACAAATGGAAACAAACAAATGGTTATGTTTACGGTTGGTTGGAACAGGATGGGATTGAGTGAATCATATTTGCGGAAGACACGTCAAAAGAATGGGATCGGATGACAAGACGTTAAAAGAATGAGAATCTAAAAGGGGATGTTGAGACCGTGGAACCCAACGAAGGTAGAGATAGAGAGCTGCTTGAAAACAAAGGAGTTAGTGTTTGCACCAAAAGATAATAGAAACTTGAAGTTGACACCGTGAAAATACCTGGACAAGTACGTATTCAATAAATTGCATGAAGTATTTTTCTATGATTTCCCGCATGTGTTGCAGGAGTGGATATTAAGGTTGAAAAAAAACCATCCTACAAATTGAATTAGACAGGTAGAGTGGATTTATGTAGAGATCATGTAGTTACAACAAGTTGATAATAGATTTACGCGTGCAATATATTTTTGGTTAGACAACATTGTTGTAGGATTTATCGTAGAATTGGCAGTAGATACGACAAAGTCTTACAACGCAGCAGAGAAAGAGTTCTTGGAGGGACCTTGAGGTAGGTATAATAGATTGTTATACACTTCCATTAAGATATTACTATATAACAAAGGTGTAATTAAAATGGCCTCATACAACTAAACTTATCTACGTGCATGGGGGAAGGGGGGAAGCACTGACAAGAGAAGGATAAATGGAGGGATAAATGGATAAAGAAAATAAGGAGGAGGCCTTGGATCCAATCATGATGGACTACGACCAGATCAAGTAGATCATGGAAATAGTTGGAAGAACCCGCAGTGGAGTACCCTACAAATATAAGATGAACACCAAGAAGGGAGTTGTAGCCATGAGGGAGGGATTGGAATGTGATGAAGAAGAGGTAGAGGACCTCTGGACTGTGGAGAAGATTGAGGAAATATTGTGTGGGACATATGAGAGGAAAATGAGAGGCCCAAGAGAGGGAATAAAAGGAAACACTCCTATCCATATCAGTGTCAGTGTGGAACCCATAAACCCATGTGCAACCAATACACCAATAAGAACACCACCATTTAGAGAACCGAAATTTGGGAGAAGGAAGACAACAAGAAGTACATCTACACAGGGAAAAACAATTGGGGGAGCCAGTTTAGGAAGAATTAGTCAAGTATTTACACTGTGTGGAGGTAGTATTTCATCATTCAGGATGGCAGGACATGATCCTACCATTAGGTTACCAGAATTCAAAGGAGAGACATCAAAGGACCCATAGAAGAACTTGTATTTGTGAAAATATATGGGAAGAAAAATAGATCACATATGAGGACACTAAACTTGCAAAGTTATCTATCACGCTAAGAGATCATGTATTGGATTTGTACATGAGTTTAGTTGGAAATAGTCCATCAGGGACAACCAAAACGATTGGAGATATCAAAAATATATTGATAAATGAATTCTAGAAGCATATTTCAGAGGATCAATACATGAATGAGATGATAGAGATTAGACAGAAACTAGGATAATCTGTGTGGGAGATTGACCAGATATTTAAACGATTGAATGGAAAGCTAAAGTATGCCATGAAATATATGCAACATAGGTATTTGTTGGTCAATTCATTGCTACCACACTTTAAATACCCCTTGCGACAATAGAAGTTTCAAACCCAGGCAGAGACTCTACAGGCAGTCCTACAAATGGAATAGAACCAATATCATAATATTGATCCAACCATAGAGGAGTTGAAGGAGGATATGAAGAACTTAACATTTTAGCTAAAATAGAACAAAGGGAAAGAAAAAAGAGAATTGGTTTGGTGTACCACATGTAAGACATAAGGACACCATAAGAATGGATGCCAAAAATTTATGCAGTACATGTCAACAGGATTTCCAAAATTGTTGCCCATAGGAGGACTATGGTGTGAGATATGTAAGAAAAAGGGGCATGATCCATATCATTGTCCAATGATGCATAAATACCATATAGTACCTAAGATTTCATATTGAAACTTTTGCAAGTCAGTAGGTCATGATCACAAGGATTGCAGGACCATGGACCCGATGAGGGAAATAACATCATATGCTTACAGGGTGTAGGAATAAATGATGACTGAGAAATTTGCACCACATTCTAACCAAGTAACAACCCCGTATAACACTGTGCAACAAAAATAAAACATTGCACAACTACAGTACAATACCGCGCAACCACACTATAATCACACGCACCACGAGGAGATTGAGATGGCTACATAGGTGGAGGAAGAGGAAGAGGACTAGTCGTATGCCACAATTGTCAAAAACCAAGACACTATGCAAGATTATGTCCACTTCCACCTATGACATGTATGTATTTTCGTGTATCAGATCATGATACAGAAGAATTTCCTACACTATTGGGGAAGATCCAGGAAAAGAGAAATCAGAACAATCAGAATGTTCAGTAGATTTTGGTGGAAGAAAGGGATGACGGAAGAAATATCAACATATTTATTAAGGGAGGAGCTAAGACATGAAATGACACAGTAAGACAAGATCCATCACAACACCAATGGGTAAAGAATAATGCCAAAGCGTAGAAGCAGCTTCATGTGCAGAATGAAAAAGAGATATTCAAGAAGGCTAGACAAGAATTCTTGAAGCCAGACATTGCATTGACATCAACTATGCAACATACTCATGAAGTAACAACATATGAGATTCCTCTAGTGTTGGATCACACTAAAGAAGCACAACCCCTAGGACAAGTATGTATGATTACGTGTTTTTTTCAATCCTGTGTTAAACTACTAAATGATCCATCACCTGTTAAAATGTTACAAAATATGCTATAAAGATATAGCACAAAGGTAGAAGGAAAGATAGAACATAAAATAGTTAATCATTTGCATACAAGGAGGAGAATAAGCATAAAATTCTGACTGAACACCAACATTGGAGATTTCAACATGGGAGATATTATAATGGATTTAGGATTTGAAGTAAATGTGTTACCCAAGAAGACATGGAAATGTATGGGAGAGCCCACATTAGGATATTCACCTGTTAAGTTGAAACTAGCAAATCAACACAAATTTCTACCAATTGGAAGGCTAAAATGGGTGACAGTAGATCTGGATGGAGTGTTCACTAAATCTGATTTCAAAGTGATAGAGATATTGGATGGAACAACACCTTATCCAACATTTCTTGGATTGGATTGGGATTTTGACAATCAGACCATAATCAAATTAAAGATGAGGAAGATGACATTTGAGTCGGGATAATACATATTCATTGAACCATTGGACCCATCAGAAGGGGAAAGGTTTGTAGAACCCACTTGTTTAGACTTGGAGGAAATTAACCAGTTGTATAGAACAACCGCATGAGAAAAAGATTATGTGATTTCCATTGCATATGGGGTACTCAGTTGGATAATTATTGTGTCATGCACGTCGGAATCAGATATAGGATTAGAGAATTGGCAGCAGAGGTTACACAAAGTCTCCAAAAGAAGATGCATAAGAATAGATCGTGCAGTAAGACGAGTAGGTACAGAGATAAGGGAACCTCCCAGCTTCCATGGGGTGAATGACTTAGAAGCATTATTAACAATATATGAAGAGGAAGAATTAGAAAATATGATTCTCTTAGATATGGATATAACACTCAAGGAAACACTTGCAATATGGTGGGGTGCACACAAAGAGACAGTCAAGGATTGGTACTAATGTAAGCAGTTACTGCGCATCAGATTTGGCGCAAAATAGGGAAGCAACCAACTGCATAAATATGACAGAAAAGGGGAAACAATAGAACAATTGGAGAAGTGAAGAACACTATGGAGGATGACACCACCAGAGGAATGGCCTCATCATTTTATTCACATATTAGAAGGGATTCCAACAAACTAGTATACAGACCAGGAATTGCGCAGAGGAACTAAAAACTAGATAATATTACAGCAAGATTTTACAATCGCTTTCTCATTTGAATATGAGAACCCCAACATAGACTCATCACTCAAACAAATCATAGGGGCGATGTTCATTAAAGAAACAAAATTTAAACTTATGACCGAATATCAATAGCAGAATAGACAGACATTAAAAGAACTATTGTCATTCTACCATGTGTACGAAGAAGCACCAAATGAAGATGACCCATGCAACATTCAGATAACGAAAGGTGAAGGTGAAAGAGAGGCGGAAGTTCCACCTCTATATTCATGGGTATTTTTTGTGTCGATCAAGGTGAAGAAAGTCAACATTGGGACAGTTGTGAATCCCAAAATGGCCAACATTGGAGACTATTGGGATGAGAAAACAATAGAAAGCATAACATAGCTACTGTGTGAGTACAATGACCTATTCCTAGAAACGTTCATAGAAATGAAAGGAATATCAGGAGAGCTAGGTTAAATTAATATAAATCTCATATCTGAGGAAAGACCGATCAAACATAGACCATATAGAATAAACCCAATATATAAGCAAAAAATGAAAGAAAAAATTGATAGGATGTTAGAGGTCGGAATCATAGAACGAATGGAGAAATCTGAATGGGTAAGACCTATGGTAGTTCAAGAGAAGAATCAGGGAGGGATAATAATATTCTTTGAAATAAGGAAGTTGAATTATGCTTTCCTACATGACCCTTTCCCTACTCCTTTCACATATGAGGTGTCGGGGATGTAGGAAGTCGAGAAGCTTACTCATTCACCGATGGATTCTCAGGCTACCATCAGATCAAGATAGCTCCAGAAGAGAGGTACAAGACCACTTTTTCTATAGAATGGGGGTCCTACTAGTACACATTCATGCCTTTTCGACTGAATAATGCACCAATAATATTTTCCAGAGTAGTCATAGCTGCATTCAAAGAATTCATCCACCGGTTTATAGAGGTATATATAGATGATTGGATAGTCTATAGTTTTTTGAAATATTATGTAGAGGTGTTGAGGCCGATGTTATAAATATGAAGGCAGTGTCAAATATCACTAAAAATCAAGAAGTGCATCTTTGAAACACCCTTTGGGATACTATTGGGCCATATAGTATGCAAACAAGGCTTGCTAGTAGATCCTACCAAGATTGCAGTAATTGTTAATCTACCACCACCAAAAATCAATACATCAGTTAAGAGAAACATTGGGACACATAGGATACTACAGGAAATTCATAAAAGTGTATATGTAGATCACTACGCCAATGGAAAAACTGTTGAGGAAAGATAGCAAGTTTTAGTGGAATGAGGATTGTCAACGAGGATTGGACACTCTAAAAGAAAAGATGGTAACTGCATCAATATTACTATTCCTGGATTGGGAAAATACATTCCATGTGCATGTATATGCATCATCCATAACACTTGGAGCTATTCTAGTGCAACCATAAACATGGGAGTTGGACCATCCTATAGCATTTGCTAGTAGAAAATTGTGAGAGTCAGATCATAATTACAATACCATAGAAAGAGGAGGCTTAGATATGGTCTATGCACTTCAGAATTTTATACATTACTTATTGGGAAAACATTTCAAGATTTTTACAAACCATTCATCTCTCAAATATCTAGTCAATAAGTCAGTGTTGGGGGGAAGAATTTGTAGATGGTTATTGTTGTTCTAGAAATTTGACTTCGAAGTGATAGCCAAACTAGGGAAGTTGAATGCAGGACCTGATCACCTGTTAAGGATCATGAATGGAGAGGAACTTACAAATATAAGGGACAAATTTCCAGATGCACAGTTATTTTTAGTCAAAGTAAGGGACAAATTTCCAGATGCACAGTTATTTTTAGTCAAAGTAGCTGATGAATATTTTGTTGACATCATTCAATACTTGAGTACAAGGACTGCAACACAATAATTAAATACTTGAGTACAAGGAATGCACCACAATAATTCAATACTTGAGTACAGGGACTGGACCACAAGAATTCAACACTGCTCAGAAGAAAAATATGGTAGTCAGAGTTGCAGACTATCAATTGATTGCAGAAGACTTATACAACATGGTTGCATATAACATCTTGATAAGATGTGTGTTATAACATGAAAGACCTATAATTTTAGCAGAGGCCCATGAGGGAATAGTAGGAGGAAATTATGCAAGAAAAGCTATTGTGCATAAGGTATTGCATGTAGGACTATGGTGGCCAACTGTTCATAGAGATTAAAAGGACTAGTGCCAGAGATGTGATGTATGTCAGAGGGTTGGTAAACCTAATAGACAGGACAAGATGACCCTAATGCCACAAGTAAACTTGCAGGTATTCGAAAAATGGGAATAGAATTTTTGGGACCAATTAACCCACCAACAAAAAGGTCAGGAGAAAGGTATATTATTACCGAGAAAGAGTACTTAATAAGATGGGTAGAAGAAACACCAGTAAAATATTGCAGCGCAGAGACAACATCACACTTCTTGTTTAAGAAAGTGATCACTAGATTTGGATGCCCAAGGATTTTGATGAGTGATCAAGGAACTCACTTAATTAGCATCACTATTAAGGATATGAATGATGAGTTTGAATTTTATCATCAAAAGAGTACACTATATCATCCTCAAGCAAATGGAACAATGGAATCCTTTAATAAGATCCTAGAGAATGCACTGAAAAAGATCTGCAATGTCAACAAGGACGATTGGGACTTGAAGATACCAACAATAATGTGGGAATATAGGACCACATGTAAAAAACTGACAGGGTAGACACCATTCATATTGGTGTATGGACAAGAAGCAGTGGTATTGTTAGT
>JZKD02S2170925.1:8216-29368 GCA_000966675.3 Picea glauca
TGTATCTTCTTTTGTATTATTGGAATTAGAAGAAAACTTTGTCCAAGTGCAATTGGAATTGTTGTTTGTATATTCTTCTTTCTTCTTGGAATTGGAAGACAAATTTTTCCAAGTGCAATTGGAATTGTTGTTTGTATCTTCTTGTGTCTTCTTAGAATTGGAAGACAATTTTTTCCAAGTGAAACTGGAATTGTTTTTGTATCTTCTTGTGTCTTCTTGGAATTGGAATACAAATTTGTCTAAGTTAAAATGGAACTGTTTCTTGTATATTCTTGTGTCTTCTTGGAATTGGAAGACAATTTTGTCCAAGTGAAACTGGAATTGTTGTTTGTATCTTCTTTTGTCTTCTTGGAGTTTGAAGACAAATTTGTCCAAGTGAAGTTGGAATTGGAATTGGAATTATTAGTTGTGTCTTATTTTGTAATACAAATACAAATTTCTCCACTTGGTTGTCCCTTATTACATAATACAAAGACAAATTTGTGGTAGGGTGTTTGAAAGCCAATATTTCTCTTTAAACATGGGGAAATGACATGTTTGAGAAATAAAGTCTTAGAGAATAGAGAAACTGATAAAAAAGGTAGAAGAAGAAAGAGAAAAGACAAAGTTGCATATGTCAAAGCATAGGATTTCATAAGAGGGAAATCCAATTCCTAGAGGAATAGATGTCGCTATTGTTTCTCCTCCATCACTAGAAGAAAAGTACAAGAGTTCATTAGAGAGAAATCCATCCAGTATATCATCAATACAAATTTTTGTGGATGACCAGATGATGGAGGAATTGCTTGGAGCTAATTATATAATGGATGAAAGTAGAGAAGAAACTGGTGTACAACATTATGGTGAAGAAATTACCATGGTGAAATCTATTGTTGGACAGTAAAATGTTCCAGAAACTAGTCAATCCCATGTCCACTCTTCTCCTATAGTTGATCCACGAGTGATTGAGGGGGAGAGAACTACAACATTTTTAACTCCACAACAAGGAGGTCAACATTGTTAGAATAGGGGTTCATCGTCCCTACCTAGATTGATCACTGGGATATTCACATTTAGGTCATTGAAAGTTGTCTAGAATCACTTGAAGGTAAGTTACCTAACCACACTACTCATTATTACTCTTCTAAAGTCATTAAATAATATTTTGAACCAAAATACGATGATGCTAAATGTTAATTATTTTTAGCTTTGTTAAAATCTAGAAGTTTGACTGTTGTTAGGAGAATTTTAGGCATTAAAACAATCAAAAGTGTAGAAACAAGTCATCATATTGTTAGAAACCTTGCATATTATTTTCAGAGAATTGGTAAGAAATCTCGTCCTAAAGACCGCAATGTAGCCCGGCGTGCATTGTCACAATCAATGGTTAGCAAGATCACAAGAAAACACCGTTTTCTAAAACAAACCTCTCACCTCTTGAAATGAAATTTCAAAACCCTTAGAAAGTATTCTCATATACGAGATATCCTCGACACAAGCGGCTCAATAGATTTGTGGGCCTTCACTCGTAGGCTACCTCATTCTGACATGGAGTTAGTTAGAGCGGTTAAGGGACTAGTTTAGGATTTATGGCATGAGAACACCATGCCTTCTTCCAAAGAAAAATATGTACTAAAATTGAGAATGGGATCTAGGGACGTGAACCCCTTATTAAAAACTTTTTTGACATTACACTGAGATAATTGTATCAGAGGTTCAAAATAGTACATAGTGAACTTAGGTTGGGCCAAATATTTTTGCATAAATGAAAGCCTTGGTATGTTTGAATAAACACAATTCTTAACACATGTTGTTGTAGATATCACATTGAGTATGGTTATTATTATGACACACACACACAAACACACACATATTGTGTTTTTCATAACACCCTGTTGCAGGAATGCTCAATTATATTGTTGTCATCATCGTCATCTAGAGACTTTACTCATAACATCTTGTGTACAAGGAAAGAGGGTTTTACATTTTATCAAAAAATATTCTTAGATGGGACATGCCCCAGGTGTGGTGGAATGACATTATTGAGAAAGTGCATCCATGTAAGTGATGGGTATGAATTGGGGAGGAAGGAGATTATCTTGCAAAGATTTAAATATGTCACATATAATATTTATGGAGGACTAGACATAAAAAATATACAATTGGTTACTTCCAAAGTATGAGTTTGTGACTTCATGAAGGACTTCGTCGAAAAGAAAAAACATTATTCTTAGCATGTCCATGTGACTCGATGGTAGGATGAACAATTTAGAATATTTAGAGATACATTTCTTGTTGGTACCATGTTATGAGTCGTAGATTTTGCTGAGAACTACACCTTTCAACCACAAAATGAGATTCAAATCCTATATTATCACTCAGAATAGGTCAACATAATGGTTCATGTCACATACAAGCATGGACAGATAGTAATGAAAAAAACTGAGTTATATTGAAGGAGTATCACTTCTACATAAGCGTTGATCGGTGCGATGACTTAGCCTATGTACACCATTGTTTTCAGTTGTTGTGAAATTATCTTAAGGATAAATAACATACATATGGATCAACATTGAATTTGGTCAGATGGTTGTGCAGGTTAGTTAAAAAATTCTTGTGTATTTCAATGGTTGTGTATGTTGAACCAAAAACTAAAGGTACCACACATTTGGAACTATTTTGATTTTGGGTGCATGGGAAAGGGGAGAATGATGGAGTAGGTGGATGGATAAAAATATTGTTACATAGGGAAGAAATGAAGTTTACAACTACTTCCCTCATTCGAGATGTGAAATCCAATGTTGAATGGTGTTCTTTAGTAATGTGAGAGGGAACATGAATCCGTGAAGACCAATCACATAAGAAAGGACATGTACATATATATTTTTGGGAGGTGGACGATGCATATCAATCATAATGGTATGAATGAAAAATAATCCAAGGCACTCATGGATTCCATCCTGTTACAACATCAAAAAATGCAATAGTTGAAATATGGACGAGAAAACTCTCTTGCTTCTGTGCTCCATGTAGTAGTAATGAATGGGATGATTATGAATCGATGGACTGGGTTGATAGATGGGATCGTGTATCACTCCACATTAGTCAATGTATAAATATGGAATTATCCCAGTTGGAGGCAAATCAATCAAGCATTTCAACAGATTATGATAATGTCTTAGATCTTGTACTACCAGGTTCGTTGAATCCTTCTATTAAATTTTGAATAACCAGCATCGATGTTTTATGTTTTGGTCATTTATTAGACTCACATTTTGGCACTCCATTATTTGTAGGGCACATATATGCATCGATGTCCCCAAGTGATAATGAATGGGGCATTGATTATTGGCTTGAACGATGCTTAGAGAGAAACCATACCCTCATGTGATCAATAAAAGACCCCAAAGGCATTGAATTTCCAATTGGGTCGATGGTTATTAAAGGAAAATATCTAACACAGGATGAAAGAACACGAAAGAAAGGTGGTTATGTATTTCAAGAATATAAACTAGGTCAAGTTTTATACCACTTTAAATACTTGGTTATTGGTACAAACCTCCAACTATAAACAATGCCAAGTACTAACTCATCAAAGGTACAATACTTCTTGCCTTACTCTAAGCAAGATAAGTTAATGGAGACTGTCAGTATTAGAAGTGATCCTGAAGGTCTACTTGAATGACCATAGGTATGTACTTCATGCCATACCATGCCATGCCTTGCCTTTCCTTCACTTTCCTTACCTTACGTTTCCTTTCCATGCCTTGCCTTTCATTCACTTTCCTTGCCTTACATTTCCTTTCCATGCCTTGCCTTGTCTTTACATGCCATGTCATTCCTTCACTTTCTTTGCCTTTCCTTCACTTTTCATGCCTTCACTTTCCATTCCTTCACTTTCCTTCAATTTCTATGGTATTTTTGTATTTCCATGCCTTTCCTTTTCTTGTCACACCATGCCTTTACTTTCCTTGTCACGTCATTCCATGCCATGCCTTGCCTTTCCTTCACTTACCTTTCCTTGTATTTGTTGAAGTTTTACTTATACAACTAGCAGTTACGATTCTTATTTATTATTATAATATTTTTTCACATTATCTTCATAAATAAGATCACTGAAAGAGAGGAAATCAAAGAAACAACAGAGACACACAAATTATCCTGTGAAACCCTCATGGGGAAGAAAGCCCAGAAAAAACTTCCTCAATATAGATAAACCAAAAACAAAGTAGAATATCCTCCTCAAATTCTTCACTAGGAAAGAGTAGCGCACTACTTAACCAAGAGATACCAAGACATAGACCAAGAACCTTCCTTGAAGTCACCCCAAGTTGCAGTAGCTTCTCCTCCAATACTTGCACACTTTTCCTCTTATTGTAGAGCTTATGAGTGAGTGAACAAATGAGGCGCTAGCGTCCCTTATAAATAGTGGTATGTCCAACCTAAAATTAGGTCTAGGCTGACTTGTCACTTTTCCCTCTTAATTTAAATTTAATTGTTAAGGCACAAAAGGCCCAACTTTTACAAAGACACAATAGGGCCTAATTAACAAATATAATATAGCAATATTATTCAACACTCCTTCTTAGGTAGAATATTCTTCGAAGTTACAATACTTCAACACTCCCCCTTAATAACAAGGGTATTATACTGACAACATCAATAAAAAATGACTAGAATCAATACAACATCAAGAGGAGGAGACATCATCATCAACATATGGAACACTACATGTCGTATCTATAAATCATTAGATTTTTTTCTCATCATCAACATCAATAGAAACTGAGAATCGTTATCATCTGCAATGCGGATCTGGAGTAACATCATCATCATCATCAACAACAGGAAGCTATAATATCAACATAAAAAAAAACAACAACAACATCAATGGCAACATAATGAGACAAGAGCATCATCATCATCAACAACAACAACAACAATGGGCACTCTGACAGACTGTCCATCAAGACCTTACGAGATCTGTCCAAGGATAATAAAATAACCTAGGATATAAATCCTAACGAGATACCACACTAATGATCACAATAAGTATATACATACATAGGCACTCTGATATAATGTACATCCAAACCTTACGGGAATTTTCCAAGGATTATCAATCCCCTAGGATATAAATCCTAACGAATTTCCCTACTGGTGGTCGGGATACCATGGTATCATCAACGTCACTACCCCTTTCGAGGGAAGTCCTTTCATACTACACCAACCTTGTGTTGGAAGTACTCAAACTTCACACGAGACATAGGCTTAGTCAACACATTTCCTACTTGCTCATTTGTGCCAACATACTGGAGCTTCACAACTCCCTTCTGTACCATATCACGAATGTAGTGGTACCGGATCTAAATGTGCTTTGTATTAACATGGAAACCTGGGTTTTATTTCATATTTATGCAACTCTGGTTATCACAAAATATCATGGTATCATCCATCTCTAGGTCAAATAGACCAGTCAACAACTTCTGAACCCATATGGCTTCACAACTGGTAGAGCATACTGCAATGTACTCTTCTTCTGTCGTATTGAGATCAATACTGGATTTCTTCCTTCTTTGCCTCAAAGTCATGGCTAACCTTAAACTGAAACAACATCCCAAAGTGATTTTTACGTTTGAATCACTTCCCACCCAATCTGAATCAATATAGCCATACAATATGAAGTAAAAATCTCCAGTATAACAAAGGACATAGTCCAACATATCCTTAAGGTATCACATCACATGATTTGCAACTACAAGGTGAAAACATCTAGGCTCCACCAGATACTGACTCAAGGTGTTCACAACAAATAATATATTTGGTCTGGCATTCATTAGATACATCAACGAACCAATCATCTGTCTATATAGAGTAACAACAACTATTTCTGATGAAGTATCAACCAATAAATTTAGATTCATCTCCATAGGAGTGGACATGGATTTACAGTCCATCATGTTGAATCTCCTCAGAATTTCCACAACATATTTTCCTTGATTAAGGAAGATATATTTTGGGCTCTGCCATACTTAAATACCTAAGAACTAGTGCATTAGGCCCTAGGTCCTTCATTTCAAATTCAACGACAAGATTCTTCTTACAATCTCTGATAAGATTTTCTTCATCTGTCAAGAATAAGTCATCCACATATAACAAAAATATAACTGGTTTCCATCATTCTCAATATTGAAGTAATGGTTGGGATCATTTTTACTCTTGGTAAAGCCCAATCTCATCAAAAAACTATCAATCCTGCCATACCAAGCTCTTGGGGCTTGCTTCAACTTGCAGACATGGGTCTTCATGTCCTGTACTTCGAAACCAAATTTTCACATCACATTGTACCAACCTAGTACACTTTTGTAGGTGAAACTCAATATGCATAATCATGTGTTGGTTCTATGTGCTTTATGAAAATCACTATTTGTCTCACTTCTTAAGAGTATGTCCTCTACTTTTTCTGCAATTGTTCCTTATGGAACCGATACTCTGCACCTACAGCTGCTATTTTTGAAGCTAAGAATGACTACTCTATTCTTATTGTAGCTTTTGAAGTCTGAGTGTAGCTCCTCTATTATATCATGGCAACAAATTCATCTGAAACTGAGAGTGGTTGATACTGGAGGTAGATTTAATTCTTTCATGGAGGAAACTCAATCCCAAATACAGGGAATTCTCCCTCGAAATATCATACTATATCAGAATCATGGTTTTTTTGGATGTCTTCACAAACACTAGAACTATTTCTTCGATTACTGGAGCAAGTGTCTCATCATAGTCTTCTCCCTCTTACTAGGAGAATCCTCTGGACACAAATAGGTCTTTGTACATATTTATAATATTATCTGCAACATGCTTGTTCTGTTAGATCAATCTTGGAAGTCACCACTAACATTCCTTCTAGTCTCAAGAAAAAATACATATCCCAATCCTTCTGAATGGATTCCTCCCATGTCACTGAAACATGGAAATCTTCCCAAGATATTTCATGTCTCCCAGAAGTCTCTGAAGCTACAATCTAGTCTTCTCAACTTATGGCCTCTATATGTCAGTCCTGGAAGACATCTATTTTCTCATCCGATCCTCTCTAAGATCAGGCTCACTCTAAGTATCCATGCTACCTCTAAGGCTTGACTCCCTTTGAGTCTATATAATATTTGGATCCATTTTCTCCCTCTGATATGTCTCATCAATGTTATATGGCTTTGCATCCTACAAAGTGTCATGAGATTATGATGGTCTCTTCCTAGTTACTACATTGATTCTGGGTAGGCCCTTCTGGCTCTACTAACTCTTCCTAATGATTTGAAGAGTGATCAAATGCACTGCAGGGATTTGTTATGTCATATTTGGAGCCTTCTACTCCTCATGATCTATCTTCATATGAGATGTTTTGTATCTATAAAAATTAACTTCTTCTTCTTCTTTGGTACATGGATGTATACGGTCATGTATACAACTTGGATATTCTTCTTCATGTTTCATCTAATATGTTTCCTCTTGCAATCATCACTATAGATCCCTTATCACTTGTGGCCTACCTGAAACAAGAACAACAAGGGAGAAACAATAGATACAAATAATACTCTTTATAATAATAATAAACACAATAGCAGGAACAATCGTCCCAGTATATTTTTTAGAGCTATCACTTGTGACCTTCATGGAACAAGGGTCAAAAGTAAGAAATATAATAATAAGAAATGAGAGAAACACTCCTCTAGTGTTGTGATCAATCATTCCTCCATGGTAACCTGGAAAGAAAACAATAAGTTTCTCCTGGAGGATATGTCAGTTATATCGAGTAAATAATTACAATAAGGATTTATCTCAATATTTCTCACATGCTACCAAGTATTCAATATTAAAACTTTTCAAAGATTTCAATCACAATTATAGTGTTTAGCATTTATCAAACTTCATATGTGTAAATTTGAATATTATCAATTTAATCAATCAAACCTAGAACCTGGAATCTTGTCCTCAAGAATGGGTGTTGTTTTTATTTTGAGTCTCCTTCACTCAAGATGACAAGTATTTTCTTCAAAATGTCCTCTATACTAAGACACGATGTTATCTTGACATAAATTAGAGTTAGGGAATAAACTCTATAATCTCAACTTTAATTAATCTAATAATTTGACTTTAATTTTTCCCAATGGTTAGTATGATAACTTCAATAGATCAAAATGCAACCTAGATATCCATAAGATCACAATAATGCCATAACAAGTAGAGGCATATCAAATTAATCAAACCTGGGGTGCATTGTTCATCTGAATGTGTTGGATCTGAGATCCTTCTGGATCTATGATTGTTTTTTAGACAAAAGATCCTTTCTTCTCCAAATACCCTTTATAATAATGATATAGTTTGAACATATGTAAGTACATACCTCTGATAATATCGACAGGTAGTGGCACAATCCGACAACAACAAGAAGAAATAACAAACCTTTAAAACGTAAAAGGTGATTCAACTTGTAACTTAAAGTTAGCTAGATATTTTCTAGATTAAGGTGCACTAGGACAATAAAAATCATTCCCAACAGTTCACAAAAACTTTCACTACAACTGGTATTGCAGCTGGTGTTGGCAGTGCAACTAGTGTTGCAACTGGCATGAAGGAAGTAGCACTGCAACTGCAACTGATACTGCAACTGATGTTGCAATTGCAACCAATAATACAATTGAAACTACAACTGATACTTAAAATGAAACTGCAACTGCAGCTGCAACTAGAACTGCAACTTAGGGTTTTATGAGGAAACCCTAATTTTTCAAACTTCAAATTTTAGAATTTTGATCCAGGGATGAGATGCATCCTCCTAGGGTGAGATTCTAGATGTGGTTACTTCCCCTAACATCTTCCTTAAACAGGGAAGACATAACACTTAGGGTCTATGCAAAAACCCTAATGCTGCAACAAATGCAATACTGAAAACTGGATTTTGGAGAGGGTGCGTTGAGGCTAGTCACTTCTTATAAACTATGAGTTGGTATCTTTCAGGCCTTCTTTGATAGAATGTTGAATTTTTACTTATACAACTAGAATTTAGGATTATTCTTTATTATTATAATCATTTACCACATTAGCCGCATAAACAAGATCAATGAAATAGAGGCAATCACAAAAACAAAGAAACACACATATTATCCTGGGAAACCTTCATGGAGAAGAAAACCAAGAAAAAACTTCCTCAATATAGATAGACAAAAAAAAAGCATAATATCTTCCTCTACTTCTTCACTAGGAAAGAATAGTGCACTACTTAAAAAAGAGATACCAATACATAGAACAAGAACCCTCCTTGACATCACCCCCAGTTGCAACAGCTTCTCCTCCAAGACTTGTGCAATTTTTCCTCTTGTTGTAGAGCTTATGAGTGAGTGAACAAATGAGGCACTGACCTCCCTTATAAATAGTGGTCTGACCAGTCTAAAATTAGGTCTGGGCCGACCTGTCACTTTTCCCTCTTAATTTACATTGAATTGTCAAGGCACAAAAGGGCCTACTTTTACAAAGGAACAATAGGGCCTACTTAAAAAATATAATATAACAATATTATTCAACACTCCTTCTTAGGTAGAATATTCTTCAAATTTACAATATCTGAATAGTCTTTCCTTACCTTTCCATTCCTTACCTTTAATTTCCATGCCATGTCATTCCTTCACTTTCCATGTCTTCACCTTCCTTGCCTTCACTTTCCATGCCTTCACTTTCCTTCACTTGCCATGTCTTCACTAGAATTTCCTTCACTTTCCATGCCTTCACTTTCCTTCACATGCCTTGCCTTCACTTACCTTCCATTTCCTTCACTTTCCATGCTTTCACTTGTGTTTTCTTCACTTGCTATTCCTTCACTTCACTTTCCTTTCATTACCTTCACTTGCCTTACTTTAACTTAAATTTCCATGACTTCACTTGCATTTACTTTCCATGCCCCCTTGCCATGTCATGCCTTTCCTTCACTTTCCTTTCCTTGCCTTCACTTTCCATGCCTTCACTTTCCTTCACTTTCCATGTCTTCACTTTCCTTCACTTTCTATGTTATTTTTGTATTTACATGCCTTACCTTTCCATGTCATGCCTTACCTTACCTTCACTTTCCTTGTCTTCCATTGTATTTCCATGCCTTTTCTTACCTTGCTTTCCTTCACTTGCCTTTACTTACCTTCACTTTCCTTGTCTTCCATTGTATTTCCATGCCTTTACTTTCCTTTCCTTCACTTGCCTTGCCTTGCCTTCACTTGCCTTACCTTGCCTTCATTTGCCTTACCTTTCCTTCAATTTCTATGGTATTCTTGTATTTTCGTGCCTTTCCTTTCCATGCCATGCCTTGCCTTCCCTTCACTTGTCATTTTGAGTTTTATCATGAGTTGCAACTCGCCTCCTCAAGCCATTCAGGGACATGTGGCCAATTTGGTATGGGGGCATAAAATCCAAACCGAGGAGCATAATTAAGTTTTGTAATCTCTCACAACTCTATTTGGCGGAGGCCCATGTGACTACACTACCCAAAAAATAGCCACACAGTTTTCTTTAAAATTGACCTCCTCTTCAAAAATTTCACTATGCCTCATTGAGAAAAACCCTAGTGCCATTTATACTCCAACAAACGGTTTTCCGGTCAACAGAATGATAGCAGAGGGGCCCCATTAGCTGAAACTTTGTGCTCTGGATCCAATGCGACTGATGATTCATCCATCTGAGTACCATTTTTATTTTTATCGTGAGTTTCAACTCGCTTCCTCAATCCATTTAGGGACATGTGGCCAATTTGGTCTGGGGGCATAAAATCCAAACCAAGTAGCATAACATATTTCATAAGCTCCCACAAGTTTTTTCACCAAGGCCCACGTGACTACACTACCTACAAATGCTCCACATAGTGTTATTTAAAATCAACCTCCTGTTCAAAAATTTCACTATGCCTCATTGAGAAAAACCCTAGTGTCAGAGATACTCCAACAAATGGTTTTCCACTCGATATAATGACAACGAATGGGCCCCGCTAGTTGAAACCCATTTCTCTGGTTCCAATGCAACCAATGTTTTTCCCATCGAAATTTGAGTTTTATTGGGAGTTGTAACTCGCCTCCTCAAGACATTCAGGTACATGTTGGTATGGAAAGTAAAGGAAAGAAAAAACAAGGCAAGGCAAGGAAATCTAAGGAAATACATGACAAGGCTAAGCATGGTATGGCATTGAAAGGAAAGGCAAGGTATAGCTCTAGGTCTAGGTGTACATGTAGGTCTATGTGTACATGAAGGTCTAGGTCTAGGCAAATCCTATTAATTATGATAATCCATGTTTAACAACTATGAATATAACTTAGATATATGAATAAATATATCTTATCTTATGACATTGAAATTCTCATGCAAGTATTTTATCTAATATATACGAGATATCAGGATGTGTAGCTACATGCTTAATGAATCCTTTGATTGTAAATTTTACGTATTGAATTTTTTCATTTAGTAGAAGAATTATTTATGTATTAAACTTTTTCATTTCATAGTAAACTTGTTCATCTCATTTAGGAAAGGCATGTCATGACAAGGAAAGGTATGGCATGGCAAGACATGGTATGGAAATGCATGGCATGACAAGGCGATGAATGACAAGTGAATGAAAGGCAAGGCNAATCCATTTAGGGACATGTGGCCAATTTGGTCTGGGGGCATAAAATCCAAACCAAGTAGCATAACATATTTCGTAAGCTCCCACAAGTTTTTTCACCAAGGCCCACGTGACTACACTACCTACAAATGCTCCACATAGTGTTATTTAAAATCAATCTCCTGTTCAAAAATTTCACTATGCCTCATTGAGAAAAACCCTAGTGTCAGAGATACTCCAACAAATGGTTTTCCGCTCGATATAATGACAACGAATGGGCCCCACTAGTTGAAACCCATTTCTCTGGTTCCAATGCAACCAATGTTTTTCCCATCAGAATTTGAGTTTTATTGGGAGTTGTAACTCGCCTCCTCAAGACATTCAGGTACATGTTGGTATGGAAAGTAAAGGAAAGAAAAAACAAGGCAAGGCAAGGAAATCTAAGGAAATACATGACAAGGCTAAGCATGGTATGGCATTGAAAGGAAAGGCAAGGTATAACTCTAGGTCTAGGTGTACATGTAGGTCTATGTGTACATGAAGGTCTAGGTTTAGGCAAATCCTATTAATTATGATAATCCATGTTTAACAACTATGAATATAACTTAGATATATGAATAAATATATCTTATCTTATGGCATTGAAATTCTCATGCAAGTATTTTATCTAATATATATGAGATATCAGGATGTATAGCTACATGCTTAATGAATCCTTTGATTGTAAATTTTACGTATTGAATTTTTTCATTTAGTAGAAGAATTATTTATGTATTAAACTTTTTCATTTCATAGTAAACTTGTTCATTTCATTTAGGAAAGGCATGGCATGACAAGGAAAGGTATGGCATGGCAAGACATGGTATGGAAATGCATGGCATGACAAGGCGATGAATGACAAGTGAATGAAAGGCAAGGCATGACATGGAAAGGAAAGGCAAGACATGACATGGAAAGGAACGACATGGCATGACAAGGGATGGAAAGGCAAGGAATGACATGGAATGTCAAGGCATGGCATGGAAAGTGAAGGAAAGGCAAGGCATGGCATGGAAAGGCAAGGCATGGGAAGGCATTGCATGGAAAGTGAATGAAATGAAAGTCATGGAATGGAAATACAAGGCATGGGTAGGCATGAAATGGAAAGTGAAGGCAAGGAAATGCATGGAATGGCATGGAAAGGAAAGGCATGGCATGGCAAGGAATGAAAAGTGAAGGAAAGGCAAGGAATGGCATGGAAATGAAATGCATGGCATGTCATAACATGGAAAGGCAAGGCATGGCATACCTTTCCTTCACTTTCCTTGCCTTCACTTTCCTTTCCTTGCATTGCATGACTTGCATACCTTGCCTTCAATTTCCTTTCCTTCACTTTCCTTGCCTTGCCTTTCATACCTTTCATACCTTACATTCACTTTCCTTGCCTTCAGTTGCCTTTCCTTGTCTTGCCTTGCATACCTTTCATACCTTTCCTTCACTTGCCTTTCCTTTCCTTGCCTTGCATACCTTGCATACCTTTCCTTCACTTTCCTTGCTTTGCAAGGCATACCATACAATACCATACCATACCATACCATTGAAAGGTAAGGCAAGGAAAGGAATACCATACCATACCATGGCATGTAAAGGCAAGGCATACCATACCATACCATACGATACCATGGCATGGAAAGGAAAGGCATACCATACCATACCATGGAAGGGAAAGGCAAGACATACCATACCATACCATACCATGCCAAGGCAAGGTGATTCAAGGAACACCATACCATACCATACCATACCATGGCTTGGCAAGGCAAGGCAAGTCATACCATACCATACCATAGCATGGAAAGGAAAGGAAAGGCATACCATACCATACCATACAATACCATACCATGCCAAGGAAAGGCAAGGTAATACAAGGAATGCCATACCATACCATACCATAGCATACCATGGNATGGCATGGAAAGTGAAGGAAAGGCAAGGCATGGCATGGAAAGGCAAGGCATGGGAAGGCATTGCATGGAAAGTGAATGAAATGAAAGTCATGGAATGGAAATACAAGGCATGGGAAGGCATGAAATGGAAAGTGAAGGCAAGGAAATGCATGGAATGGCATGGAAAGGAAAGGCATGGCATGGCAAGGAATGAAAAGTGAAGGAAAGGAAAGGAATGGCATGGAAATGAAATGCATGGCATGTCATAACATGGAAAGGCAAGGCATGGCATACCTTTCCTTCACTTTCCTTGCCTTCACTTTCCTTGCCTTCACTTTCCTTTCCTTGCATTGCATGACTTGCATACCTTGCCTTCAATTTCCTTGCCTTGCCTTTCATACCTTTCATACCTTACATTCACTTTCCTTGCCTTCAGTTGCCTTTCCTTGTTTTGCCTTGCATACCTTGCATACCTTTCCTTCACTTGCCTTTCCTTTCCTTGCCTTGCATACCTTTCCTTCACTTTCCTTGCTTTGCAAGGCATACCATACAATACCATACCATACCATGGCATGGAAAGGAAAGGCATACCATACCATACCATGGAAGGGAAAGGCAAGACATACCATACCATACCATACCATGCCAAGGCAAGGTGATTCAAGGAACACCATACCATACCATACCATACCATGGCTTGGCAAGGCAAGGCAAGTCATACCATACCATACCATAGCATGGAAAGGAAAGGAAAGGCATACCATAACATACCATACAATACCATACCATGCCAAGGAAAGGCAAGGTAATACAAGGAATTCCATACCATACCATACCATAGCATACCATGGCTTTGAAAGGCAAGGAAATACATACCATACCATACTGTGGCAAGGAAAGGAAAGGAATACTATACCATACCATACCATGGCAAGGCAAGGAAATGCAAGGAATACGATACCATACCATGTCTTGGCAAGGCAAGGAAAGGCATGCCATGCCTTCACCATACCATACCATACCATGGAAAGGAAAGGAAAGTAATACCATAMCATACCATGGCAAGGAAAGGAAAGGCATGGCATGGCAAGGCAATGCATGTAAATTCAAGCCATGGAATGTCATGGCATGGCTTGGTAAGACATATARTTGGCATGGAAAGGCGTYGAAAGGTATGACATGGAAGGAAATATATGGCATGGAATGGAAAGGCGTGGCATCAAAAGTGAAGGAAATGTAAGGCATGCCATGGCATGGTGTGGGAAGGCAAGTCATGTGATGCAGGAGCTTCGCTYCAAGCCATCTATGCACCAACCATCCAACACATCAAAGCATGTGTTCAATGGAGAAGAGAGGTGCAACCCTCTCACTTTCAAATTTTGAAATTGTATTTAATGATTGYAAGGCTGGTACARCCAAAATMCATGCATGTACACAGGCTTTAGATAAAGGTTGCCTTAAATAGTTGTAAGGCTGAGATCTAGATCCGATTCAGACTAGACAACCATTCAATGTAATTGAATGTAAATTAATGAGAGTTGGTGAGGATGGAGAGAAGAGCTCGAGGATCCCCCTTTTGTAAAAGAAGAACCTTTGTATCTAGAGGGAGAGAGTATGTAGAGAAGAGAGGTAGAGAAAAGAAGAGCCGAGACTCTGTTGCAGTCCGAGCTCGAACACATTGTAAAGAGGCATTCTTGATTAATACAAACCGAGTATTTTTTCCTGCATGTTGTTGTTCATGTGTTTATGAATTCATGAATGAATATATTTATGTGTTTATGATATTCTGTAGATGTATGTTAAGTTCCATCTGCATGGATAGATAGATTTTCCTATCTGTGAGTTCTTTGATTTCAGGTTGGGTTCTTTGTGGCTTCATGCAAGAGGTTGCATGACAGAATACTGCAGGTTTTGTAAGCTAGTGCAAGGAGTGCACTTCTGAATTCTGCAGAATTTCAGACAAAGACGTGCTAGGGGGGCGCACCAGATAAATTCATTGACTCAAGGAGGAAGCCTCAAGGTTGATGAATACATTGGAGGTGAATACTGTGCAGAGAAAGGCACAGAGAAAACAGAATCACTGAGGGTTCTGTAGAAGCTCTGCCAAGGGGGCATTGAGTGAGTGCATAGAGTGCACCAGGGAACTCTATTTTGAGTTCTAAGGACAGGGAAGTGTCAAGGAGAAGGCACTTACAGAGTTACTGAACACTTTGTGAAGAAAGGCTCTATCAGGTGTGCATCGAGCAGAAGAATGCCAAGAGGGTGTGAAGCATTTATTTGCAAGAAATACTTCGAATTAAGTTATCCAAAAACTCAGCAACACAAGGAGTGTGCGAATAAGAACTGGTCTGAAGTTATTAAGCTCAGAAGGAATAGCGTAAGAAGTGTGCTCAGAGTGAACTTGTCTCAAGTTCAGAAGCTCGGGAGGAACAATGCCTCTGCGCACAGAGTAGTAGCTGAGAGGAGTAGAAGATTGAGAAACCTTTCAAGGTTTTCTGAGTTGACCAAGCTCGGGATGGATAGCACAGTTGTGTGCAGGGACCCTGCAAGGAGGGCAGAGGTCGAGAAACCTTCGAGGTTTTAGAGTCGACAAATATTAGGAGGAACAACATCCTTAAAATACAGGAGGGAGCCGAGAATACAAGCTTCACAACAAGGACGAAGGTCGAGGCCTTTTTGGAACAAGAAATCTTCCAAGGGGAAAGAAGAAGCATCAGCTTAGGAGAGCACAACTATTGTTGATTTGGGCACTAGAGAATAGATCTGGACCATTGAGTTTCGTGTCTAGGCAGCAGGAGGAGAGAGCGCAAAAGAAAAGATCTGGGCCGTCAGATCTAGTGCAGGGAGCCGATAGCCATCGGATCTAGGAGAAGGTGCATGAGGTTTAACCCTCGTATATGCAAATGGAAGGAATTGTCAAAGTCCCGAAAAGATTCAAAAGTCATCGGGGTTTCGGATACCGGGAGTTCAAGGAGAAGGAGTCGTGAGACAAAAAGTCTCGACTCACGAAATCCCAAAAGCATCGTGACCGTCCACAGGAGGACACGTTGCGAGCGGTCAAGGTTTCGGGGAAATCCCCGAAAGGAGATTTCGGCATTTCGGCTACCGGGAAATACAAAGGGCAAGAGTCGGGACTCTTGACCCACGAAATCCTGAAAGAACATAAGTCGTCGGATTAGGGGAGGCTCACAGCAGTTGATCTCCCTTTGGAGTGGAATTTCGACATTTCAGGGTTCGGTATTTCGGCATTCCAGGACCCGGGAGTTCGAAGGGTCAAGAACTGTTGCAACCAGAATTGCAAAATCTTGAAATGCGAAAACCCGAAAACATTTGGAGGAATAACACTGGGTCACGGGACAGGTTCATGTGGATAGGATCCAAGCGGGGAGCTTGTCACTCGCCATCCCTTTTAGGGTTCGACATTTCAGCATTTCGAGGTTTGACATTTCGGAAATCCCGAGGACAAGGAGCCGGGGCACTTTGAGTTGAAAACCCCCAAAGTCATGAAACACGACGTATCTTTGGAGTGGGGCTATGGTCACACATTTCGGCATTTCAGGGTTCGGATTTTTGTTACTTCTGATGACAAGGAGTCGGGAATCTTGGTGTTGAAAACCCCGAAGTTACATAACGCGACGTGTATTTGGAGAAGGGTTGTGGTCACGGAGGACACAGTCACATAGAACCGAAATTTCAGCATTTCGGGTTTCGGGGATTTAAGAATCAAGAGACTCACGACTTCAGGATTCCCGAATTTGCAAAACCGTGGTCATATCTGGTGGTCGTGTACAAGTGAAAACTCACTTCTAGTGAATTTCTTGTGCCGGTAGAGTTTTCGTGAAGGACTTGTGGATTGAATTCGTGGGGTTCCAGTGAGGGTCGAAGGAACTATTTCAGTTCTGCGGATTCGAAGAAGAATGATCCTATGAGGATTCTCGGCTCGAGGGTTGGGGGGTCTGCATAAGTGTGGTATCAGAGAAGGATTTGACTTCTGTAGGCGACAGAGGTAGGGAGTGTCAGGTTGCTAAATTGAAGATTCAAATGACCTGAAACACTAAATTGTCAAGCCAGGGTTGGTAAACTTTGAGCTGATACACTGTATGTGCAAGTAAGATAATTCCTATCTAAAGACTATCCTGAAAAGAAAACATAAACTCACTCTGAGAACTTGAATCCTAATGATTATCCTAAAGCCTAGCATTTCCTATTTAAGTCATTGATAGAAAACAATCCTATGTTTAAATGCTGGTACTGCTATTTCCTTGCAGAAGTATGATTTTACAAGATTATTCCACCACTGTCTTTTAATCATCTATCATCATCATTTATGTTTAAGCCATGGCACAAAGAGTGTTTCCTCAAATGCATTTAATCTGGTTATCAAAATCAATCCAAAGCTGTCTACAGGAAAACAGAGTACTACTCTACCTACTGGTACCGGAAGCTTCCTTTGATTTAACTGCAATCTAACTGTTCTAAGTAAGCAGAGTAACTAACTGTTTAACAAAGCAAAGTTCATTCACACTCTAAGTTATGATCAAATTGAAAATGATAAGCCAAACAAACCATGTTCATACCCTAAACCCTACAGGCAGCAGTCATACATTCAACACCCGTCAACATGGAAGATAACAATATGCTGGAACGATTCAATTGAAAAATAGATAAACATGATTCCGAAACAACTAAATCGATGACACACTATGAGCTGCAGATGTACCATTCATGTAAGCAAATGCTAACACACTAAAACAACTAAATCTGTGAATGTTAAGCTACCTTGTATGCAAGTTCTAAAATACTGAAATGAACTAAATATGAAGCAGATTAACACAACGACTTGAACCGGTTTGGCAGGCCCAACCAAATGGCACAAACGCTAGAAGTAATAACCAACACTACTCACTCATGCTACGCAAACATTGTATCAAATTCACATTCCATTAACGCATAAGAGAATACTCAAATCGTATGACAGTCGTGTAACATAACAACAGTTTTCGATTCAGAAATGTGTGTCCATAACATAACGTGGTCCAACATAATCCAACCTGTTCTCAGGAGTGATCCCGGGTTTATATAAATCCTTCTGTCTATAACAGTCTAAAACAAAGATACATAAAACAAACGGATCCCCGATCTAAAAATAGTCTTGGAATCAAGTTTTAAAACGTACTTCACATCTTCGTGACACGTAGTGTCACAAAGTGTGAATGATGAAGAATCACGACCCAGTTTGATCATTATGCCTTCAAGCANCATAAAAATAGCTTGAAATGTAAAGATACCTTAAGTAACCCCATTGAATGGTAGGGAGATGTCAATTATGTCAAAAAAAGGCCAAAAGGGGTGGTACTGGCATATAAATGGAGGTTTGTGGAGTATAATATAGGCAAAAAACATGATCAAAACCAGAGACCAACACGCCCCCATACTGAAAACCTTGCCTGTCCTCAGGCAACAAAAAACAAAAACTGATAGCCATCAGAGGGTTGCAGCGGCTGCAACCAGCATTTGTAGCCTCTCCTGCTTCTTCAGATTCCTAATTTCTTTCTTGAGGGCTCTGTTGATTATGACATGCTTTCTGTAAATGCTCTGAAGTTGCCTGTTCCTTTTGAAAATACCCTTATTCCTCTGCTTTAACCTTTCAATTTTTGACAAGAGATGAGTCACCCTGAGTTTCAGAAGTTCATTTTTGGTTTTAATATGCCTGTCCAGTACAATGTACTCATGCAACTTCTCCTTCAATCTGTTATTCTTGCTCTCTAGTTTTGCCACCATTGGTTTCAAGGACCCACTGGAGGAAATCTCGCAGTGGGTTTGAAATGTTTGGTCTTGAACTGGCTGTGGTGAAGGACTCGATGCATGTGTGAGTTCTTCGGGACTTTGAACAGGGGTGTGAAATCTATCGGAATTATGGTTTGAACTAAATTCGGGAGTGAATGCATCTGGGCTGCGTTCATAAGTATCAACTGGATCAAAATTACGATCTGGTCTGGGTTCATAGTTGTCAATTAGATGGGGTTTAGGGGTGAACTCTCTTGGCATCTAAACAGGGGTACCAGTTGGTACTTGAACAGACTGATTCTGCACATTTCCTTTGGGTGTAGTAGCCTGCCGATTTGTTTTACGGTTCTTTCGAATGAGTTGGGACAAAGTCCAGGTCATCTCAGACGGCTCTGGGGCATCCTCGTGACCATATATACTTTCCAATCTTTCTTGTGGGGGGTAACTGGGTACCGAGTTGTCCATTCCCGACAATACGCTTTTACACCTTCTCTTCGGGTTCCTCCTAGGCTTATCAGTTGACTTGGCTAGTTCCTCCACATCAATTATGTTTTCGGCAGCTGGGGGAGAACTCGGAACTTCAATGTTTGCCTCTGTGGGTGTGGTGGCCTTCCCAGTTTCAGTATTGGTTTCTACCTTGTCATCAATTGGAGGTTCGGGCTCAGGGTTTCCAACATGGTCTTTAGTCCAGGTTTTGATTTTCTTTTTCTTGGGGTTNACTCGGGACTTCAATGTTCGCCTCTGTGGGTGTGGTGGCCTTCCCAGTTTCAGTATTGGTTTCTACCTTGTCATCCATTGGAGGTTCGGGCTCAGGGTCCCCCACATGGTTTTTAGTCCGGGTTTTGACTTTCTTTTTCTTGGGGTTCGACTTTTTGTGTGGGGAAACAGGTTTCACACTCCTGGATTTAGACTGGGCACAGGCGAGGGTTTTTACAATGAAGAGGTCCCAAGTTTCTTGCTTTTTAAACAGTGCATATGTAATCAATATTTTAACTAAACCAAAGTGAAACAAACTCCCTCGAAACTCACTAGCCCTTTGGACCTGTTCGGCCATCCTTTTTAAACTTTTTAACAAGAAATAGGGTATGTTTAACAGAGTACCTGTGAAGTGCAACAGAAGTCGAGCATGGCAGGGGAATATAATGGTATATCGACCCTCACACGTTAGGTAACACTGGAGGATGACCAACACTTGGGCCCACTGTGGTTCCAGCCAAGATCGCGACGTTCCCTCGGACCATTTTGTTTCCCGGTACTGAGGTTTCAACAGCTGTGCACAGAGCTTTTTATCAACCGGTTGTCCCTTCGTCCATCTTTGGCCTGTGGTCGGCAATTGAATTGCCTCTGCAATGAACTCCTCTGTGACCTCGAACTCAAGTTCACCCACCTTGGCGGTCCCACCCACAAAATGCAGCGCAAACTGGAGTGTGATGGCATCGTTATACCCATCGAACTTTTTCAGAAATGGCTCCCACCCTGCTTCCTTAAAAATATCTCTCGTTGCCCCATATTCTGGGAGGGCTTCCAAGTCGGTGTATGTTTCTGGCTCGTGGCGATTTGCTACCATGGCTCTTCTTGACATCACAGGGGGAAGTCGATCGGTGGCAGGGAAGGTAGGGTGAGGGCAATGAAGGTTAGATGAGGGCGACGAAAGGAGAGAATGCAATGAAAGGAACGGTCGGGAAGAAAATTATATGAGAAGATTTGAATCGCCGTGGAGATAGATAGGGTGTCAGAATCATGATGAGAGTCGTACGAGGGTGTCGAGTTATCATATCCAGTCAAATCGAACTCAGTTCCGGTAATGGTGTATGTTTATGACATGAAAT
>JZKD02S2170925.1:29378-42350 GCA_000966675.3 Picea glauca
ACTTTTAAGTAAAAATTAAGATAGATACATGGTGGAGGAAAACATGTGTTTAAAATCTGTAACTTTTTTCAGATTGGTCAACTTTAAAAAGTTCTAGAAATTATAATATTCATCTGTTAGATTCAAAACTATAGTCATCACAAAATAGATTCTCTGTAGATTGTTGTAATATATTTCAATTGTCAAAAACAAAATTTTAATAATGGATACATTATTGTGGGAAAAAATAACTCATTATCTTTCCCTTCATTTTTAAGGAACATACTGTCAAACAATTTCTAAGTTGACATATCAAATCTCAATAAAAAAAAATTGAAAAATAGTCAGCAGAAAGCTAACAAAATTCTTCATAAGTTTTGTTTTTACAGTAAAGTAAAATTCTAAATAAAAAAATTACTTTTGTTTACCGAAAGTTGAAGAATCTGTTAAAATTAAAAAAAAAAATGTCATAAAACAAGCAAAAGTGTTACCCATCTTCATGATTTTACCCTCAAATTTCTTTATTTTATGGCATCCTCAAATTTTTAATGTTCTTGTGTTTCTACATGATTTGGGACTAGGCGATGTCGAGGAATGTCCATATGGGATGAGCAAGTCACATGTGTCACAGGTATCATTATAGAGTTAAATGTCATATAATTCTCAAATTGTTTGTGCTTATGTTTTTTTAATTTTACTATATGGTACTAATAGTTCAATTTTATTAATATCTACGCGTGTTGCAGATATATTTGCTAGCTATAGTATTATTGCACTCCATAGGCACCCAGGAGTTTCTTTTGTGTTATCTTTCTCCAAGCCTAGGGATTTGAAATCACTTCTACAACC
Organism: Picea glauca; assembly: GCA_000966675.3. Lineage (NCBI taxonomy): Eukaryota > Viridiplantae > Streptophyta > Pinopsida > Pinales > Pinaceae > Picea > Picea glauca. The sequence continues at coordinate 30,207 of JZKD02S2170925.1, forward strand.
TGTGAGGGTCCATGACAGCCCATCCTTAGCATCAGTCTTATTACACGCATCCTTAGTGGATTCACACGCAGGGCACCCATCTGCACCACCTGTATGCCACCCACCCCCACCACCATTTCCATTTTCCCAACCGACTGAGATTGCCACATTAGAAATTGTCTCGGAGTAGGTTGTACAACCTACTACTCCATATACCAGTGAATCTCCATCGACACCTGAGATATTCATGGTGATATAATACATTGATGATAAACTTTATGTTTCATGAATTTGATTTTATGCATATTTGTTTAATTTTCTTGACTTGATCCTTGTAATTGATGCAAGGTGGCATTGTAGAGAGATTGGGGTCACATAGGAGGGTAACATCTTCACGAATGACAATAGCATATGCGGTGAGTTGTCTTATGTTAAATTAAAAAGTATCATTTTGTATGTCTATTAATTCATTGAGGAAAAAAACTTATAACATTGTTTATTCTTTGTGCAATCTCCAGAGCATCGAAGCACACCTAGACCTAGAACCTCTCGAGGTGCTTCCTCGAGCAAGAGAATAAATATATATATTCAGGATGATCCTGAGGGTGGTGAGGGTGGAAGTGGTCAATGATTGACCAAGTACTGCCATTTTATATTTAGGCCACCATATGGATGTTTTTTGTGTTAGGGAACCCTTTGTCGTTTTGTATATTGGGCACGAGTTGTCATTTTGTAAAAAATGGAGAATTTAGATGATATATATATATATATATATATATATATATATATATATATCATGGAACATTTTTTATGAATCTCACTGTTTTTGCATTTTATGTTTATGAATATATGAATTTCAAAGTGTTTGAATTCCAAAGTGTATGAATTTTATGTGTATTAATCCTTTGATTTTTTTCTAAAGTGATTATAAATACTTGCATTACGTATTAAGGAATATCTTATGGTGGAAAATATTGTTAAGTGTTAAATCCATAAGCAATTAATGGTTCTCAAGTAGCATTGTTTGTTAATCAACCATGTATATCTACATCATCGATATATCATTCCTTCTGAATTATTTGCATGAATGTTGTAGATTTCCATATTCTAACTCACAACCAACAATATGAACTACCTCTTGAATTATCTCCATCTAAATCCAATCACAATCCACACTGAAATAATGGTCACTTGAAAATATTGTGACCTAAAAAATGACATATTACAATAATTTATTATAGAAATAAATTTTCTCATTTATCTTATACATAATTGTCTATCACTTAACAATCTCAACTCAATGTTATGTCAAATTAACCTCCATAACTAGTACTAGGATTACTCAATTATGAAGATGACATGAGATAAAATTCAATTATGCAAGTACACAACATTTGGACAACCCAAACACTTCATTCATATTTAGAATATGAAGTACATGCACCTACCAATATCTTATCAAGGGTTATTAGAATTCAGGCTCTTCAAACTCTAGTGATGGAAACCATAAGAGAGCATTATCCAATAGCTCACTCCATTAGAGATTATCAACACAGTAGCATACACAATGGACAGTCCTTTTTGGAACCTACATTTGTATCCCACACTTGTACAAGATCAACTCCCTCTATCTCCTCGATAACAACCACATTAGGTAGCACCAGGGTTTTCAAATGTTGCAAAACCCTAACTTATTCTCTTACCAGAGCTACATGATAAAAGTATTTATCTTCTCTTCTTGGTATAATTCCTAGTATTCCTAATCTATTTAGGACAAAATCTTGACCCTTGTCTTCCCCCGACATTCCTTTTAGAAGCCTAGTTTTTAGTTTCTTAGTTGATTCAATCCAGAATTTGACCATTTTCTAGGACACACACATTATTACCATCTTTATATGCATGACATGCATGACATATGAAATAATTTGATTTCTATGTAACCCTTCATAAATTCCAAAAATACTAGTCAATGACTCATCAATGCACTAATGCTTGCTTATATTGTGTAGTGGGTATATGTAAATTTTGTTAAACCCATCAATTATTAATAACATTTATTCAACCTTCAATGATGTCCACTAAACTTATTGATTTTGATCAATAGAATGAGAGAGTTCACATGGAAACTAGATCTTATAATGGGTATCATTTTCCATCTACAAAAAAAGTTTTTGAGGTTACATTTCATGACACACCATAGAAATTAATGTTATGCTACAAAAATTCCTCCAGGGAGACTTGAAACCATTATTATTTTCCCTTCACCATATATGAGAGTTGATTGCACATACCTACCCAATTTTTGGGTTAGAGAACACAAGGAGACAAAGGACCCCCCCACAAACCCAATCCCACAATCTTGTTGATGCCATGTCATTTCCATGTTGTGCCTTTCCATTTCCATGCCTTTCCAAGCCATTCCATGGCATGTCATTTCCATGTCATTTCCATTTCCATGCCATTTCCATGTGTTTCCATTTCCATGCCATTACCATTCATTTCCAAGCCATGCCATGCCATTCCATTTACATGCCTTGCCTTCCTTTACTTTCCATGCCATGCCATGACATTCATTTCATTTGTATTCATTTTCATGCCATGCCTTGCATTTCTTTTCCATGCCATTCATTGCCATGTCATTCCTTTCATTTTCATGCCATGCCATGCCTTTCCTTCTATTTCCATGCCTTTACATGCCATGCCATGCCTTTCCTTTACATGTCATGCCATGTCATGTCATGCCTTGTCTTGCCTTTCCTCGCCATGCCATGTCATGCATTTCCTTTCCTTTCCATTTCATGAATTGCCTATCCATGCCATTAATTTCCATTCCATTCCTTTCCTTGCCATGCCATGCAATCCCTTGAATTTAATTGCCATGCCATGCCACCCATTTCCATTCCATTTCCATGTCATTCCATGCCATTGCCACGCCTTTCCATGACATGTCATTTCCATGCCAATACTATTCCATCCAAATCCATGCCATGCCTTGCCTTTCCTTTCCTTGTGCTGTCATGCCATACCATGACTTTCATTTGCATGCCTTTTCATGCCACGCCTTTCATTTCCTTTCCATGGAAAACCTTGCAATTCCATTCCTTTCATTGCCATGCCATGTCAGTATTTGCCATTCCATGTCTTTCCTTGCATTTCATTTCCTTTCCTTTCCATGCCAAGCCATGCCTTGCATTTCCTTTCCTTGCCTTTCCTTACTATGCCATGGATTTCCTTTGCATACCTTCCCATGGCATGCCTTGCATTTCCTTTCCTTTCCATTCCATGCATTGTCTTTCCTTGTCATTCCATGCCTTTTATTGTCTTGCCTTTCCATGTCATGTCATTCCATTTCCATGAAAATTTCAATGTTATTCCTTGCAAACCCATGCCATGCCATGACGTACCTTGCCTTTCCATGCCTTTCCTTGCCTTGGTATGCTATGCTATGCTATGCTATGCCTTTCCCTGCCTTGCCTTGGTATGGTATGGTATGGTATGCCTTGCCTTTCCTTGCCTTGGTATGGTATGCTATGCTATGCCTTTCCCTGCCTTGCCTTGGTATGGTATGGTATGGTATGCCTTGCCTTTCCTTGCCTTGGTATGGTATGGTATGGTATGCCTTGCCTTTCCTTGCATTGCCTTTCCTTTCCATGGTATGGTATGGTATGCCTTGCCTTGGTATCGTATCCTTGGCATGGTATGGTATGTCTTGCCTTTCCATGCCATCGTATGGTATGGTATGGTATGCCTTGCCTTGCCATGCCATAGTATGGTATTGTATGGTTAGGTATGGTATGCNCTTGCCTTTCCATGCCATCGTATGGTATGGTATGGTATGCCTTGCCTTTCCATGCCATAGTATGGTATTGTATGGTTAGGTATGGTATGCCTTGTCTTTCCATGCCATGGTATGGTATGGTATGCCTTGTCTTTCATTTCCTTGCCTTTCCATGTCTTGACATGGTATGGTATGGTATGGAATGGAATGGAATGATATGATATGGTATGCCTTTCAAGGAAAGGAAAGTGAAGGAAAGGTATGCAAGGTATGCAATTCAAGGAAAGGAAAGTGAAGGAAAGGTATGCCATACCTTGCCTTGACATGACTTTCCTTTCCATGCCATGCCTTCCCTTTCCATCCCATGCCTTGCCTTTCCTTTCCTTCACTTTCCATGCCTTTCCATGCTATGCCACGTGTTTCCTTTCCTTTACTTACCATGTCATGCCTTCCCATGATGATGCAGACCCCCTGACCCTCGAGCCGAGAATCCACATAGGATCGTTCTTCTTCGAATCCGCAGAACTGAAACAGTTCCTTCGACCCTCACTGGAACCCCACGAATTCGATCCACAAGTCCTTCACGAAAACTCTACCATCACAAGAAATGCACCATATGTGAGTTTTCACCTGTACACGACCACTAGATATGACCACGACCTTTTCTGAAAAGGGATTTTGGGTTTTGCGAATTCGGGAATTCTGAAGTCACGAGTCTCTTGATTCTTCAATCCCTAAAACCCGAAATATCAAAATGCCAAAATTTCGGTTTTATGTGACTGTGTCCTCCGTGACCATAGCCCTTCTCCAAATACACGTCGTATTTCGTGACTTTGGGGTTTTCAACACCAAGATCCCTGGCTCCTTATCATCAGAAGTACTGAAAAGCCGAACCCCAAAATGCCAAAATGTGTGACCACAACCCCACTCCAAAGATACGTCGCGTTTTGCGACTTCGGGGGTTTTCAACTCAAAGTGCCCCGGCTCCTTGTCCTCAGTATTTCCCAAATGTCGAACCCCGAAATGCCGAAATGTTGAACCCCGAAATGGCTAGCGAGTGACAAGCTCCCCGCTTGGATCCTGCCCACGTGACCCTGTCCTGTGAACCGGTGCTATTCCTTTGAATGCTTTCGGGTTTTCACGTTTCAGGATTTCGCGATTCCAGTTGCAACAGTTCTTGACCCTTCGAACTCCCGGGTCCCGGAATGCTGAAATACCGAACACCAAAATGCCGAAACTCCACTTCAAAGGGAGATCAACGGCTATGAGCCTCCCTGATCTGACGGCTTACGTTCTTTCAGGATTTCATGGGTCAAGAGTCCTAACTCTTTCCCTTTGTATCTCTCGGTAGCCGAAATGATGAAATCTCCTTTCGGGGATTTTCCTGAAACCTTGATCGCTCGCCACGTGTCCTCCTGTGGACGGTCACGATGCTTTCGGGATTTCGTGAGTCAGGACTTTTTGTCTCACGACTCCTTCTCCTTGAACTCCCGGTATCCGAAACCCCGATGGCTTCCAAATCGTTTTGGGACTTTGACAAGTCCTTCCCTTTGCATATACGAGGGTTAAACCTCGTGCACCTTCTCCTAGATCCAATGGCTATCGGCTCCTAGCACTAGATATGACGGCCCAGATCTGTTCTTCTACGCTCTCTCCTCCTGCTGCCTGGACACGAAACTCAACAGTCCAGATCTGTTCTCTAATGCCCAAAGCAATGGCAGTTGTGCTCTCCTGAGCTCACACTTCTTCCTTCCCCTTGGAAGATTTCTTGTTCCAAAAAGGCATCGGCCTTCGTCTTTGCTGCGAAGCATGTATCCTCGGCTCCCTCCTGTATTCTAAGGACGTTGTCCCTCCTGAGCTTTGTCGAATATGAAACCTTGAAGGTTTCTCGACCTCTACCCTCCTTACAGGGTCCCTGCACACAACTGTGCTATCTGTCCTGAGCTTGGTCAACTCAAAAAATATTGAAAGGTTTCTCAATCTTCTGCTCATCTTAGCTAATGCTCTATGCGCAAAGGCATTGTTCCTCCTAAGCTTCTGAACTTGAGACAAGTTCACTCTGAGTGCACTTCTTGCACTATTCCTTCTGAGATTAATAACTTCAGACCAGTTCTTATTCGCACACTCCTTCTGATGCTGAGTTTTCGGATAACTCAATTCAAAGTATTTCTTGCAAAGAAATGCTTCACGCCCTCTTGGCATTCTTATGCTCGATGAACACCTGGCAGGGCCTTTCTTCACAGAGTGTTTAGTAACTCTATAAGTGTCTTCTCCTTCTTGACACTTCCCTATCCTTAGAACTCAAAATAGAGTTCCCTAGTGCACTCTATGCACTCGCTCAATGCCCTCCTCGCAGAGCTTCTACAAAACCCTCAGTGATTCTGTTTTCTCTATGCCTTTCTTTGCACAGTCTTCACCTCCAAGGTATTCAACAACCTTGAAGCTTCCTCCTTGAGTCAATGAATTCAGTTGGTGCAACCCCCTAGCATGTCTTTGTCTGAAATTCCACAGAATTCAGAAGTGCACTCCTTGCACTGGCTTACAAAACCCATAGTATTCTGTCATGCAACCTCTTGCATGAAGTCACAAAGAACCCAACCCGAAATCAAAGAACTCACAGATAGGAAAATCTATCTATCCCTACATATGGAACTTAACATACATCTACAGAATATCATAAACACATAAAGACATTCATTCATGAATTCCTAAACAAATGAACAACAACATGCAGGAAAAACTGCTCGGTTTGTATTAATCAAGAATGCCTCTTTACAATGTGTTCGAGCTCAGACTGCAACAGAGTCTCGACTCTTCTCTTCTCTACCTCTCTTCTCTACAGACTCTCTCCCTCCAGATACAAAGGTTTTTCTTTTACAAAAGGGGGCTCCTCGAGCTCTTCTCTCCATCCTCACCAACTCTCATTAATTTACATTCAATTACATTGAATGGATGTCTAGTCTGAATCAGATCTAGATCTCAGCCTTACAACTATTTAAGGCAACCTTTATCTAAAGCNCTTGCCTTTCCATGCCATCGTATGGTATGGTATGGTATGCCTTGCCTTTCCATGCCATAGTATGGTATTGTATGGTTAGGTATGGTATGCCTTGTCTTTCCATGCCATGGTATGGTATGGTATGCCTTGTCTTTCATTTCCTTGCCTTTCCATGTCTTGACATGGTATGGTATGGTATGGAATGGAATGGAATGATATGATATGGTATGCCTTTCAAGGAAAGGAAAGTGAAGGAAAGGTATGCAAGGTATGCAATTCAAGGAAAGGAAAGTGAAGGAAAGGTATGCCATACCTTGCCTTGACATGACTTTCCTTTCCATGCCATGCCTTCCCTTTCCATCCCATGCCTTGCCTTTCCTTTCCTTCACTTTCCATGCCTTTCCATGCTATGCCACGTGTTTCCTTTCCTTTACTTACCATGTCATGCCTTCCCATGATGATGCAGACCCCCTGACCCTCGAGCCGAGAATCCACATAGGATCGTTCTTCTTTGAATCCGCAGAACTGAAATAGTTCCTTCGACTTTCACTGGAACCCCACGAATTCGATCCACAAGTCCTTCACGAAAACTCTACCAGCACAAGAAATGCACCAGATGTGAGTTTTCACCTGTACACAACCACTAGATATGACCACGACCTTTTCTGAAAAGGGATTTTGGGTTTTGCGACTTCGGGAATTCTGAAGTCACGAGTCTCTTGATTCTTCAATCCCTAAAACCCGAAATGCCAAAATGCCAAAATGCCAAAATTTCGGTTTTATGTGACTGTGTCCTCTGTGACCATAGCCCTTCTCCAAATACACGTCGTATTTCGCGACTTTGGGGTTTTCAACACCAAGATCCCTGGCTCCTTATCATCAGAAGTACTGAAAATCCGAACCCCGAAATGCCAAAATGTGTGACCACAGCCCCACTCCAAAGATACGTCGCGTTTTGCGACTTCGGGGGTTTTCAACTCAAAGTGCCCCGGCTCCTTGTCCTCAGGATTTCCCAAATGTCGAACCCTGAAATGCCGAAATGTTGAACCCCGAAAGGGCTAGCGAGTGACAAGCTCCCCGCTTGGATCCTGCCCACGTGACCCTGTCCTGTGAACCGGTGCTATTCCTTTGAATGCTTTCGGGTTTTCGCGTTTCAAGATTTCGTGATTCTAGTTGCAACAGTTCTTAACCCTTCGAACTCCCGGGTCCCGGAATGCTGAAATACCGAACCCCAAAATGCCGAAATTCCACTTCAAAGGGAGATCAACGGCTATGAGCCTCCCTGATCCGATGGCTTACGTTCTTTCAGGATTTCATGGGTCAAGAGTCCTAACTCTTTCCCTTTGTATCTCTCGGTAGCCGAAATGATGAAATCTCCTTTCGGGGATTTCCCTGAAACCTTGATCGCTCGCCACGTGTCCTCCTGTGGACAGTCACGATGCTTTCGGGATTTCGTGAGTCAGGACTTTTTGTCTCACGACTCCTTCTCCTTGAACTCCCGGTATCTGAAACCCTGATGGCTTCCAAATCATTTTGGGACTTTGACAAGTCCTTCCCTTTGCATATACGAGGGTTAAACCTCGTGCACCTTCTCCTAGATCCAATGGCTATCGGCTCCTAGCACTAGATCTGACGGCCCAGATCTGTTCTTCTGCGCTCTCTCCTCCTGCTACCTGGACACGAAACTCAACGGTCCAGATCTGTTCTCTAATGCCCAAATCAATGGCAGTTGTGCTCTCCTGAGCTCACACTTCTTCCTTCCCCTTGGAAGATTTCTTGTTCCAAAAAGTCATCGTCCTTCGTCTTTGCTGCGAAGCATGTATCCTCGGCTCCCTCTTGTATTATAAGGACGTTGTCCCTCCTGAGCTTTGTCGAATATGAAACCTCAAAGGTTTCTCGACCTCTACCCTCCTTACAGGGTCCCTGCACACAACTGTGCTATCTTTCCTGAGCTTGGTCAACTCAAAAAATCTTGAAAGGTTTCTCAATCTTCTTCTCCTCTTAGCTACTGCTCTATGCGCAAAGGCATTGTTCCTCCTAAGCTTCTGAACTTGAGACAAGTTCACTCTGAGTGCACTTCTTGCACTATTCCTTCTGAGATTAATAACTTCAGACCAGTTCTTATTCGCACACTCCTTCTGATGCTGAGTTTTCGGATAACTCAATTCAAAGTATTTCTTGCAAAGAAATGCTTCACGCCCTCTTGGCATTCTTATGCTCGATGAACACCTGGCAGGGCCTTTCTTCACAGAGTGTTTAGTAACTCTATAAGTGTCTTCTCCTTCTTGACACTTCCCTATCCTTAGAACTCAAAATAGAGTTCCCTAGTGCACTCTATGCACTCGCTCAATGCCCTCCTCGCAGAGCTTCTACAAAACCCTCAGTGATTCTGTTTTCTCTATGCCTTTCTTTGCACAGTCTTCACCTCCAAGGTATTCAACAACCTTGAAGCTTCCTCCTTGAGTCAATGAATTCAGTTGGTGCAACCCCCTAGCATGTCTTTGTCTGAAATTCCACAGAATTCAGAAGTGCACTCCTTGCACTGGCTTACAAAACCCATAGTATTCTGTCATGCAACCTCTTGCATGAAGTCACAAAGAACCCAACCCGAAATCAAAGAACTCACAGATAGGAAAATCTATCTATCCCTACATATGGAACTTAACATACATCTACAGAATATCATAAACACATAAAGACATTCATTCATGAATTCCTAAACAAATGAACAACAACATGCAGGAAAAACTGCTCGGTTTGTATTAATCAAGAATGCCTCTTTACAATGTGTTCGAGCTCAGACTGCAACAGAGTCTCGACTCTTCTCTTCTCTACCTCTCTTCTCTACAGACTCTCTCCCTCCAGATACAAAGGTTTTTCTTTTACAAAAGGGGGCTCCTCGAGCTCTTCTCTCCATCCTCACCAACTCTCATTAATTTACATTCAATTACATTGAATGGATGTCTAGTCTGAATCAGATCTAGATCTCAGCCTTACAACTATTTAAGGCAACCTTTATCTAAAGCCTATGTACACGCATGGCTTTTGGCTCTACCAGCCTTACAATCATTAAATACAATTTCAAAATTTGAAATTTGAAAGTGAGATGGTTACGCCTCTCTTCTCCATTGAACACGTGATTTGATGTGTTGGTTGGCTGGGACGTAGCTGGCTTGGAGCGATGCTCCTACATCATACTCCTCTACTGTGAAAAATTCATGAGCTCCTTCTCATGAGCTTCCTAGCATGGTTGTTGAAATCCACTTGGATCCCAAACAGTTCTCTGGAGCTATCCATCTGCTCCATTGCTTCGTTGCTTCTGTTTACCTATTGCTATGGCAGGTTATCCTCTGCTTAGCTTCTCTTTGTTGATCGCTTCTGTTGATCTGATCATCAGCCTTTTGATCTCCTCAATTATCTCGTCCAGCTGTTCCCATGGCTGGCTCTCATTTTGTAGCCTAATCCACTGCACTTCTTCCCTGCAAATGGGTAGATCAACTAGATCTCCCCTTCCATCTTCTTCCTTTATTGTGGCATTGAGTTGCCACTCTACTGTAGACCCCAATTCTGCAATCCTATCACTGAGTTGCTGCTCAGCTTCCTTTTCTGACAACTTTGCTTCTACCAGTTCTCTTGCTAGTTCAGCTCCAGCTTCCTCCAGCTGCTCCTCAAACTGGAATTTTCCTTCATCTTCTGCTGCATGCCTCGACATTACAGTCATCATCAACTGTTCAGCTCCTTGGATGAAATTTTCGAGCAATTCCTCAGAATGCTCCTCTACTAACATCTGCATGACTATCTCCTCGTGGCATTCATCTACTGGTTCTGGATAGTTTAACCAATCCTCTAGCAATTTTAGCTCCTTCTCCCAAGGAGTGAGCATATCAATTGTGTTCTCCTCTTCTTCTCCTTGGGAATCTTCTGACATCTACTCCATCTCTTCGACATTCATAGCTTTTTGTCCTTCCATTGTTGCTACATCCGCAACACATGCTCTGGCCTCAACTGGGTTGCTTGGTAGGAACACCTCTATTCCTCCAATGATCAAAATTCTCTTATGATTCTCTCTTGTCAGCACTCCTTGCTGATATGAACTCTCCTCTGAGTTCATGAGACTTTCAGATAGTCTCATCCCTTTCCCCTTGCCCATCTGGAAATTTGGAATTTCCTCTCTGCCCTCCTGGCAGTCTATGAGATCCTCCAGTGATCTCATCTCATTTCCCTCCTGACAATTTGAACTTTCATCACCACCCTCCTGGCAAAATACAAGACCTTTGCTTGGTCTCTTTCTATTGCCCACCTGGAAATTTGAAAGTCCACTTCTGCCCACCTGGCAGTTTACGATATCAATCGATCCCATCTTCATCAACACTCCTTGTTGACCCGAACTCATCCCTGAGTTCATGAGACTTTCAAATAGTCTCATCTTCTCTCCCTTGTTCACTTGGTAATATGGGATTTCTGTCCTGCCCACCTGGCAGTTTATGAGATCTTCATCTAATCTCATACCATTGCCCTCCTGGCAATATGAATTTCCACTATTGTCCTCTTGACAGTCTATGAGATCCTCCAATGATCTCATTTCATTGCCCTCCTGGCAATTGGAAAATTCATCCCTGCCCTCCTAGCAATTTATGAGACCTGAAACTGATCTCTCTTCCTCATAATCACTGAGATTTCTCCCAGCTTCTGGTTCACACACATGAACCACTTCCTCTATGTTTTTTAGGATTTTAGTGTACCTCAACCATCCTTTCAAGAGTCTTCGTCGTCTTTTGGCAAAAAATTCTTTGACTGGCCATTTCACCTTTGTTTTCATGGGCCATTCATCTACCCAATGTGGCTTTGCATCCTGTTGCATCCGCAGTGAAAGCTCGTCCATTCTCGCCCTTATCTCAGCGAGTTCTTTTTCCATCTCAGCCTTGCTCTACTGCTGGTGGTTCTTCTTTCCACCGCGTCCATGGCCTTCAGTAGCCATCTTCCTGTTCCTTTATGCCCTCCTGGCAAACTTGTTGTTGTCACTCTGCAACCGTGAGTGCTTCCAACATCTCCTTCAGTCCTCCTGACTGTCTATTGACTGCTGCATATCTAGGAACAATCACCACAGAGCTTTAACACTCTATCTTCTTTCTTCACCTGTCTGTAAGCAAAGCTCGACACTCCCTGTTGGTCTCCATTTTTTATCATGTTTTTTGCCTATATTATACTCCACAGACCTCCATTTATATGCCAATACCACCCCTTTTGGCCTTGTTTTGACATAATTGACATCTTCCTACCATTCAATGGGGTTACTTAAGGTATCTTTACATTTCAAGCTATTTTTATGCACTTTGATGCTTTAAATTGATATTGGAACTAATGTCGCTTGGGTTAGGTACCACTTCTA
>JZKD02S2170947.1:0-18337 GCA_000966675.3 Picea glauca
TACTCCTCAGACCATCCTACAGGTTTCTTTTTCAAATATTTTTTTTACCCCTGCATCGTGCATTTTGCTTACAAAAATCAAATTTCTCGCCAATCCTGGGATGTGAAAAACACCAGGTAGTATTATAATATTTCCATCTATGAGCCTCAACTTGAATTTTCCTCAACCTATGATTATGGTTGTTGAGTCATCACCTAGGAAAACATTACTCTTGATATTATGGTAGTTGCAGAGGTATTTATCTCCACATGTAAAACTGACAAGAATAGAATGTTCTAGAAGCATGAAGAAACCCTAATGAGTTGGCTAGTAACCCTAGAAGACATGTCGGCTCAAGAGGTTAATTTGTATTAGGTTATTAGCCTCCAAGAGAAGAAGTCGTCGAGAAGAAATAATATATACTGAACAAACAGTTACCCAGAATGAGAAGTTGGCCCAGACAGTTAGCCAGAATTACTATAAATACTGGAGGCCAGTCTTCATTCTGGCAGACAGTCTCAAAATTGCAGAGCAACACTTGTGCACACTGCAGTTGCCCAGTTTCTACACAGGTTTGGAGGAGAGCTGTCATTGCAGCTGCTACATCTAGAATAGTTCAGTTTTGGCTTGGACTATCTCTTGGTTATGGTTTGGACTATCTTATCAACTCTTGTTTGATGTGCTATCCTTGGGGAAAGGTTTGCTACCCTTTGTATGGCTATCTATCCTAGGGTTTACTTTTAGAATGATTATTTGTCAAGGTTAAGGTGCTCGGAGGGTGGCTTCGGCCTATGGTTGGGTGACAATAGTGATATTGTCGATGGTAAAATGAGCATATCCATTATATTATAACAAGTTATGGGCCCACACCTCCTTCATTCAGTTTAACCGCTGGAAGGAAACATAGCTGTAAGGATATTAAGCTCGTTGAGGAACTGCTGCTAAGGTTTCTAGCGGGAGCATTCACCATAGCACTGCCACTAGGGTTACTAGCAGGTGTAGTTGTAGAAACCCTAATCCTCTCATTGAGACACCTTAAGTGAAGGGATTGACCTAATTTTTGGATAGACCAGTGCACCCTAGCCTAGAGCATCTTCTGGTACTCTGAGCAAGCCAAGATGTCAAGTTTGAGTTTTTGGTCAAATCTAGGGTTGACCAAGTCAAAGAAGCCATGACCTACTCCATGAAGTCAAAAAACAAGTTAGATGGAGCTTCTAAATTCAGAGCGTGGAAGACAAGTATTGACCTCATCCTTGTTAAGAATAAAGTGCTAGATATTGTGAAAGGAAAGATCGTGAAACCAGAGTTTGAAGAAGGAAAAGAGAAAGAACCACAAAACGTTACAGCTATGGAAAAGTTCAAATACGGTGATATCAATGTCAAGAGTATAATATTGGACTCTATAAAAGACCACTTGATACCTTACATCTCCCATCTTGAATCATTGAAGAATATGTACGATGCCTTAACAAACCTCTTCTCAGTTGGAAACATTGGACAAGTAATGAGTCTGAAGAATGAGCTCCGTGACATGAAGATGAATGATGTTGATAGCATAACATACTACTTTGTGAGGATCTCCCAGTTAAGATATCAACTACAAGCTATTGTAGATATCATTTCAGAGAATGAATCGGTAAACATAGTACTCAATGGTCTTCCCAAGACATGGGATGCATTTTCCGCAAGCATGATCACAAGGAAGGAGTATCCTACATTTGAAGAACATTGGACTTGCTGTCCTCAAGAAGAATCCATGATCATTGCAAAAGAGAACCCCCAAAAAAAGTACGATGATCAAGCCTCCACAACAAGATTCAAGAACTTCAGGAACAAAAGGAAGTTTGGTTCAAGGAGGAATCCAAATCAAGAGAAAGATATTTCAGAAATACAATGCTTCAACTGTCGAAAGTATGGTCACTACAAGAATCATTGTCCCGATCTAAAGAAAATGAAGGGGACACACGAAGCATCAGTTGCCGAAGAAAAAGAACCTACAAAGAAGACTAAGAAGGATGAAAGAGACTTCTTCTTCTGAAGGTAACAATACTCTTATTAGTTCTTGTACATATCTTGTTTGCATAATCTCTATACATATCTAGTATATCTATATCTTAGAAGATAATATGTTCCAAGAAGAACTATACCTATGGAAGAACAACAAGATAGGGTTTGATATCATTATACAAGTCATATAATACACATGAAAGGATGAAATACATCAAAAAAATCATGTGGAAGCTATTACAAGAAAAGCCGAAATCATAATCAATCTTGAAGAAACTTAGAAGAAGCAAAGATAGAAAGAATTCAACGATCAAGAAGAAATTGGAGGAAGACTTATAACACTTTGTAAAAGAGAATAAGGATGCAGACAAAAACATGGACTCTCCTAGATGGAGGGAGCCGATTATATATCACGAAAGAGAAGAGCATGCATGAAGAAAGGATTAGGAGGGAGATAATCCTATAATCCATTAAATATGATGAAGTATATATCCATGGTAGTAGCCATGAAAGGAGTATGTTTTTAGTTCAACCTTAGAAGAAGACTTTTTCAAAGAAAAACCTTAAATTATCCCTGGTTGTCCATCCACATCCGTGATCTTATGATGAATGAAAGAAGTGGAATCTTTAGGGCATGGAATCCATAAGAAACTCCATGGACCCAAGAGCTAAAGAGAAACATGAGGAAGAACATGAAGATTCCAAGAAATAAAGAGAATCCATAACCACCAATCACTGTATTAATAATCACGAGATTACCAGCCTGATATGAAATCACTAAAAGCAATCAAGAAGAGGAACTGAAATTTGTAATGAAGAAAAATATATATGAATGCAAGCATTGCAAGATCCAGAACTAGAGGTTCTTCCAAATGGAGGGAGAAGACTATGATGATTACTTGCTCCAGTAAATCAAAAATACTTCTACAAGTCTTTATATCATCCAAAATATCCATAGGTTGGAGTTCTACATCAAATGAATGCAAAGACTATTCTCCAGAGCACCTAAACAAAGAGTGTATGAAGGGAAACCTCAATACTTTGAAGCATACCAGAAAGAGACCATTGTATGCAGATAGAAAAAGATAACTTGGTGGAGAACCTCCAATGCACAATAGAAGCATGGTGAAGATTTTCTATAACAAAGATATTGTATCAAGATGATTACTAAGAAGATCAGATCTCATGATGACAAAAGAAGTGCCACATGGATATGTTCCAATTTTCCAACAATGATATAATTTATTGATCAGAGCTAAATGAAGCCTTCAGAGAAAACCAGTGTTCTAGACAGAAGTACATTGGAAATCAAGCATTACATTATTCGTGATGAAGTCCAGAAAGGAGAAAGTGCTTCTCCAATACATATCTCCACAGATGAGCAAATAAGCAGACATTTTTGGTAAATATTCTGTCCAAGATGAAAGAGTTTGCGTACTCAAGGTGGAGCTCGTGGAGACGAATTCCTTCATGAAAAAGGAAGAGATGACTCCCAGGTTGGGAGGGAGAATTGATGTATTATTGATTGATGGAAAATAATTTTTTAGTTCGAAAAATGGTCCAGGATGAGAAAATTATTTCCAGTTCGGAAAGTGGATTGAGAGTTCCGATGGACAGACATTTTCTAGTTCGAAAAATAGTCCAGATTGCTGATGTACCATAGACAACGACTTCCCATTGTGGTTAACATGGGAAGTGGTCTAGGGTAGTCTCTCTTCTTGAGGGTTACTCAAGAAGATTGGGCCACCTTGCTAGACAATGATTTCCCATTGTGGTTAACATGGGGAATGGTCTGTTTTGGATGTTGGTGCAAGACAATCATTTCATCTTATGGTTAACATGGGAAATGGTCCATACATGCATTCCTTAGGGCTGATTCATTCTCTCCAAGTTGTACTTTGTTTAGTTCCAAAGGAATGGTCCAGGTTTATCAATCAAGGACAAACATTACTTAGGGCAGACTCATTCTCTCCAGGTTACAATTTGTTTAATGTCGGAGGAATGGCCCAGGGTGGGGAATGGTCCAGGCTCATAAATCAGGACAATTATTATTCCTTTCTTGAGAAGAATAGTCCAAATAACTCATCATTGATGTCTTACATTTTAAGGGAAGACAATCTTCCGAGATCTCACATATGTGAGTGGAAGAATGGCCCAGATGATTCAGTTTATATCATAACTTTGTTTCTATGCAGGTTGATATCAGGTGATTGTCATGAAGACTGTATGACAGTAGATGTATACTACTGTGGTGGATGTGTTCCATTGTTTGTGACTATACGTTACTGATCAAGTACTTGTGTGCTACTTGGTGTGGTAGTGTACCACTGGATTGTAGTTGTGTACTACTATAGACACAATTGTGTTCTATTGAATGATATTGTTCCGATTTCCTTGAAGACTATCAACTGTGTTGAAAATAGTTATCATCTAGATGGATAATGGACAAAGATTTCCCAGATAGAAAATGGTCCAGGACATTTATTCTTCTAGGAAATATGTACAGATTAGAAGAATGGTTCTTGTGTCACTCTATGGAGTGAGTGAAGTATCCAATATTGTGTTTGATAACTCAGATGGAGTATGGTTTTGAGAGATGATGCACTTGATGACATTGATAGCAATGATGGTGCTCATGATCCAGTCATGAGATAATATATACAACTATGTTTATGCTATCGTGTAAATGGTATGTTTATGCTCAATACCATTACCTTCAAATACCTCCCTAGATAGGAGGGAGTGTTGATATTATGGTAGCTGCAGGAGGTATTTATCTCCACATGTAAACTTGACAAGAATAGAATGTTCTAGAAGCAATAAGAAATCCTAATGAGTTGGCTAATAACAATACAAGACACATCGGCTCAAGAGGATAATTTGTATTAGGTTATTAGCCTCCAAGAGAAGAAGTCGGACAGAAGAAATAATATATAATGAACAGACAGTTGCCCAGAATGAGAAGTCGGCCCAGGCAGTTAGCCAGAATTACTATAAATACATGAGGCTGGTCTTCATTCTGGAAGGCAGTCTCAGAATTGCAGAGCAACACTTGTGCGCACTGCAGTTGCCCAGTTTCTATGCAGGTTTGGAGGAGAGCTGTCGTTGCAGCTACTATAGCTAGAAGATTTCGGTTTTGGCTTGGACTATCTCTTGGTTATGGTTTGGAATATCTGATCAACTCTTGTTTGATGCGCTATCCTTGGGGAAAGGTGCACTACCCTTTGTTTGGCTATCTAGCCTAGGTTTTACTTTTGAAATGATTCTCTGTCAAGGTTAAGGTGCTCAGAGGGTGGCTTCAGCCTATGGTTGGGTGAAAATAGTGATATTGTCGATGGTAAAATGAGCACATCCATTATATTCTAACAATTACCTCCATAATACCTTTCATATTCACAAAACCACTCCCTATGGGGAGTCATATGTAATATCCCTAAGGCCGAACCCAATTGAAATGTAAATACAAATGTACTTAAGCTGGTGAGCTATTTTGATATCATTTTTGTACGCACATTTCATGGCATAGTGCGCACATGTACTGCGCAGTAAAATGAGGAAGTGTGCACATTCTAGGATACTGCACACGATGTTGAGGCCAGGGAGCCTTTGTATATATGATATGTTTTATAGGCTAGTGAGCCAGTTATTATAAGCTAGGATGCTTATGTTTTGATTAGGCCAGAGAGCCTAGAGGTTAAAGGCTAGTGTGCCTATTTTTGTACATCGCTGCGGCCAGAATGACCACGATAAAAGAGATGGGGGACTAAACTCCACTAGTTAGGGAAAGGGAGGGGCTAAGTTAAGGAAAGAGGCTAAGCTAGGGAGCTTGAGCCAAAAAGGAATATTATATTAATATTTCTTAAATCATAAAGTATGGATAGTTATTTTATCCTAAGTTCTAAATTTGGGGACAAGTGGGCCAAAGTAGCTCCCAACATGACAAGTGTTAAGTTGGGGACATGCATACATATTGTGGGGACTTAGTTCATTAGGATAGATTCCCCATCATTCAGACAATCATCTTTTCCATTCACTTCTTCCATCATTCAACCATGATTCCATGACCATTTTCACTCACACAATAAGTTATTCTCCATACTTTCTGTCACTATACCGATCTTGTATCCATGGCCACAGAGGTTGGTGTAGCTGGGTAGTTGGGAAGATGGACTAAAGAAGCGGGTTGTCAGGCCCGTGGGATACTAAAGAAGTGGGTTATCAGGCCCGTGGGATATTGAAGAGGTGGGTTGTCAGGCCCGTGAGCAATTTCTCTATGGGTAAGAGAATTGTTGGGAATTGATTTCCTGAATGTGCTAAACTACAACTATAGGGCTCTAAGACTTCCTGTCTAGCTTGTTACTGAAGCCCTAGAAGGGAACTGGGGAAGCGGAAGGACTGTTGAGAAAAGAAGGGGCACACTTCCTGGGGTGGGACAGACATGTGGGGAATGAGAGACTGTAGGATGTTAGTTCAGTGGACACCATGACAAAGTATTTGCTGTTGTCTATGAGCCTATATCCTAGTTAGGAATCCCTTTACCCGGGTGGAGTTTATTCCCATCTTGGGGGTGACTCACTGTTGAGAGTGATGAACAGTGTGGTCTAAGGCTGGGAGGTTCATGGAAGGTTTGCACACAGTTGGTGATATTCTTAAAAAGATAAGTGTTAACTGTGTGATAGAATTACATGATGCATTGTTATCTACATGTTTATTTTATGGGTTTATCATATGCGTGGTTATAACTGTCTGTAGGTTTTGGGTATTTCCTGTATATGCTGCATGTCTATGTTTACTGTTATTTCAATGTGAATTTGTGAATTTACGTAATCTATTTGTCTGTTACATTTTATATATTAATCTTTCACAAGAGTGTTGTGTGTGTATGTTTTAAATGCATGCAGTTAGAATTTTTTTATGTGGCATAGCTTAGAATAGAAGCTGGGTATATTACAGTATGTTCCGTAGAGAGAACGTAAGTGTTCTTTGGCATAGCATGGCTCGACCATGGGTGGCCGGGGACGTTACATCATATGAAAGGATGCACCTGAGTCAACCAACCATGCCTCATGATTTGCATGTGTGCTTGAAGAATCCAAGTACACATGCCCTCCTTCTTCCTTGGAGGTATTTTCTTTTGTAGAAGGAGATTCTTTAGATCCCTTCTTTTTCTCAACTTTGGATCTACACTGCTTCTTGTAGTGCCCTTATTTTCCACATCTCCAAAATACCTTTACAAAATTTCTGGGAGACTTAGATCTCCCACTTTAGGACTTAGATCTATTTCTTTCCTGGGAGAGTCCTTTTGCACATAATGCATCTGTGCTTTGTCCTTCCGTGTTCTTACATCTCATATCCTCCAAAAATAAGGATGAGACCAGTTCATCAAACTTCATCGCAGTTGTATTACTACCTATGGCCACAACCAAAATATCCCACCAATCTGGTAAAGAGCACAATAAACTGACACACTTATCTTCATCTAAAATTTTAATTTCAACAAATACTAACTGACTTACCACACTATTGAAGGCATCCAAATGCTCTGCAACCAAGTCTCTATCTCTCATCCTCAGGTTATAAACTTCTTTCTCAGGAATAGTTTATTTAATAGGGACTTAGACTGATACAACTTCCCCAGCTTATCCTATAAATCTTTGGTTGTAGCTTTCTCTGACACATCTAGTAATATTTAATCTGAGAGATAGTCGAATTGTTCTCTTCGCCTTCTGATCCAACTTTTTCCGGTCATCTGCTGAAGTTCCTATAGGTTCAGTACCTGGATCCACTGATCTTTGTCCACCAATAGATCTTCCATATTGAGCTTCCATAACTCAAAACTTTCCCCATTAAACTTCTCGATCTCCATTTTTGAATTGCTCACCATTTCTTTTCACTTGAAAAACCAATACCACAGATCTCCCACTGTAACAAGGCTTATAACAGTCCCGAGCCAAACCCTTGACCACAAAGGCGTCCCCTTGAAGCCAACAAATCTCTGATACCAAATGTAGATTTTAACCCTGTATAATATTTTACTGCAAACATATTTTCAATAAAAGAACATAAAATATACAATGGAAAATACACAGATTACACAAAGATTTTTCCCTTGGAAACCCAATATTCTATATTCATTCATAATGATACATTATTTACAATAAAATATACATATAGGGACCAACGAAATCCAAAACCTTAACCCAATGACCTAGATTGGTAAACAACTCTAATTCCTTAACCAGAAATAGAAAACCATCTGTGAAAAACCATGTGCCAAAAAACTGCCCAATAATGGACATGAAAATCGACGCGACACAAAAAACGAGGAAAAAATGCAACGCATTTCCTGAGGTAAAACAAATTTCTCAGGGGTACTTCCTCTAAAACCCCGTGTAGGGGGATATCACCCCCCTACAACCCCCGAAGGGGGGGCCAAGCAACCCCCCCCCTCAAACCCCCCCATGCGCTCAACGCAACGTAGCAAACACTAGATCTAGTTGTGCAAAGAATATAACACATACCCAACATTGTGTTTATGAGTTAAATTGTTGTGCATGAACTCTGTGTATTTAAATATGATTTATATGTTGTTGTGTTGAATTATTAAGATGTATTCATGTTTATTTTAGTATGTTGTATATGCATCAATTTAATGGTACCGAACAATAGCTAAATCTAGTTGTAATTTGTAGCTAGAAGCTACATGAATTTATTTAGATAGCATAAATTTTAACATGTAAGAGTATTTTGCACTATAATGTTCCTTAGATGGTCTAGGGGACGTCACAAATTTGATACCATGTTGGGGATTGGGTGTAACCTGATATGCAATAAATAAATAAAACTACAAATATTCGAAGAGGAATAACTTCAAAGAAAAAAGGTGGTGTTTAAACACATCGTTACAACACTTAAGCATAGTGCATTATGATTAGAACATCCCAATGCATGTTGGACATATTGTATGGAATTTCAAGCATATGATAATGATCCATCGGTTCTGCGACTTATAGCCTCAATATATAACTACCTTCCTTGGAATCGGGAAGGTCTTATCCACATACATCTATTGGTGGTTAGAGTTGACTCCACCAAATCCGCACTGTTTAGTTGGCTCACCAAATGCACACTATTTAGTCGGCTCATAAAACTGACTTGAATTGACCGTCCATGCGTCCAAATCGTAGTTTATTTCTCTATTGGTCGAGCCACCGAATGACTATTTTTTATTTTGGATCAAATATTCAACCGACAGGCTTGTCGAGTACTCGACCGACTGATGTAGATATCTAGTTGATCACCCAATTGATTGTTTCTAGATGTTGGTCGACTGCTCGACCAAATGATTCCAAGAATAGTTTCTTTATTAAGCACCAAATATATGAATACAAAAACACCATAGTAGACCCAAGAAAAATATAGAATAAATCCCAATTTATTATTATCAAATCCTTAGGGTAGGGAAACACCATACAATAGATCTTATTAAGGAAATGATCCACCTTTGATCACTTGCCTCTTCGAGGGGGAAACCTCCTAATGAGCTACCACTCCAAATACAATACATCTAGACTTCCCATTACATTTCTCATATCGATTTATATAATGCTACCTACCACCTAAGAACATTCTAGATAAGGAACCGTTTAGAAGTGGAACCTTCTAGTAAGCCCTCTTACACTTATTGTGTTCAGACTAGGCCTTATTTATCAAAAATGGCCTTTATACATAACAATGCCTATCTACCATTATTTCCCTTGGGTACCTCCCTAGGTACCCCATATTATTCCTATAGCTACACTACATTTCATTCCCCTTATGAAAGCATTGTCCCCAAAGATTGTCATGAGGAAGTACAACCATATACTAGGGTCCCATGGATAAATGTGGACCATAATGCTGAATTAGGCTGGAGAACCGGGGTCCCATGTAGAAGTGCTAGACGCCATGTGGAAGTAGTCCAATATCCATTGTAAAACTGGGTCCCATGTCCAAGTGATCATGTGGAATCTCCTTTGAAGATATTGGAACTCAATAGCTAGATGGAAATGATGCTCCAAAGATTGACACTGGTCATGTGGATCAAAATATGTAGAGTCATCCAAAAACTAATCCACTAGTATTGGAGAATAAGAAAATTGAAGAAGAGTATGCATAGAAGGTTCTTGTCTACTATATAGGATGTTTTCTACATAAGGTGGACTAGAGTCATCAAATAGAATATGGAAGTGGTTGTCATCCCATAAATGCAAATTATCCATATACCAATCATCACAAGTGGCCTCAAAATCATACTTAGAATATTCTTCTTGATTATATTTTGTCTTGATGTCCTCCATAAGATATCTCTCTTGTATTTTAGTTGCGGTCCCCTGAATATTTCAAAAACTGTCCTTCATGGCTTGCAGATCGTCCTTCATGTCCTTGATGGCTTCAAGATGTCGTCGAACTCCAGTCGGGCCCATGAGGATTTGAGAGAAACAATCCATTGTAAACATCACATATAATATACCAAAAGAAATATCTTAAATTACTCTATCCAATGGTACTAATATGTTAACAATTTAAGCACCCTGTCAAAAGTTATGAGCTTTGCAGTCTTGTCGCCGTCACGAAAAACCCTAAAACATGGTTTATTTTAAATCAACAATATCTTCACTTCTGGAGCTACGATTTATATGAATTTTTCTTTAAATGGGAAAATGTTTCAAGAGGAAATCATATGTGTAATGTTTTGGGGGAAAATTCGACACCAGTTGCTACAAAAAAAAGAAAAATTACGCAGTCGTCCGTCGAAAAACTCTAAAAATTTGCAGATTTTAAAATGGTTGATAACTCTAATTCCTGGACTCCATTTTGGATGTTTTTTCTTTGAAATTGGTTATTTTTACAATAGTAACTCATATATACAACCAATTTCTACAAATTATACAAAAAAATCTATAGGAATTGTCTAGAGTGTCACGACCCTCTTTTTCCTTCTTGAAACAATCTGCAAAATAGAAAGAAACAAATTCCCTTTTTGTGGTGGGAAGAAAGTGCTATGATACCACTTGTTATGTACCAAATATATGAATACAGAAACACCATAATAAACCCATTATCAATATAGAATAAATCCCACTTTGTTATAATCAAACCCTTAGGGTAGGGAGACACCATACAATAGATCCTTATAAGGAAGGGATCCACTCTTGATCACTTTCCTCTTCGAGGGGTAAACCTCCTAATGAACCATTTATCCAAATATAATACTTCTCAACTTCCCATTACATTGATCATACCCCTTTATATAGTGCTACCTACCACCTAAGAACATTTTAGAGGAACCTTCTAGAAGCAGAACCTTATAGTAATCCCTCTTACACTTATTGTGTTCACACTAGGCCTTGTTTATTAAAAGTGGACTTTATACACAACAATACCTTATCTATTATTATTCCCCTTGGGTACCTCCCTATACACCCCATATTGTTCCCCTAGCTACACTACAATGATTAACCATTAGAACTTGAGGTTCCAACAATATATATAAAGTCATGTCCTTTAATTAAGACATGTTCATTCATTAAAATGTTCCTTTTCATTAATTATTATTATTATTTATATTTATGTTTATTACATTGCCTTATCCTTTATAAATGCTTTGTCCTCAAAGCATATTTATGGAAAGAATTTATATTTTTGCTTTATCTTGTAATGCCTCCACATGATTCTTTTTTCTCAATACTTTCATGGTTGACACTATGATATGTTATGAGTTACGAAGAGTTGAGCATAATTTTCTTATTGTGAAGGGGCCAGACCACCCTAATACAATTTTCTACAAAACTGTGTGACAACGACTTCTGTGATTTGGGGAATGATAAGATACCAAAATTGAGCTCCTCTTCAATGTAATAGGATTCATACTTAGCTTCTCATATTGATTTAGTCTTTGGTTAGCTTGTTCTATAATACATTGAATTTTATAATTTGGATGATGATAAGGCATCCTTGAATGTTGCGTATTTTTTTTGGAAACCTTGTCTTGTGATACCTTTGATGATATATTAGTTGATAAGATTTCATTTGGTTCTATGTTGGTTCCCTTTTCCATGGTCTGGGTTTTTACAGCTAATGGCTTCTATATTTCAACAAAATCAATCATTGTTTCTTTATCAATCGGTGATTCCTTACTAGTAAGTTGATTTAGTGTTTCTTGTTGTGACTTCTTTTCACCTTTTAACTTCCTAATCAATGTGATCAACTTTTGACTATGATTATTAAGGTGAGAGATTTCTTTTTCCGTTTCTAATAACTCATTGTAAAATATATCCTTGAGATATTTATATTTATGTTGTGATACTATCTTGTTTTGTTGATGTTTGGAAAGTTCGCACTGTAATTTTTTTTATTTTTGAGTTACCTTGATCTTCCAGTTGTAATTTTCAGGTACATTGAATTGTGGTGCATTGTAGAAGCATGCTTGGTGATTGAATTGCAAGTCAGACTTTGTTTTCTCTGATTCTTGAGCTACATGCATTTTTTTTTTTCTCATTTGCCACTTATTGTGAGAAGTGACCGTCCTTATCCAAAGGGAATTTAGTTATCTCAAGTTTCACTATAATTTGATCTAGTTATTCACGTATCTTCATAGCTATTTCCATCAGTGCTTCCATGATTTCTAAAATTTTTGAAATAATAGTTTTAATTTTCTTGACCTAAACTTAATTCCATATAATTAGTGAATGCAAGGGTCCCACTAAAAAACATTGAATTGAAATTCTTCTCTTCACTCTGCTTTGCTTTCATCAAAATTTCATAATATTTCACTTAATCTTAGACACTATCTAACTTAAGGATTATTTTTATAATACACTTTTTAATTGAGCTTTGAAATATAATTTTGATAATAATATTTGACCTTCTTAAGAATATGTCTTAAGAATGTAAATACTTTAATACTTTATTTACTTTAATAATAAAATCTCTTATGAAGTTTAATATTTCACCTTTTGCAAATATTTTCTCGTTATTCACTTTTGTTTTACCCTTCCATGTTATTTAAATTACCAATAATTTCATGTTATTTACTTTTACACAATGATAGATAAAACTTATCCTCCATGTAAAGAAATATTTATATTTCCTTTTTTATTAGTCCATGCAATTTACCATGTACGTGGCAGTTAACTTTACTTATGGAAACTATGGAATCTTTGTTTGACTTGATACTTCTTTATGTGCACTTTTAAAGATAATTGAAAACTTTTCATTTTTAGTGATATGGATTGGATAATTATAGTATTTTTCATCTATCTCGATGCTTTCAGAGTGGACAAAATTGGAGGAATCAACTTGCAGGGTCATTTTAATGACATGTCCCAGTTTGGAAAATTGGGGTTTGAAACCTTTCAGAGCCATTTTGAGGCATCAAACAAAATTTTTTGGGGTCAAAAATTTCTTTTCTTTATCTCAAACCCCTTGATGTTATTCTACACATCTTTCCAATGGTGCAAACACAGTGTCAATTAGAGCTCGTATGCAAAAGTTATGCCTCCCACAAGTTGACCTACCATGTTGACCACCATGGTATGAGTGGATGCCATGCCCACCCCATTACTCACACATATGGGGCTAGATATGTATTGAATTTTAAGAATATTTTAGAAGGTCCAAAACCTTATCAAAATTGAGGGTTGAGGAAGTCAAAACCCTACCCCTAGATGGCTATCGGGCGCTGTTAAATACTAGGATGCTAGGAGGAGAAGGGTATCCATTCTTTAGCATTGTATTTGTTCCATAGTTGAGTAGAGAACCTAGGAGTGGTATTTTGAGAGCATAAAAGAGGAGGAGAGATTTTGTAGCAACCATAAAGGCCACATTGTCAAAGGAAAATCCACAGAGAGTGCCTCTTTCTTTGTACTTGCATTTGAATAAAAGAGAGTAGAGTGGCCTCACTTTCTAGCTAGGTTTTCTCATGTAATGGGCTTCCTAGGTTATATCTTGTGTTTACTTTTGGGTGGCGTGTGAGTATTTATTTTTGTTCTATATTTTTTGCATTTAAGCTATTTCATATATTTTACGCAGAAAACCAGTAATTAAGGAATCTGTGATCTAAAGGAAATTAAACTTCACAATAAATATTTTAATATTTTATTATATTTGTTGTGATGAACTGTCTAGTGGAATATCTATGAAATTTTATAGATCATATTGGTATCAGAGCCAATTTTCTTGGGTATTTATGGAACATTATAGGGATCCAAAAATCAGTTTAAGAAGAAATTTGTGGGACCTTAGCCATGGCTAGTGAGTCTATTCATAACAACCCTCGAGATCCAATGGAGGATAGATTTGCAAGATTGGAAGAGAAAGTCGATGATATAACTCATAATATGTCTCTCCTCATGGTGGATCTAGTAAGTATGCTTAGAATGTTCGAAGAAGTTGGAGACTCGAACTCAGAGATTGGATCACATGGGAAAATGGGGGATATAAAATACCTAGAAAGAGGGTCATAGAAAGAACTTGAGAAAGAGCAGCTGGGTTTTAGTACTCTAAACCCTTCACAATATTTATTCAAGATGGAAGAAAAAGTGGACATAAAGCCATACAAAAGTGATATTTATGCACTAAAACTAAATCATTGGTTGCAACAACTCTAAGTTTATTTTAGCATTCACCATATAGATGAAGACCAAAATATATCATTTTCCAGACTGAAGTTAGAGGGCCATGATTTAACTTGGTGGGAAATCTATACAGAAACACTTAGGATGGAGGGTGATCCACCAATAACTAGTTAGGATGACTTCAAAACCCTCATCAAGTCCCAATTCTACCCTATCAGATATGTAGACGACCAATGGATCTGGTGGCACTACTTCAAGCATAATTAAGGGAAGAGTGTCTAGGAGTACACCACTGAGTTCAGAAAGATGGCCATCATGTTGGGTATCTCTCCCAAGAACATAAATTTACTCTTCAAGTATATGGGGGATATACATAACCATATATGAAATAAAATGATTCTTTTCGAGCCAAGGATAATGGATGAGGCATGTGTACATGCACAATACTAGAAAACATTTCCACAATAAATGGTATCCAAGTAGTTCCAAGAAGAAAGAGAACTGAAAAGATTCCATGGAGGGGAAAAATAAGTGGAAAGGGGGAAAAGATAAGAAGATGAAAATCACTGCACATCAATGCAAGGATCATATCAACCATTGTAACCATTTCAATATTGATGGGAACATTGAGGCAAAGTGTTGGAAACTACATCTAGAGTTGAACTCGAAGAACCAAAGGAAGGATGCAAAGAGAAAAAATATTCTAGCCATTGATTTGAGCAATCAAGTTGAACGCAACTCCAATGTGGATGAAAAGATTGTCTGAACATAAGTGCATAAGGAGGTGATTCTCATTATATTTCATCACCAAGAAGAGAAGGAGATGACCAAACTCTTACACATTAAGATCCAGGTCAAGAATACCAATATAGACACCCTATTTGACTCTGGTTCATAGGATAATATCATAGCAAATATGGTCAACAAGCTTGGATTGGAGGTTCATGATCATTCTATCCCATACCCATTAGGATGGGTAAACAAGGATGCAAATATCAAGGTAAATAAACCATGTAAGATTAAATTTGTTGTAAGTGTTGATTTTATTGATGAAGTGGAATTGGACATAGTACCCCTTGACGTATCTGGAGTAGTGTTTGGGAGCTACTACATGTATATGAGAGATCATATCTTCATGCGAAAAGCCAAATACTATCGACTAATAAAGGATGGAAAGTCCTACATCATCAATGCACATAAAGGAAAGTCAATAATCTCACTGTTAAGTGCCAACCAAGACAAGAAGTAGATTAGTTTCAGTAAGAAATATGTTTTACCTTTCTTAAGAGAAAATTAAACTAAGGACAAGTCGATAAGAGTAAATGAATATATGGAGGGGTGTACTAATGAAAAAAAATATTGGTTGGATGTGTTTCTACATGCATCTAGAGGAGTGTTCTAGGATACTAATAGGATTCCATCCAAGAGGGAAGTGTAGCTTGAAATATAGTTATTACCAGACTCCCCATTGCCGAATATTGGACTATATATACAATTTGTTTTGGAAGAAAATGAAGTGAAGAAGCAATTGTATAAGTTGTAGGAGCAAGGTGTGATTCAACCAAGAACCTCACCTTGTGGGTCACCTATTATAATTGTAACAAAGAAGGATGGGACTTGGTGAATGCGTATCAACTATAGAGAATTGAACAAGATTACACTAAAACATTGGTACCCTATGCACATGATAAATGATATGTTAGATCAGTTGCAACACAAAATATTGGATCTCAAATTGGGATACCACCAAGTACACGTCAAGGAATAATACACCTGAAATATTTCCTTCAATACAAGGAAATGTTTCTATGAATGATTGGTCATTCCATTTGGTTTATGTTATGCACCAACTATATTTATTAGACTGATGAATGATGTATTATGCCTATATCTAGATTCATTTGTTACAGTCTAGTTGGATGATATATTGGTTTATTGTGCTACTTGGGAGGATCACATCTCACATCTCATGTAGGTGTTAGAGACTATGAAGAAGCACAAGTTATAGGCTAACCTCAAGAAATGTGAGTTTTCTCAATAGTCTTTGGTGTATTTAGGGTATGTGATTGGCGGAGGGGAGCTCAAGATAGATCTCGAAAAGATGGAGGCCATCATGAAATGGCCTGTTCCAACAAATTTCACTAAAGTTAGGAGTTTTGTTGGGAAAAAAAAATACTTGTGGAAGTCCATACCTTCATTTCCAATGGTAAATACACCACTCCATACCATAACAACGAGTGGTAAGAGTTTCCATTGGGGGAAGAATCAATAGAATAATTTCGATGAGATGGAAAAAAACATCATTCAAGCACTAGTTCTCGCATTACCAAACTTGCAAAATCCTTTCGAAGTGGAGATAGATGCAAGTGTTATAACCCTAAATTTCACCACATATGCATACCTGACATCATGCCCTCTCACTTGCTATTTTTTTCAAGCCATCACTGAGCAACTCTTCTTAAAAACACTATTTTTGAAGCTGTATGTGCCCTGCACCACTACTTCCCGCATACACATGTTTGCTACACCACTACAACTCATGTGCGTATGCTAGATGCACCATTACAACCCGCATATACCCACAAATGTTGCAAAAATTAAAAATTTTCAAGGAATTCGTTGAGATTACGGGCTATTGGGTAGTTTCCCAACTATCCCACCGCCTATAGCCCGGCACCCAACCAAATAACCATCCTTTTGTCATATAAATGGAGCTGTTGGGGTCTCATTCTATACCTAAGAATAAGAACAATGAAAATCAGCCCATTTCACATCCCCTCCTTGCCCCAAGAATTTGCAACCACCTTGTGAGATTTGTACCCGAATTTCCCATTCTTGCCTTTTCCCTCCATGATAAGCCTATTCCATTCCCTAGAGAAAGATTGAGAGGAGAAAGATACGTGGAAGTGCAGTTGGAGCTTGGTGAAGAGGAACTCAGACCAGGTTCGAGGAGTAGTCGCCGATCTCATTGTAAGTAAACATTGTGATATCAAAAAAGGAACATTTTTTCTGTCCCGAAATATGATGTCTCAAATATTTTTGTTTGATTTATGCTTTATTCTAGCATCTAACCCATGATTTATATATGAGATACATGTTTGTAGTTCCCTGTTTATATGTTTTTAAATGCAGATCAGCCTTGGGAGGATACTTGTAGTTAGTGGAGCAATTGAACCCGAAAGGATCCACACCGGACACGGAGTTAAAGGTAGAGTTACCGAATATTTTCATTTTGTATTTCATGCATGAATGTGGGGTATATCCGGGGTAGTTATAAAAAGTAGGAGACTTTTAGACGGTTAGATATGCCTACATGTTGAACCCTAGTGTAGTCCATAGGGGGGTTTTCTTGCTATAGTAGCAAGTGGGTATGCCATGGGAGCAATTTTGATGCAAGGAGGAAGGCCTATATGCTATCAATCTGAATTATTTCATGGGGAAATTCTCAACTACTCTACCTACGACAAAGAATGAGGTGCCATGGTTCAAGATGTTAAGAAGTGGAAGCACTGTCTGATGGGAAAGGAGACCATCATGCACACATATTACCAGCCGTTATAGTATTTGCATACCCATAGTAATCTACATCAAACCAGACATTAAAAGTGGATGGGGTTTTTACTGCAATTTCATCTAGTCATAAAGTATAAGAAGGGAAACACAAATAGGTTGGCATACATGATTTCAAGACCACCCACATCCAAGATTGCATCTTTGGGAACTCTGATGCAAAT
>JZKD02S2170947.1:25849-42349 GCA_000966675.3 Picea glauca
AGGGTTGTTGACTAATCCAAAATTAGTCATATGAGACTAAAGTAAAGTTTGATGAAAATGTTAGTCTCTTGTTGTTAAATTTAAGGAAGGTTTGTAGGTATGTGGTCATATACACCAGGTCTATTACAAAGTTACAAATCAGATTTGGATGATGAAATTGATGAGGGATTTTGGTTGAGGTACATATTGGGTAGATGGCTGAGACAAGTAGTTGATGAGTTGGCACACACATGAGGTGTATAGTTGATGATGTTGGTACATTTGGATGAGTCATATTTTATGTGTATTTGATGCATGATTGGTATGTATTTGGTGCATGGTTGATGCATGTGTTGATGGTACAGGTTGAGGTACAAGTTGGTGCATGATTGATCCACTCTTTTATGGTACAGGTTGATTACATGTTGTTTGGACAGATTATTGTGACAGGTTATTTGTACAGGTTTGGTGCATGGTTGATGCATTTGTTTATGGTATAGGTTGAGGTACAGGTGGATGTATGGTACATGTTGGCACAGGTTATTGGTACAAGTTGTTACAGGTTGATTACAGGTTGATTTGTACATGTTTACAATAGTATATCTCACAGTGATAGTGTGACAATGGTTCCATCATTCTACTTCTACGTCAGGGCGGTTGGATGGGGAAAGGACAAGTGGTTGTATCCACCTTCTCGTTGTAGCCATAGAACATAAGGGTTTGTAGGCTCCTTTTGGTTGTATCCAGAGAATTGGGGAGTTGGAGCTTCCCTCAAGTTGTAGCCTGAGAAACTAGGGGATTGGAGCCTCCTTCCAGTTGCAGCTGGAAAACAAAGGAAGTTGGTGTTTCCAATGAATGTAATTCTTAAATCCATATAAGAAAAATCATTCTATGGTTTTCTCCCACTTTGGGTTTCCTTGTAAAAACACTGGTGTACTGTGTATTTGTATGATTGTTCATTTGTTCATTGTTTATTTACTCCACAATTATTGGATGATAATGCTACATTGATATAACACTTGAATTTTATGGTTAAAAAGGATTAAATTGCTCTATTACTGATTCACATCCCCAGACTTGGTTTATTTTTGGAAAAGTTTACACTTGTGTAAAAGTTTACGACCAACATTCAAAAGCTTTATTTTGCTGAGTCAAAATCATGTTTTGAACCCACAACCTTAACGAGTGTTTGAACATAAATAACAAATGTGTACAAGTTGTTTACTTTGGTCTTGCGACCAAGAAAAGTTCTAGTTGACTTGGGTTTCAAACTCGTGGAAATATATTAAATGGTGGTTTATTTGGGTTGATTTCTAAGGTTTTTAGAAACTGTTGATGCTCTCATAACTTTCAAAACCAAGAAATGATTTTTCTCAATAAGAATGAGACTCAGGTATGATTCTTTATTAATTTTGGCTTTCTAGGTTTTGAACCCGTGCCCATAGTGTGGCAATTAAGTTTTTGAACAATGTATGTGAAACATATGTGTTAACTCATATTGTTTGTTGGGTCTAGGCCAAAGTCGAGTTTTGAACCCACAACTTTATAAAATGATTAATGGGATTTTAATTTTGTATATGGTCTGTTACATGGCTTTTACAATAGTGTTATTTTTAACCTTTATTTGGTGTTGAGTTTAAGTCGATCTTCGAACTCATAATCATATGAAATATAATCAGTTTTGGATTAAGTTTAAGAGTCAACATAAGTTATTTTTTTTACAACCAGGCATGGGGTTTCAAGTTTGAACCTTGCTTGATAAAATATTTTCTTAAAAGAGTGTTCCATTTTTTGGTTATTGGTCTTTTGGGTTTCGAAAGATGGTTATACCTGCCATATTTTAAAAGAAATGATGGAATCACATATGTTCTATGTTAACTGTATTCAAAGGGATTCAAGTTTGGATTATATGATATGCAACGACAATATACACATTTTCAATGACTGAGATAACTTGAGTTGCATTTCTCTAAGTTTGCTCACTTTATCTCATACTCTGATTATTTGATTAGTTTGTTTCATATCTCACAATGAATACAAAACTTTGATAAGTTTAATCCACATGTAAAAAGGAATGGAAGGTCTGATGTATGGATTTAAACTTTGATTCTCTTTTATGTAAAAAATGCATTTAACCCTCATATTGTATCACTTTCTAGAAGTTATTCTTGAATATCCCAAAACATTTTTCATTAAAAAGTTCATGAAATAATTCCCCCTGTTGATATAATTGATTATAAGTAGAATTAAGAGAACAATTTTGCATAAGTAAACAAGATGTAGTATGTTGATGTAGATATATGACTTGTCGATATTGTATGGATAAATGAAAGGTTCAATTATATTCGAATATTAAAAAATGGTTTTTGAAGTATGTTGATGTGAAATTTATTCAAATGAAAAGGACATATGTTATGAACAAAATTGATAAAACTAGAATATGAACATCTATATTATCATGCATTTCTGTCATCTGTAATTTTTTTCGTAAATTACAAATCCCTTTTCATTACTCCTATATCATTCATAATTTCATCACATTCATTTCCCATGTTCAAAATATTAATGATTGTTCATATTGGGGAGTTTGGAAAAGAATTTGAATGTCATGGCAACAAATATAGAAAGGGACAGAATATTATTTTCTTCCTTGTTTTCATATTTCCCTTTTATATTCCCTTGACATGATTGGTTGCTTGGTTCATTTAGATCCATTATTAAATTATTTGAAGGAAAAATAATTTTTGATGTTTAGATATTGTAACTTGTATATATGTGTAATAATTTAATGATGATGATATACAGATGTGTTTCTTTAGTCATGGCAACAATCACTCTGGTAACAGGGGAAATGAAGGAAACATATGTTGAATGCCTAATGAATATGGGTAAAGAGGTAGAAACAAAATAATATGTTTCTCCATCCATTTCGATGCCAATTAGGAGGAATTCAACCAGTTGGTTCAAGCTTTTTATTTGAAATTTGCTGGCCACCCTGCTTTCCAGCCACCTCAGGCACCTATTATTCCTCCTCTACAACCACACCCAAGCATAGATGATTTTTAGTAGCCACCTTGTATGCTATGAGCGAATGATGGGTGGGAAATTTTCCGGCTAATCCTCCCTCTGATGTATCCCATTGGCCCACTATGTTATTTCCACTTCCTCCTCCTCCTTTACAATATGCTCAACCTATTGATTTTGCAACTTCTCATTAACACTCCATTCAAATTCATAAAAATTATAAAGCTTTATCCATTGAACACCATCCTGATAAAGGAAAATGGCATGCCATTTTTGTTAGATCTAATTCATCCAATAATTCTTCTTATAGAGTCAAGACCCTCCCTTCCAAGCTTGAAGACAATATCAAGAAAATTACATTTGATGTCATGGACCCTGAGGTGTCAAAAGTTGAGGAAAAGAAACATGCTTATACAAATTTACTTAAGCACAGGGCTACACTGTTAGAAGGAAGTAGACAAAGACAGTCTACTTCAAACAAAAAATATTATTTTTGACATTATTTTTATATGATCACACTTTTAGTTTTACATTTGAGGCATATATTTTTGGGACAACAAACATGATATTATTTTTTGAATATTTTTTTATATCATTCCTTTATGATGATTTGGGAGATACAAGTGTCGTAATGTTGTGACATGATTACATTAGTTGTTTTTTGATGTATATTCTGATGACAATATGTGCATGATATTTGAGTAAAATATGGAGAAACAAAGGGAGTGTTAAAAATAAAACAAATAAAGACATAGAGGGGCCCCACCTATTATTTATTATTATTTACCCTTATCATTAATAAAGTTGTCCCATCTTAACTAAAGTTATTTGACTTTAGTAACAAAGGTAGTTGAACCACTTAAACTATTTTTGAAGAATAAAAATAAGAGAGCAAGGAAAAAGAAGACATGAGAAAATAGAGAGAAATACTTTTGTTAAGGTTTTCTCTTGCCTCAAGTGAGAATACCTATTCATTCATCCATTTCTGAATTTTCATCAAAGCTAAGTTATCTTGTTGATAGAGGGGTTACTCTAAAGGTGGAAAAAGAAAGGACCGGGAAGCATAGACTTTTGACATGCTTCAAAAGGTCATTCATTCATCTTGATATTTTCTTTAGACTCAATTAGAATTTCTAAATTCAGTTTCAATGTTGATTAATGTTATTTTGTAGAGTCAAGACTATGATGTGCTTGTATCTTGAATCGATCCAGTTTATTTTCTAGTCTTGGTATTTTTATTTGAGACACCAGTTGTCTTTGTATGATTTAAAATTACATCTTATAATTCTAAGTCTAATTCTAGTCCAAATCCTCGCAGGGGTTTGTAAAGAGAAACTTGGTTATAACTTAAATAATATCAATAAAACCATTTTTTGATTTCTTCTCAATGACTTGCCGTGTACTAAATTTTCAGATGTATGTTATCTTGTATTTATTTATTCAACTGTTATAAACTTCATTATAAGAACTTTTTATATTTTTAAAATTTTATTTTACCGCAAAGCATACAAATTTGATAATGGCGTCAAGCGAAGAACTTATTTCTTGAGGGTTGATTGATATTTTTGAATAGGCTATAATCCCAAGGTGATAATTCCTCCTATCTCACCTAGCCTAGTGATATTCGAAAATGCTTGAGCGGAGATATAGTCATTCCTCACCTCAATATTTATTTGGTGACCATACTAGGGAGTATCTTTTACTCTTTAGTTATTTTTCTTTATTTTTAAATTTTTATTTTACCGCAAAGCATACAGATTTGATAATGGCATCAATTGAAGAACTTATTTCTTGAGGGTTGATTGATATTTTTGAACAAGCTATAATCCCAAGGTGATAATTCCGCCTATCTCACCTAGCCAAGTGAGATTCGAAAATGCTTGAGTGTGGATACAGTCATTCCTCACTTTAATATTTATTTGGTGACCATACTAGGGAGTATCTTTTACTCTTTAGTTATTTTTCTTTATTTTTTGTTTTATTCTTTTGATTAATGACTTTGACTTCCCCACAACAACTTAACTTTAGGTTTCCTAATCAAAGAAGTATTGCATCATGTCTTTTCTTATTTTATTCTATAAAATTCTTGTACCCATGAAGAAATTGAAAATTCTTGGGAGACAATAACCCACGATATTGAGATTCAAAATCAAAGAGAATCCATTCAAAGGTAAGCACGAAATTGGCCTCAATAATGTTTTCTTATGACCACCCATTCTTGTCTATCGATATGGTTAAAAGGTCAACCTCCTAAATTTGATCCTCTGTTTTAAATAGGGATGAAAAAGGAAGTCTTAGAGAATATTCAGCCAAGGCTTAGAAGAAATCTACAATGACACCTTCTAGTGCCTACGGTGGTACAAGTGGACCTACTTCTTCACAAGCTTTAGCTTCTTCTATAATTGGAAGCATGTACAATCACTATAATTCTATCCAGTCTACTACAAAGCCTGCTTTAAATTTGAGGAAGATTCAAGTGCTACTCCGTGGCATGTGTCTTCTCCTATAGTTTTGGCCCCATCTACTACATCTCTTAAAAAATTTAAATATCATTTTCCTAAATTTTCTGGTAATGAAACTATTTTAGTAAACGAGTATCTTATTTCTTTTTCAAATGCATGAAATGATATTGGAGCAAATGAAAATGATACATGCACGAGACGTTTTGCTAATTCTTTGGAAAAAAATGTTGCAATTAATTTATTTGAATTACCACCCAAGATATTTACAAATTGGATTTAATTATCATATTGGTTCAAATCAACCTATGGAAAACCTCAATGTCATGTCGATTTGCTTAGAGATTACAAAAATCTTGTCTATAATAAAGGTGAAACAATTACATATTTTAGTTTATGTTTTACTAAATTGTACAATGAGATTCTAGAAATCACCAGACCTCACAAACAAGCTGCAATAATGCACTATTATAACACCTTACCTTCTACCTATAATCATAGGCTAGAAGAAAAGAATGATAACAATCTGGAATATAAATTAGAAACTTGTTTATATTTTGAGGAGCAGTGATCCAGGTGGATATTAGTGGCCACCCAACTATTCCAACTAGCTCCTCTTGACAGTTGTTAGTTCATCACATTTTTCTGTAATTCTTTGCAATTGTGGGTTCTACACTTTTAGGGATGTCTAAAGCCCTACACAACTTCCATGTGGATATTGGTGTCCTCCCACCTAATCCAACTAGGTTATTTTGGAAGTTTTCATGTCAGTACATCTTTATATACTTCCAGAACCATTTTGGGGCCCTAAACAATGTTTTTTTGGCTCATCGAAGTCGAATTGTAGACATAGTTAAATTTTGATGACATAAGTGTAGTTCTCGAACATTAATTTCCAATGGGATATCACATGCCTAAAACGGAGGTAGTATGCAAACGTTACGACCCCGAGAAGTAGAGGTACCAACTTGCCCATTGGGGCCCACATAAATTTTCACGTTTCATCTCCTAGGGTTAGTTTTTTGGATGTCTATGGTTTTGGCATTCATGAGTAATGTTAAAAGTGACTCTAGAGCCTCATTGTAATCATTCTTGTCAGACAGATGCGCGTAGAAGCCACATCTCTTCTCATAGATAGCTACCACCATTTGAGCAAGTTGTTTTCAATTCTGTAGTTTTACAGTTTCAACCTATTTTATTTATTCAATAGAATTATTTTTCACTTTATATATTTTTTTGTTCTTTGTATCTCTATGTTATTGTATTCAGTCTGTTATTCCTTTCGTTCTGCTCATAAATATGGATCAAGCAACTGGAGAGAACTTGGCTTGATGTTGAAGTCTTTGTCAAACAAAAAGACATGTCAATTGTATTACAATTAGTCCAGGATATGAAGAATCGAATGACTGCTTTCAAATGAGAAAGGGTGACTTCCACCTCTTCTCCAACTGAAATTTCTACCCAGGCTACCTTTAGGAATCAAACTAATAAATTTCATCCTAAGGATATCCTTTCAAGAACCTGGTGTAATTTTTTTGAAGAGAATCACGATGAAATTACTTGGGAGATTAAGATGAGTGCAAGAGAACACATCTTTGGAAAAATAATTGATACAAAAATTGTTGCCTTAAATTGGGCTCAAGAAGAGGATGTCATGATGGTCGAAACTTGAATAAAATATTATCAAAATTGGGGCAAGGGAGGTCCTCCCAAGACTTATTTTTCTCCTAGTTCATCCTCTCAACATGCTAATCCTAAAACTACAAGGGGTACCCAAAGTCAAGAGGTTTCTACTGCATCTTCTTCATCTAAGTACAATATATTGAAATACTTGGCTACAATTAAATAAGATGCATATTTACTGGATATGGTCATCATCCCTGAACAACAAAGGCAACTGAAATAATTAATGGAAGGTAAAAATGCCACTATTGTTGGTTTAACTGGAGAATATAATGAAGAAGGAATGTACATAAATAAAGTAGGTGTATATAATCCTAGAAGTTATGTAAAATATCCTCCTTTCTATGTATCTATAAATATTATGGATAAAATTTCTCATTGTTATCTAATTGATGGCAGATTGGGCCCCAATTTCATGTCTAAGATCATCATGGAAGAGTTAGGTCTTTCGTGTACAAATGAAAAATAAAATATTATGTTGTATTACAATAGTCAACAACAATCTACTATCATTTAAATAAAGGATGTGACTTTAGTTTTGTGTGATCACTCGGAGATAAGAACCAGTTGTAATATTCAGGTGATTGACATGCTAGTCAACAATTGTTCCATCATTTTGGGAAGAGACTGTAAATCATTGACTAGTGGATACATTTCTATTGGGGACCTAACCTACCTAACCCCTCAAGTGGGTAGAATATTATATTTCCATGTAATGAAGGTCAATATTAATAAGGACTAGCAATAAGGAGGAATAAGTCAAATGTAAGAATACCTAATAGAAGCTTCCACTTCTAGAAGGATCTTCCTCTAGATTGTTCTTTTGGATATATAGATTTATTATAAGTAAGAGTAGAGGGTATGAGAAGTTTTTTCTTGGATATTATTGTAATAGAGATCTTCTCTACTAGAGGTTTCCCCCTCGAAGAGGCAAGTGAACATTGCTATAATTAATCAAAGTGCTCTTTCTGGTGTTATTCTGGTATTACTCTGGTATTGTTCTGGTTATATCATTGTTTTTCTGCCATTTCTAGCTAAAATATTTATGTTCTGCATAGTATTTTATATTTGGAATACTACAAGTGTTATTAGACCACTTTCATCGACAAAAAATTGTGGGTTAATTTTTTTTTCCAGGGTAGAGACGTATCCTGACATCTTAAATCTACAGAGATCTATCGTTACATGTATAAACCCGCAGTTGGGGAGTAATACACGTAGGAAATACAAGAGGTTCTCAAGTGCACATCTGTTGTCCACCCTTGTAACCCCTGTTGGTACCCCTTTGAGTGTTAGCGCATCAAACATCACATGTATACAGATTAACCTATATCTCCTGAAGCCCTCCATAGATAAACCGATTGGCCACCTGACTATTATAGTGCCACCGATAAAAACACTCAGGAAGATACTCTATAGTACCTGGGTAGTCGGGTAGTACATCTAAGGCAACTATCTAGCCTCCTTAGTTGGTTCCTGAGATATTGGACCGAGTACTACTGTTGGACCCCACACGTATATCAGAGAGCTATAGCACAGGGAAAAACCTTGTCTATATAAACCTTGAATAGCCCACCCCTTGGGATGGAAACAAAAATAGAATAGACAAGATATATTTTTGCACAACCATGCCTTTTGCATTTTGGTTGTGAAATTACTACACATTTCTTCCTGTTATGCATTTGGGAATTTTGTCACTGTAGTATTATCCAAGCTGGAGCATAACTCTGCAGGAGTAAAAAAAGAGAGTATATTTGTCCTACCGACACACTTATTTGGTACCTATCCCATTGGATTCCCCTTTTCTCCCTAATTGTAGTCATACCTTTTATTTTTAAATCTTTTTTTTTTCCAGTGGACCAGACCCCTTCTCAGCTTCCCTATTTTGTCACTTATTTCATTATATTTCCCCTCTCTCCCTGATCATCATGGTACCTATCACTTATAAGCCATTTTTTGTGGTCCCACCTGTTAGCAGTTTGTAAATATGTTCGACTAACAGAAATACAACGAATGTAACTTTTTCAACTAACTTTGGGACTCGAAACTAGCCTTTCGGATCTGTAGAGGGCTCTCTCAGGAGGCATGGTCTTTGTGCAGGATATGGCTTTGAAATAAGTGGCTAGATTTAACACCTTTGATATAATGGGTTCTAGTTATATTGGCACAAGAAAGTAAGAGTTGGGATATGGAGTCGATATGAGGAAATGACAAAGACAAATGACTCAGTGACTGAACTTGAGAGGATAAGGCTAGGCAAGTAACAGTCTTCAGTGTAAAACCATAATGTGAGGTGGGAGAAAAACAAAGGAATAAACTTGGAGCACCGCTGTGTGTGAATTTAGAGTTAACGTTTAGAGGAAAACATTTTGTCTAAGTGACGTGAACAAGGGGCACTGCACAACGAATCCATAGGTTCAAAAATTTGTTGCAAAATAGATAGAAAAATATATGAATAAAGATGCAATGAAGCACATATGCAAAGGAAGAGGCACAATACATCCAAATGCTACAACTAGAATCTTTTCATCAAGTTACAGGACCTTTGCATTAATTTTCGGTCAAAAAACTCAAATTACATACAATAGCTGTCATCTACTAAATTTGTGAACCAAATTGGCTTACATTGAAAACATGAAATATATAAACGAGGACGATGCTTGGGCTACACTGGTTTCTAACTGCTAACCCTAGAACTAGGAAAACAGTAGCATACGCTGGAGACTCTTTGCATGGCGCTGCCCAAAAATAGACAATAATCATGTATGTTTACCCATGACCGCCCGCAAATATGCCACGAGGATCTGATCATTGGTCAGGTCTTGATATGAAAAAAAGATGTGTTAGTGTATTCCTTTGATCAGGTGTCCGAGCAAACATGTGTCTTTCAAGAATTTGTTGTCTTCTTATAACGAATTTGATTTCTGTTATGCATTCATTTGCTAGAAAATGTGTGTGGTGAGTGGTTGTTTGATATTCACGGCCGTTATAAAAAAAGGTAGAGTGATTTGGGGAAACCTGTCCTTCAAAACTGCTAAGATTCCTCTTGTATTTGCAGATGTAGAGACGAGCGTCAGCTAGGCTCATTTTTTCTGCGTGCTGACGAGAACCGCACGAGCCTCCTTCTCAGCCACTTTGTATTCTCTGGAATACTTTGTATGCCTTTCTTCCGCCAGTCTTTGTGCTTCTCGAATCTGTACAATGGTGTATTGTGCCTCTATGAGCTATCTTTTTAGCCATGCTACATTTCCCTCACGACCCTGCGCTGCTGACACTTCCATGATCTTTTTCGCTAGCTGCTGCCTCAAATCCATGTTTTCCTAATAGATTTCAATGATGGCCATATTTGCCTACTTCAATTGCTAAGATGGCTCTTGATCATTCGCTCCTGTGATATCCACCTTCCTTGTTCTACTCCTGTCTTTGCGGATCGATCCTCTAGCAGACTCTAGATGGATGGCGCGCATGAGTATTTATTTAACCTTCAATCTGGAAAGCAACTTTTCTAGAAATTGAGCTTCCACAACTTGTTCTTCCTCGGCCTGCCCCTCCTCCGAGGCATTTTCTGTTGAGGAGATAGGGCTTCTTTCATCTTCCCTTCTCGTGAAAAACCCTCCGCTTCAGGTTTTGCATGGTTTGATCTGGTCTTCTCTGTGGGTAAAGGAATAACTCCTTTCACATCCTTGGGAATGTCTATTGCAGGTGAGAACGACTCCCAAT
Organism: Picea glauca; assembly: GCA_000966675.3. NCBI lineage: Eukaryota > Viridiplantae > Streptophyta > Pinopsida > Pinales > Pinaceae > Picea > Picea glauca. The sequence continues at coordinate 36,715 of JZKD02S2170947.1, forward strand.
CATTTTGGGGCTTGGATCTTGCAATTCTTCTTCTCTGCGCACCTTTCCTTATGCTCTAAGAGGTCTCCATGGTGATACCAATGTATATTCCATGCACAATATATCCAATAGGCACACAAAGGGGGGGGGGGGATCTGAAACAACACGACTGGCAAGGAAAATTGCAAACAGAGTGCGGTCTTGGTTCTATGACTGAAAAGAGTGTCGAGAATCCAAGCTTTATAACGAGTCGAGTAGAAGAAGGAATCATGCTAGGGGACAATGAATTCATGGCGATGAGATGTTTTGAGTCGAGTTGCAGGTTTTGCATGGAAAATATCTCTGTGTAGGATACATGCGATAAGGTTTGCTAGTCATGCATGATATGAACGCCACAATGTTTCATTCCTTCGGCCTTCATGATGAACTTATAATAACATGTTGTACTCACCGATGCGACTTCCATTAACTAATTGACTCGACCTGGGCACATAGAGACTGGTTTCACAATAGGACTCGACTCTTTGGAAAAGACATACCTGTACCACTTATACAAGTTTCAACTCTGACATCCCTTCCCATTTCCAAGGGCCAACCAACCACTTGCTGACCTCGACCTCACAGTGCTATGTACCTAACTTCACATGTTTGGATGCATGGGTCACAATGTGACTTGGAACCGACTCTAATTGGAAAGAAAAATGGCTGTGCTAACACCACCCACCCATTTTTCCTTACTCGCACTTCCCCTCTCCAAATGTACACCACTTGCAACCAAGACCTAGAAGCTTCCATCAAGCAAGCCCAAGATTGCATCCAACATATGACATCAGATATTGGCTCTACCAATTCCCACCTTGCACAATTTGAGACCCAAGTCCAACACAAATTTTACACCATGGAAGCCAAATTCATGAACCAATTTAACTCCCTCTAATCTGTTTTCAACCAGTTGTTGAACCACCCTCTAGGTCCTTACTCCTCGGACCAACTAGATGTTGTTGATTCCTCTCATTCTCTGCATTTTTAATCCAAATCCTTTCATCGTGACCCCCATCTTCCCTGTGTCAAGGTCAATAAATTTGATGGCTTCGATCCTACAGGTTGGGTCACTCAAATGCAACATTATTTTTCTCTGCATGGTATTACTAATTAGTTGGAAAAACTTCACTATGTTGTCCTCTATCTAGATCCTAAATGATGGAAATGGTGGCAATGGCTTAAAAATTCACGTCAGGGGTATATTGGATAGACCTTGTTTGTTGCAGATCTCTATGACCTCTTTGACATTGATATCCACTATCTCGTTCGTTTGACCAAGTTGAAACAACTAGGCACAGTGGAAGACTTTATAACTCCTTTTGATCATTTGGCCTTTCGAACCGAGGGCATGTCAGATTATTTCTTTCATGAATGCTTTATCAATGGCCTAAAGGATGAAATATGATCCCAAATTCTCATGGCCTTCTCTCATACTTGGTTTAAAGCTACTAAATGTGCTAAAGATGCCCAACAAGTTGTTTTTTCCCATAACAAAAATCCTTCTTTTGTTCCTCTCCCTCGACCCACTAATCCTAACCCCCATGTCACTCCCCTCAAGGTCCATAAATTAACTTGGGATGGAATGGATGAATGCCAACTGAAGGGTCTTTCCTATAATTGTGATGAAAAATATTTTCCGGGGCACAAGTGTAAGGAACAAAATCTTTTTATGGCCATTTCCAAAGATGTGACAGTTCCACTTGTTGAAGAGGCCTCCCTTCTCGATGCTACCTAGGAGCCCATTGACCTACCTGAAGTTGAACCACTCATTTCCTTTTGATGCCCTCACTGGCTTCTCTTCTCCAGAAACCCTCAAGCTCATTGTCTATATTAAGCATACGAAGGTCATCATCCTTATTGATAATGGTAGAACTCACAATTTTATTCATCATCGCATTGCCCAAGAAACCAATTGCTATATTCGTCCTGTAAATAATTTTCAAATCATGATAGCCAATGGTGGGTCCATGAAATGTGGTGGGTGTTGTGAAAATGTACATCTTCAAATTGGGCATTACCACCTGAAATCTCATATGTTTTCCATTGAAATGGGCAGTTGTGAAATTGTGCTAGGTGTTGAATGGTTACACACTTTGGATCCCATTCTTATGGATTTTAAGTAATTAATCATGCAATTCCATCAGGTGGGACAAAGGTACCACTTCCAAGGTCTCATAGCTGGTTCTCCTGAGATCATCAATTCCCATCACATGGAAAATATCCTCAATAAAGGCCACTTCGGTATTATTTCTCAACTTCATTCTATTCAAGGGGTTGAGACACCCTCTATGCATCATGACCTCCAAGATATTATCTCCAAACACCAAGCTATTTTTTCCACTCTTCAGGGACTTCCACCTTCTTTTGGTGTTCATGATCATTCCATACCCCTTTTTCTTGGTAGTATTCCTACCAATTTTCTCCCTTATCATCATTGTTTTTACCAAAATAATGAAATTGAGAAACTAGTGTAGGAATTGCTCCAATTGGGTGTTATCCACTCCAGTACCAACCCTTATTATTCTCATGTGGTCATGGTCCTTAAGAAATAAGGTACTTGGCACATGTGTCCTAACTTTCTTCCGACAATAAACTCATCATCAAGGACAAGTTTCTCATTCCTATCATTGATGATCTCTTGGATGAGTTCAGTGGTGCTTAATACTTCACTAAATTTGATCTGAGTTGTGTCTACCACCAAATATGTATGCAAGATGCTAACATCCCCAAGACTGCCTTTCGAACTCTTGAGGGTCGCTATGAGTTCTTGGTCATTCCCTTTGGCCTGTGTAATTCCCCCTCCACCTTCCAAAGCCTCATGAATCATGTCTTCCATCCTTTTCTCCGTCATTTTTTCTTAGTTTTCTTTGATGATATTCTCATCTATAGTAAAACTTGGAAATCCAATCTTTCCCATGTGGATCAAGTTCTCCATCTACTCACCCAACATCAAAGTTTCCTCAAACACTCTAAATGTGCCTTTGGCACTTCGAAAGTTGAGTACTTGGGTCATATTTTTGGCAAGGCTGGTGTCCAAGTGGATCCTAAGAAGATTGAAGAAATGAAGGATTGGCCTTGCACCAATACTATCAAAAGCTTGCGTGGTTTTCTGGGTTTAACAAGATATTATTGCAAGTTTGTTCAAAATTATGGAAAGATTCCAACGCCTCATTTTTCTCCTTAAAAATAATAATTTCACTTGGACTCTCATAGCTGATCAGGCCTTTCAATCATTGAAGGCAGATATGTGCACTACTCTGATCTTGTCCCTTTTCAATTTCACAAATACCTTTGTTCTAGAATGTGATGCCTCCTGGAGAGGAATTGGAGCAGTCCTTATGCAAGAGGGTAGACCTTTGGCCTTTACCAACAAACAATTGTCATAATGCCATTTGGGCCAATCAATCTATGAAAAGGAAATGTTGGCTATTTTGCATGCAATGGATCTCTGACATACTTATCTCTTGGGGCAATGCTTCCAAATTAAGACAGATAATCAAAGCCTCAAGTATTTTCTGGAGCAACAACCTTCCTCTCCATAGCAACACAAATGGGTAACTATGATCTTTAGATGTGTTTATGAGATCATTTACAAGAAATGAAAAGAAAATGTGGTTGTTGATGCTCTTTTTTGAAAATATGAAGATTAGAGGTCCCTTTTCTCCCTATCCTTCATTGTACCAGATTGGCTCTAAGCTATTCGCCACGAATGGCTACACGATAATGAAATTTCACATCTGATCCAACAATTGCAAGACAATTCTCCAGTTTCTCGAGGGTACTCTTGGTACAATGATGATCTTTGGTACAAAGTTCATTTTTATTTAAGTAAACAGTCACAACTTAAATCCATGCTTCTTTATGAGCTTCATGCTACACCCACAACTAGGCACTCAGGGTTTACCAAAACCTATGACAGGGTCAAGCGTTCTTTTTTCGGGATGGTATGAAAAAGGACATTCACACTTTTGTGGCCGAATGTGATTTTTGTCAATGTAACAAGGGTGAAACAATCAAAGCCACTGACACAATCCAATTGCTTTTGATTCCACCCGCTATTTGAAGGGACATATCTATGGATTTTATTGTGGGATTACCTAAATTAGGCAATAATTCAGTCATCATGGTCGTAGTTGATTGGCTTTCCAAGTATGCTCATTTTTGTGCTCTTCAACATCCATTTACTACATCCACTGTGGCTCAACTTTTCATGGATCATGTCTTGAAGCTTCATCGCATGCCTCATTCTGTTGTTTCTGATCGAGATTCCACTTTCACCAGCAATTTTTGGCAGGAACTTTTCAGGCTACAGAGCACCCAATTGCATCTCACAACTGCCTATCATCCCCAGATTATTGGTCAAGATGAAGTTGTCAACAAGTGTTTGGAGACTTATTTGAGGTGTTTTTCCTCTAAAAGGAAACATCAATGGGATCAATGGTTACTATTAGCTGAATGGTGGTACAACACTTCTTACCATACAACTACATGCATGACTCCTTTTGAAGAAGTATATGGAAAAAAACCACCTTTCGTTCTCTCCTACATTCCAGGTGTCTTGAAGGTTTGGGTGGTTGACCAAATTCTTACAGTTCGAGAATCTATTCTGTGTACCCTCAAAGAGAATTTTTCATGGATCAGAATCACATGAAGAAACAAGCCGATCAAGGTCACTCGAAACATCAATTTGTTGAAGGAGACCGGGAATTTCTTCGACTGCAACCTTATAAACAAACTTCACTAAAGGTCGAACATTGTCAGAAACTGGTGACCAAATTTTATGGTCCTTATACAATTATGAAAAGCATGGGATAGGTGGCCTATCAGTTAGCTTTGCCTAGTTATTCTAAGATCCATCATGTTTTTCATGTCTCCTTCTTAAAGAAGGTGATTATAACGAAGTGCCAAACTCAAGTCATCCTTCCCAATTTGGATGAAGAAAGATCCACCCGGTTGCAACCACAAGCCATTTTGGACCAACGTGAGCATTGTCTTTGTCAGCACACCATCAAGGAAGTGTTAGTCCGGTGGAAAGATAAAACTTCATTAGATGCCACATGGGAGCCAACTAACATTCAAAAACAATTTCCTCATCTCAAGCCTTGAGGACAAGGTTGATTTTAAGGGGGAGGGCATGTTAGGGACCTAACCTACCTAACCCCTAAAGTGGGTAGAATAATATATTTCCATGTAATACAGGTCAATATTAATAAGGCCTAGGAATAAGGAGAAATAAGTCAAATGTAAGAAGACCTAATAGAATCTTCCTCTTCTAGAAGGATCTTCCTCTAGATTGTTATCTTGGATAGATAGATTTAGTATAAAAAAGAGTAGAGGGTATGAGAAGTTTTCTCTTGGATATTATTGTAATAGAGATCTGCTCTACTGTAGGTTAAGTGGACAAAGTGGTTAACTGGACAAAAGTTGATACTTATAGAGGAAGTTACTTGGAGAGTATAAATAAGAGAGAAAGGGTCCCATTAACACCTATTGAATATCATTGAATATCTATTTTGTGAAAGGTTATTTGGGTAGGTATTATTGGTAGAGAAAAATTGTGGTAGGAAAAGTGCGACAGAAACATCATGATAGGAAAAGTGTGGCAAAAAAAGTG
>JZKD02S2170958.1:19048-42348 GCA_000966675.3 Picea glauca
TATATATATATATATATATGGTTTATATAATGCTATTGAACCAATAATTAAATAACAAAATATAATACTTCCTAACATACCATTTCTCTTTCGACATAATTTTAGTATCACACTTATCTAGCTGCCACTTAGCTCATTCAACCTATAGGTTAGTTTACCAAAGCACAAGATCATGCATAAGCAAATACCTATGTATATGTGATTGCCATGTTACTCACCGATGATCAAAGTAAACCATCTAGTTTATTTATCATGTGCATGTTACTTATTGATTTGTTACAACATATCATCTAAACTAGTATGCATGTACCACAATTTTTTTATTTAAATCTTGCATGCTGGAAGTAAATCACACAACAACCATCATTAATAACATAAACTATAACTTATACATAAATTCCATATATAGGTAGGTCCATATGTCAATATAATAAAGTCCCATCACTCTAACACAATTCCACATATAATAAGCAAATAAATACATAATAGGTCATAATACAGTTTAGCTGCCTAAGTCAAAATGGCGAGTTACATAATGCTTCAAGATAGATCTTAAGACAACAAGCATAAATCACCACAATTGACTTGTATGTTTTAGATGAATTAGAAACTAGTGGATTAGATCTCAAATCTGATTTACTATATATGCAATAGAGATTTCAGATTTACAATATGTTGTTTACTATCCCAAGTTAATGATAAACTTTGAATAAGTAAACTAATGAAAACTTAGTGAATGTAACTTGCAATGGAAACAACTTCAAGTTGAATGTAATCACAAGGGATGCAATCTTATAACAGAAATTGACCTTAGATAGTGTGACATTATGACAAGTCCAATTTGTACTTGAGTTATAACAAATCCAAGATACCACTTAGCTTTTCCAATTCTCGAACTTTGTTTTATATATTCAATTATGTGAATTCCATATTTGTGATCAGAGATATATCAACCCAAGAATGATAGATAAGAAATTTAAAGCAAGATGTCTTAGGTTATCGATTATGGATTTAAGATATTCAATGTAGTGACATCCTATTATTGCTTGAAACAAGTCTACAACAAATTAAACAATTTGAAATAAAGAGAACTTGAATCAAGAGGTAAATTCAATTTAGGGTTTGCAAGAGTTAGTTTGGATTAACTTGAATATACCAAATGTGTTCATATATATATACTCAACTTAAGAAAGATTCACTACTAGAAATTAGAAATAAACCTTGAGAAACCCTTTCTAGCTTTTGAATTTATATAAAGTCTATTAATATATTATATGAATGGAATAATTTTTAAAATAATCAATTTAAGATTAAATCCTATTCGAGGTTAGTCTCGAAAATAAATATGAAGTAAAATTAAACACTAGACTTGAAAGAAATCTAACTAGAGATATTTCAATATTTTCGTTTAGATTTCTTGATAAACAAAAAAATATAAAAGATTTTGGGTTTTTTATAATTTTGGAGGTTGACGGGAGAAGACAAGTGCCGTATCCAAAAAGGGCTTATGGGATCAAGAAGAAACACTTCTTATAAATGACCTATTTTCTTTATGGATAAGGATGATGAGACTAGGGCCAATGACTCATAATCTCCTATCTAATCTAGATGAAAAAGAAGACCAAGACCCTACAAAAAAGGGATCTTGGAAGGAGCACTTTCACTGACAATATCAATTATAGCTTAGTAATTGAAATCAATACTATTGATAGGGTTCCTGGAGGATAGAAAAAAAAATGAATTAATAAGCACTTACTGAACTAACAAAGGAAGATAGGGGAGGAGTTACCTCACAACATTTTCCTTCAGTGGTAGACTTTACCCTTCAAATGGATCGATTTTCTAGCTTTGTAGAAGACTTGAAAATTCACATTCAATCTTGAAGCACCAAATAATAACCAAGGAATACGAGATTGAATTAACACCAAGTCGCCTCAATAGGAAGGTATTCAACAAGTTGTAATCTCAATAGCTAATCAACAACCAATAATAGTGTGAAGGGGAGCCTATTTATAGAGGAGGCTTCAACAACCCTCTTGTTACAATAATGTTTTTCTCTCCTTCTATCTAGCCCAGGAGATCTCAAAAAGGCATGTCCTCCAACTAACTATGATGACACAGTAATAAAATATATAAAATATATAAAATATCATATTTATGCCACATGTACAATATCCCCCCAAGAGAGGGAGATGAACCCATCCAAAAATAACGAAGTAGGGTCAAGGGATTCCAATGTCCCTCCATGATGCATGATAACCACCTCAAAAGTCTCCTCTAAAGGAGATCAAACCTCAAAATTAGACAACAATTATGTAAGAGAGGGGAAAGGTCCGCACATGCAGTATGTGGGAGGCTCCAAAAGGGGATGAATCCTCCAAAATAACTTCCAATGGACATAAGTGAGGTCTCCAATGTGTAATCTCCTCCCAAAATCGTGCGAACCTCCCACTACAATCTTGGGAGGGTCAAAGTAATCCACATGTGCCAAGTAGATGCTCAAATAACCAAATGATGCAACCTCCAAGGTGGACTCGTCCAAAGGGTGACATGTGCCTCCATAAATGGTGATGTGACTGAGTAGTCCATGAAATGTGACATGACATGGCATGACTAGTCCATGTATAGGAAGAATTTCCCCCAAATGCATAGGGCACTATGAAGAAATGCCAATAGCATTGTGAATATGTGGATGTGCCTAGGGAATTATGAATTAGATGGGTGCTCTAAGGTCTCTTCGCATAAAAATATGTTGGACCCTCGCATGATGTGGTTCCACATGATCTCAAGTGCTAAATACATGTCACAAGTCCCAAAGTGCTAGGGAGATAAATCACCTAGGCCAAAGTGTGACAAATACATAGGGAGATCCATGCTTAGGCATAAAATAAGTGTGTTTTCTAGGTATGGTAACCTTTACAATACATGAGAAATAATTTTACATAAGGGTAAAGTGAAAAAACCTAGGGGTTTCCTAAGCCATGTGTCCTAATAGATCAAGTCCAAGATCCTCGCACACCCACCTTGGTCATAAATGACCTCCATGAGATGGTTAGTACCAACCATAAGGTTAGGAATTATCTTGAAATGGGGACTAAGAGGATGGACCATGACAAACCACAAGGGGGTCTAAAGAAACTAGCTAGATGAAAAATACACTTTACATAGATCACTAAGCATACAATACATAAAATACAATGGTTACACTTTTGGTTGACCATGATACATAATACAAATCATTGTGATGGCACGAGTGATCATTGAATCTTGGGCTCTGACATCATTTCAAGACATGCATGAGATTGGCTCTTATGTTGGAACATATCTGGTGAAAAAGATGAGGTACTTTGAAGTGAAATTGATGGGTAACAACTGGTACCAAATTGGGGACATGTGCTTTGTGTGAGAGTGCATGATAAATCCAAAATCTGCAAAAACCTATTAGCTTGAAACATTCTCATGAAATAGGCACCACATACACAGAGAGGGATGAAGACACAAGTGCCTTGTCCCTTCCCAAGATAATAATAAATCAATGCATGAAAGGAACATGGATACCAATTAGTTGCATCGTATCTGATAAGGAGAACATACAACATGCAAGCATCAAATTGCTTTATTCCAAAACTTAAACTTAAAATGTGGAAAAAATAGAGTAGAGTCACACAAAGAAAATCTAATGCTCATCCTAAAGAGCTTATTCATTCTAATACAATTTACAAGGATGTCCAATGGCCTATGATATTATCTTCATAGAATAATTTCAAAATTTCCCATTTACAGGCAAAGACAACTTCTCACCATCCAGATGATTAATATAGAAAGAATTATCACTTGCAATATCCTTGGTTCTATAAGGTCCCAATCACAGACTTTCAAACTTACCATATTTTATTGACCTTTTGATCTTTTCATTATGTATGAGAACAATATCGTTCCTTTGGAAATTCCTAGGCCGAGCCTTTTTGTTGAATTTGTCTTCAACCTTTTCTTGATTTCTTGCAAAGTGGTCAAAGATTTTTCTTCTACTTTGATCAAGTTTGGTAAGTCGTTTGATTCTATTTTGAATTTCATGTTGGTCAAAGGGGAGATGTTGTACAATCTGGTAAACATGGTTTTTTAAGTAAATTGGCAATATGATTTCTACTTTTACATGGGCTTTTACTGGTGGGTTCTTTCTTAGTAATCTTTGTTAGAAACTCCAATCTACTGATGGTTTCATATTTAAGGCATTCAATCACTACCATATCATTTTCCCTCTTATTTGGCCCAACTTTAACACATCTAGTCAAGTAATCAATGTCCATGATAGTGCACTAATGACCGTTGCTAAAGTTAAACTCGAATTTTCTTATGGAATCAAGTCCCCATTGTTGGAAGGGCATTTTCACTATGACATCTTGCAAAGGTGAGGCTACAAATTTTTGCATATCCATGAAAGGTTGATTGGACTTATCAAAGATTTTCTTTAATGGGACAAGTCCAAAAGGGAGTTGGTGAGCTTTTATCTTATATTTCTCTAGGCAATCTTTTTATTCTTCCCTCCAATTTATATCATATATCATGATTTCCTCTAGGTTGTTTATACACTTCATGATTCGCAAAATAATTTTCTAAATCCCACCAATGCTCAAAATCACTAGGAATCGAAGGCATAATGATGTCCTTCATTCTACCTTCCTCTAATAACTCTTCACAAGGTTGGAGAGTTGACACAAAACTGCCATGGCATGGGATTGCTCATTAATGGTTTTCAATTAGATTTCCAAAGAAGCTACATAACTTGTTAGCACATTGTAGGTTCCTAGATCCTCTTTGTAACATACTAATTCATTCATAGGATCCTGGGGGTCCTCTACATGGTACTTCTTCATTTGTTCATAGTGTAGGGTCACATAAGTATTTTCACATGTAGGGATAGTAGTATAATAAATCCATTTGGATGCTACCTCCTAGATTGGAAACCCACTTACAATATAGAAGCATTCCCCATGCATCTAGAACATCTATGACAATTGCATACATTAATAAAGAGATGTCTAGGTAGGTTGTTGTCTTAACTTGAAGGTCCTTGACCAAGCCACACACTTTGATTTCTCTTGAATCCATATCACACACATTTCTATATGGCCTAGTTGTCTTTAAACATACTTGGTTCATTACTTTGAGAGGCATGACATTAGTGGATGTTATTGAATCTAACATATAGTTGTGGAGGAGAAATTCATTTACCATTAATGTGATAAAGAAGGGGTGATGGCTACCATTTCTCTTACCTTCTTGGGTTGTGGCTTGTAAGATTACTGGGAAATCTTCGTTGGTGTCATTGTTTTCAATGCCAAGCAATTCTTTTAGCTTTGTGTTTATCAAGGGAAACTTGGCCAACTCAATCAAAGGAACAAGAACATTAACATTGATAACCTAATTGGTTACATAGAATTGCATATCAAGGGGGGATCTTGTTGAAAGTTCCATTTGATGCACCTTAGTACTTGACTCAATGGGTTGATTGCTTCTCTACGGGAACCCTACTAGGTTTGGTCTATTCACTTGAGGTAGATTGCCTTTTCTTCCTTGATAATAAACTCCTTTATGTTCATTATCCCACATTAGTTGAATTTCTTCTTGAGATAGCCTCTCTCCAAATATTCTAATGGATCATTTGGCATCTATGCCTTTATCCCTAACTTGTTTCATGTTTTCTTGGGACAAAGGATAATATTTCCTCCAATAAAATAACTTACTGCAAGAATCCTTGTAGTTGTTACCATCTTGCTTGTTATCTTCATCACTGTCCATGTTTAAATATCTTTCACAACTCTTTTCCTCATGAAAATCGTCACAAGCTTGACAATGTGGACTAGGCTCATAATTGACTACATTAGTTGGTTTTAATGTGGTAAGAAATATTTGATTTTGGGGAGGGTCAGGATACCTCTTATTCATAGGAGGAAAACATTTTGTTGTTGATTTGTTTCCATTTTCACAACCCTATTTTAATGCATTAGTTTGTTGGGTGGATTTTTCTTCCATTTTTTGCATTGATTCCATTATGGAAACTAATGGATCAAGGGCAGGATCGATGGTGTGCATGGCTCTAAGCTTAGGCTCTACCCAAGCTCTAGGTGGGGATAGGATGTCGAGCTTTCCTGATAACACCAAGTTGTCTTCTATGCTCTTAGTTTTGGTTTTAACGTCCATTAGATCTATCAACTTAGCTTGATTTAGAAAGAAACTAAAATGACCTTGGAAAGCATTCAAATAGTACACCAACATGGTGGCTAGGGTAGGTAGATGATCATGATGAATATCTTGAATTATCTTATCTAATCTTAGATTGAATTCATCAATTGCTTCATTTTCATTCCTCTTCATATTAGTTAACACATTTAAAATAAACCTACCATTTCTTCTTTCTAACCATCTAGAAACGAAGGTGTCTCTACAACCATCAAATTAATTAATACTATTATCGGGCAATCCGGTGAACCCTTTTCTTCCATATTTTGTTAAAGATAAAGTAAAATGTTTAAGCAATACAACAATATGCTCAATTTCAACACTTCTAATAGAATCCATGAAAAAATGCCAATGGTTACATCCACCAATATCGTTATCTCCATGAAACAAAGACAATTTTTCCAATGACTTAGGTAACTCATGGGGTTGACCAACAATATTAGTGAAATTAAAAGACTTACAACAATTTGTTAATCACGAGGCAACCATTTTACTTTGAGAATTAAGAGAACTTGAATTATCAACAAATAAATTCTTTATATCTTTCAAAGATTCAAGCCCTAGATTGTTATTGGTTTCTCTAGCTTTAAGCCTACTTACTCTTTGCCTATATACTTTTTTCAGGTTCAGGCACAAAACGAATTAAACCTTGAGCATTTGTCCTTGCAGTGTATTTCTTATTTAGATTTTCTCGAGGTGGAGTCGCCATATGACATATTTAAAGTAGAATTTAAGACATACTCATCAAAATAAACATACAATAAGAATGTCGATGCCAAAATGTTACCACCTAAACTGACATCTAAGTGGAAAAATCCAATCCACAAATGCCACCTCGTGGTAATGGATGGGAGTTGTTTCACTGTCACATCAACAAAACTCCCCCTTCACTTTTTGGGTCAACTCTTAAGAGGCCAAGGGGGGGTATCCCTTTGATATACGATTGATGACAAGGACAACCTACATAAATCTTAATTATTAATAAACTATAAAATTCCAAGATTCACTTCAACAAATAGAACAAGTGAATCCCATAAAAAGATAAATATATGCAATATTAAGGATCCAACAACATAGTGACCTAATGCTTCAAGATAGATGTTTAAGAGAACAATCATAAATCACCACAATCCAATAAGATGATTTAGATGAATTAGAAACATGTGGATTATATCTCAAGTATGATTTATTATATATGCAATAGAGATTTCAGATTTGCAATATATTGATTACCATCCCAAGTTAATGATAAACTTTGAAGAAGTAAACTAACAACAACTTAGTGAATGTAACTTGCAATGGAAACAACTTCAAGTTAAATGTAATCACAAGGAATGTGATCTTATAACACAAATTGAACTTAGATAGCGTGATGTTAAGAGAAATCCAAATTGTGCTTAAGTTTTGACAAGTCCAAGATACCACTTGGCTTGCCCAATTCACCAAATTCTTTTTATGTATTCAATTATGTGAATTCTAGATTTGTGATTAAAGAGAGATCAACCCAAGAAAGATATATAAGCACTTTAAAGCAAGATGTTTTAGGTTATTGATTAAGGTTTTAAGATACTCAATGTAATAACATCCCAATATTGCTTGAAACAAGTCTACAACAAATTAATCAATGTGAAATAGAAAGAACTTGAATCAAGAGGTAAATTCAATTTAGGGTTTGCAAGAGTTTCTTTGGATTAACTTGAATTTACCAAATGTGCCCGAAAGTAAAAGATATGCAAGTAAAATCAACTTAAGGAAGATTCACCACTAGAAATTAGAAATAAACCTTGAGAATCCCTTTCTAGCTTCTAAATTTATACCAAGTCTATTTAAGATATTATATGAATGAAATAAAAAAGACTCAAATCTAATGTAAATCTGTTTTTTGTGTCCCTTTATGTAAATTCCAAATTTACATCAACACTAAGAACAACCTAGAAATGAGAGATAAACTTGAAATAAACAATTCTAGGGATGATTTAACAATTGGGGTTCTAGGATAATCGATTTAAGATCACGACAGTAAAATTAAATACTAGACTAGAGAGAAATCTAACTAGAGGTATTTCAACATTTTCCTTTAATTTCTAGATAAACAAAAAAAATGGGGTTTTTATAGTTTTGGAGGTGGATGGGAGAAGACAAGGTCTTTATCCAAAAAGGGCTTATGGGGTCAAGAAGAAACACTTCTTCTAAATGGCTTATTTTCTTTATTTATTAGGATGAGGAGACTAGGGCCAATGACTAAATAGTCTCCTATCTAATCTAGATGAAAATGAAGACCAATGCCCTACAAAGAAGGGGTCCTAGAAGGACCACCTTCAATAGCAATGCCAACTATAGCTTAGTAATTGAAATCAATACCCTTGCTAGGGTTCTTAGAGGATAGACAAAGTAAGGAATTAATAAACACTTACCAAACTAACTAAGCAAGATAGTGGTGGAGTTACCTTACAACATTTTCCTTCCAAGTGGTAGAATTTACCCTTCAAATGGATCGATTTGCTAGCTTTGTAGAAGACTTGAAAATCCATATTCAATCTTGAAGCACCAAATAGTAACCAAGGGAGAAGAGTTTGAATTAACACCAAATTGCCTCAATAGGAAGATATTCAACAAGTTGTATTCTCAATAGCTAATCAACAACCAATACTAATGTGAAGGGGAGCCCCTTTTATAGAGAAGGCATCAACAACCCTCTCATTATAATAATATTTTTCTCTCCTTAGATCTATCCTAGGAGATCTCAAAAAGACTTATCCTCCAACTAACTATGAGGACAAAGTAAAAAAATATATAAAATGTCATAGTAGTTGTGCCACATGTACAATATTCCCCTAAGGAAGGGAGACAACCCATACAAAATTAACAAAGTGGGGTCAAGGGAGGCCAACATCCCTCCATGATGTATGGTAACCATCTCAAAAGTCTCCTCCAAAGGAGATCAAACCTCAAAATGAGTCAATGACTATGAAAGAGAGGGGAAAGGTCCATAGGTGTGGTACGTGGGAGGCTCCAAAAGGGGATGACTCCTCCAAAATATCTCCCAACGGTCATAAGTGAGGTCTCCAATGTGTAACCTCCTCCCAAAATCATTCTAAACTCTTCCCACAAGCTTAGGAGGGTCAAAGTAGTCCACACGTGCCAAGTAGATGCTTAGACGACCAAATGATGCAACCTCCAAGGTGGACAAATCCTCCAAAGAATGACACGTTCCTCCATAAATGGTGATGTTTCCAAGTGCTCCATGAAATGTGATGTGATGTGGCATGGCATGACTGGTCCATGTTGTTGATTTTTCATATGAGATGATATTGTATACGAATATGATATTATTACAATGATGAGTGTTTCATATATATAGAACATATGGTGACCATCCATGAAAGGATGCGTCCCTTGGATAATAAATAACTACTTATTTATTATATATATTTATACTAAACTGCTTTTCACTTTTTACTTTTCACATTATGAATACTGGCTATAGTTACAATTTCAACACTCCCTCTTAACTAGGAAGGTATTCATAACATCTGCAACATCATGAGCAACCTGCCATATGATGTGAGAGAATGTCTTCCCGATGTTGTCCAAACATCAATATTCCCTCTCAACGACAAAAACATTCTTCATCATGCCAAAGCTTGTATCTAAAGTATACAAACTTCACTCTATACTCATGACACATATCTATCAGTCTTGGGAGATGTCTCTCTCCCACCTGAACCTAGAGAAAACTCCCTTTGCAGCTCTCCCTTTGAGCCAATTGACTCTCTCTGAGATCAGGCTCACTCTGGGTCTTCATCTTTGAGCACTTCGAGTCCATATTATTCATTGTCATGATCAAGGAAAGACTACGCCTTGGCCCATTTATCACAAGTACAACCTTGTGATAAATGTATCCTATCTCCATTGGTATGCAACCCAATCAGGGAGAAGGTTCGCCCGATGCTTACTAGGGACATTCACCTGTGTTTATACACGTCATGTAGTTGGTATCCATAAGAATTGAACTAGCTTATCCTACAAGGGGTGGCCAATGCCTTGGGGATGTTCAAGCTAAGTCATCTTGAACCATATTTGACACATAAAGGTTTCCTAATGAAACCAATGTCTTGGTTCCTTCATCTAACCATATGAGGCAAGTTAGGATGAAGTCCACATTCCCTCCTACTAGTCCATACAGGACCCTCCGGGGAGATTGTCTCATGATACTACCTCAAACATCAACACTCCCTCTTACCTAGGGAGGTATATTTTCATGATGTCTTCATCTAGTAGTCTACTCACTATTCTGCAACCAACTAGTAGCACATGACTACTACCATCTCATTGATAACGTGAATCATCTGTCACAGTCTCTTCTATCAAGCCACACACAACTACTCCAAGTGATTTGGTAATCTTCATGACAATCATCTAGTAGCACACAACTACTATAATGCCATCCAATAGAACGCGACTGTGTTGATCCATAGTAGTACACAACTATTGTCCAATGGTACACAACCACTGCTAGTAGCACACAACTAGTGTCCAGTGACACACAATCACTGCCAGTGGTACACAACCATTGTAGTAGCACACAACTATTGTCCAAAGACACACAGTCTTTACTAGTGGTACACAACCATTGTAGTATCATACAACTACTGTCTAGAGACACACACTCTCTTCCAATGGTACACAACCATTGTAGTATCATACAACTACTGTCAAGAGACACACAATCTCCGCCATAGTCTCACAACCACACATGTGTCCCATAGTTGTCATGCACTCAACGGAGTGTCATGTGACTATCTGAGCCACACTCTATCTAAGTAATCTAGGAATGATGTGAGTCATCTGCATCATCTCTAAGTTGTACTAGCATGATGCTATTGCATTATATCTAAGTTGTACTAGCATAATGTGACTCGTGCATATGCATCATATCTAAGTTGTACTAGCATGATGTGGGGTATCATCTACATCATCTCTAAGTCGTACTAGCATGATGTAAATGCATCATATCTAAGTTGTACCAGCATGATGTAGATCAATGCCTCTGCATCATCTCTAAGTTGTACTAGCATGGTGTCAATGCACCATCTTTAAGATGTACTGGCATGATGCAAGTCATTTGCATCATCTCTAAGCTGTACTAGCATGACGTTATTGCATCATAACTAATATATACTAGCATGATGCGTCTTAAGACATCTGTATCATATCTAAGTTGTACTAGCATGATGTTGAAGCATCATATATAAGTTGTACTAGCATGATACAAATCAACACTCCCTCTCAAGCAAGGGAGTAATCTCCACAAGTCCCAACTTATCCCTGAAGTACACAAACTTCCCTTTGGACAAGTGCTTCGTCAGAATATCCGTTATCTTCTCATTGGTGGAGATATACTGGAGTTTTACTTCTCCCTTTTGGAGTCAATAAAGGATGTAATAATACTTGATCTCAATGTGCTTCAATATGTCATGGAACATCAGGTTATATGAAATATTCACAGAGCTTTGATTGTCACAAAATATCACAGTCGAATCTGGCACATGATCAAATAGTCTAGAAATCAACTTACGGAGCCATACTGCTTCTGTACAAGCATCACATGATGCAATGTACTCTACCTCTGCAGTGTTGAGTGCCACAATCTTTTGTTTCCTACTAATCCAAGATATCATGGATGAGCCCAAACTGAAACAGGTACCAAAGGTACTCTTTCTGTCATCTGCACTCCCTGCCTAATCAAAGTTTGTATATCCCTACAACATTACTTCTCCACTTGAGAAGTATCCGAGTCCATACCCAATTGTACCACGTAGGTACATCAACACATGTTTTGCAACAACCCAGTGCAATTGCCTTGGTTCACTCATGAACTGACTCAAGGCGCTCATAAAACATATATCTGGCCTGATGTTCACTAGGTAGGTCAAGGACCCAACTAGTTGTGTGTACATCGTAGGGTCCACCAAATTTGAGTCTTAAGTTTCCTCATTCAGCTTCTTCAAATTTGATATCATGGGTGTGACCATGGACCTGCAGTCCATTATGCCATATCTTTGCAAGATCACAACTGTGTACTTCCTCTGTCAAAGGAATTTCTTGCAAGGCCTCTACCACACTTCCAATCCCTTCGAGAATACTCAATCTCTTGACAGGAACAATGGATCATCCCAAGAATAACCAATTTGGGACTAGCTCCTCTGGAAGTGGATTTGCATGCACTAAGAGTAGCTCCTCCACTCTCTCTGCAATTGCTCCCTTTGGAGCTTTGTAACTGCTCCTTCTGGGCTCCTGCCACTGCTCCCTCTGGGACTCATACTGTGTCTGCCACCTCCATTGGATCTATCACCATAGATGTGCTACAGTGGGTTTGATTGGATGTATCCACGATCACTGGAACTATCTCTACTATCTGGTATGATCCCTTCCTGGAGGTATACTGCTCCTAGAGACTTTTTGTCTATGAGCATCAAGTTTGGCAATGCCTCTCCTTGACATCATGTTGGAAGGTCTTTCCCTCCATGTCTTCCTTTCTACATGAACCAACTGGATCCCTCTTACATTGAAGCAAACCCTGCTTGTCCAGTTTTCCTCACTTGATACTCCCTCTTTCTTGGAGAACCCTCTTTCCATGAACCTTCTTCTCACAAATTTCTTGCAATTTTCAAAGAATAACTAGTCGATCTCTTACTAGGTCAAACAATACATAGTCAAATATTTAAAACACCAGCACACAATAAATCTCAAGGATATAGGTCCTTTGTCTTGTTTTAGCTCCAAATAGAAATGTAGCTTCTAGCCAAAACACCAATAAATATGATATAGGAAGTCAAACCAATTGCTAGGTATTAGGTGAATATCAATTAATGAGAAATTTTTTATTTTACCACCAGTGAGTTATACCAAGTTGAACATATGACAGTCGATTTCCAATTGATGGAAATACACATATGACAAAGGCCAATATAGTGAAATTATGGTCTACTCTTCTAGATCTCACCAATCTTTCCTTCATATACCATTGTTGATTTTTAAATGTCTTCCCTCTAAGTGATTTTCCACCATTGGATGGAGTTCTTTGAAATTCTCGAATCAACACCGTCAATGAGCCAACCTTTTCCAATGAGCATGTATTGATTTCAAAACTTCGTCTGGTGCAAATTCAGAACAAAGTTGAAGCACATCATCTAGAGTCAACAAATCACACTCTTGCATGAAAGCAACCTTTTCCAACATATCTATAATTTCCTCAAAAGTATCTTTAGACACTTCATTTACTCTAGTGTCATAATCAACTTCAACACTATTGAATTGGCCAAGCCATTCTTCATCATCATAATCCATATCATAAACAACACAACCATCGAACGAAGCCCTGCTAACTTCATCTTCTGTCTGGATGTAGTTCATAGGGCACTCAAAAGGAATACGATCAGTAGACAAATTATCAAACATTTATCTCATGTACAATTGGTATTGGAATGTTCTTGATAGAAGCAACCCATAGATTTTGGTAGTAGCATTCTTCATACATCTTCCTAATGTTTGTTCCCCTGCATTGGAAAGATTTAGTTCATGCACCTTGCGATTTTTTTGGTCTGGTGCCTTGTATCTAAATCTTATCGACCCATGTAGCTTCACATTTAACACCCACTCATTTAGGCTTAAAGCTTCCAATGCAACTTATGTACCATTCTCCCTCCTGCTTTGACCATGTCCAAAAACCAAGATATTTGTAGCACATGTTTGATAATCTGATCCTACATCCTTATACTGCTCTTTCTTGTCTTGTTGGGAGGGTCGATTGCGTCTTGCAGGGCTTTCAAATTTCAACATTGTGCCATCATTATATGCACATCGCTTACTGTACTATATACATCTTTCTCTATATATGCAAGTAGCCTCTGCTTTTCACACACATTCCAAAACTCTTCATAAAACACAAGTTATCTCTCATTTTTTCTGGGCCCTCCTGTGAGGGAGTCAATCCCACTCCAGTTGATACCATGTTGATTTTTCATATGAGATGATATTGTATATGAATATTATTACAATGATGAGTGTTTCATATATATATATATATATATATATATATATATATATATATAGAACATATGATGACCATCCATGAAAGGACGTGTCCCTTGGATAATAAATAACTACTTATTTATTATATATATTTATACTAAACTACTTTTCACTTTTTACTTTTCACATTATGAATACCGACCATAGTTACAATTTCAACACATGTACAGGAAGAATAGCCCTCAAATGCTTAAGTTGTTGTGAATAAATACCTAGGGTGTTGTGAAGATGCACCTAGGGTGTTGTGAAGATGAGTACTCCAAGGTCTCTTCACATAAAAATATGTAGAACTCTCTCATGATGTGGTTCCACATGATCTCAAGTGCTAAATACATGTCATAAGTCCCAAAGTGCTAGGGAGATAGATCACCTAGGCCAAAGTGTGACAAATACATAGGGAGATCCATGCTTAGGCATAAAATAAGTGTGATTTCTAGGTATGATAACCTTTACAATACATTAGCAACACTTTTACATAAGGTAAAGTGAATAAACCTAGGGGTTCCCTAAGTCACGTGTCCCAGTAGATCCACTCCAAGACAGCCCCCCCCCCCACACCCAACTTGACCATAAACACACCATAAATAACCTCCATGAGATGGTTAGTAGTAGCCATAAGGGCAAAGACTATTTTGAAATGGGGACTAAGAGGACCGACCATAATAAATAACAAGGGTCTAGAGAAACCATCTAAATGAAAAAAACACTTTCCATAGATCACTATGCATAGTCTAGTACAATACATAAGATACAATGGTCACACTTTTCACTAATCATGATAGATAATACAAATCATCGTGATGGAACAACTAATCTCAAAACCCTATGCTTTGGCATCATCTCAAGACATACACGAGATCAACTCATACAACGAAAAAGATGAAATACTTTGAAGTGAAACTAAAGGGTAACAAGCCTCACTACAACCTCTAATACAATTAATACTCCTTAACTTAGTCATCACTATTACCTCTAATATCACTAATATTATCTAACTTTGTTATTGCTAAGGCTATAAAAATTTAAATCATATAATATTGTAAAGTGCCCAAATTCACTGTTATTACCAAAGCTATAAAAATTTAAATCATATAATATAATAAATTACCAAGTTCTACCCATACATAAAACCAAATAATAACAACCAACCCATACATAAAACCGCATAATAATAATCAAAGTCCAACACATACATAATACTTAATAAAATACGCTAACTAAAACTGTAGGTTAAAGATTCTACGGAAATGATGATTTTTTCCTGGATATTTGTTGGAAATCATGTAGCAAAAACTAAACTGGAAGTAACTGCCAAGTTCAACCCATCCATAAGACCGAGTAGCAGAAACTAACTAAATACCCAATAACATGGAAGACAACCAGCTCTAGTGATTATTAAATTTTATATCATATCCCCAACCAGTTTTATTTGGTAGGTGCGGAGGTGCTCACCTCATCCACTTAACCACTGAGCCCGTGTTGGATAGAAATCCACATCACATTGCAGACTTGATTCCCAACTGAAAGAGAACGGAAGATAGATTTGCAAACTACCAAATACCATTTTTCCTATGAATTATTGACATTTTATTTAATATTTACCATGTTACTGTACTATGCACTGAAGCCCATGACGTAAGCAACTCTAATAAAATTGTAGTGAAACGCAGCTCTACATACACTTTGGGTTGTTCATCATCGTCGTCTCTGTGAAGATTCTGTGATAATCAGTCTCAGCCATTTCAAGGTAAGCAATCCCTTTATTCTCTTTCAAATTTGATTTGGTGGTTTCTTGGCTTCAAATCTGTCCAGAAAAAAATGATTTTATCTGCTAAATCAGTAATCGACTGTGACATAAATCTGAAAAAACCATTTAGCCTTTGAACTGCTGGTCGAACATATGCATTGAATTGGGTTTCCAGAGCAGTTGCTGAAGAGACCCACAGAACCCATGTAGTCATTTTTCACAACCAGTGACCTTTTTCATTGGCAGGAGACATTGGGGTTTTCATAATGGCCTTGGAGTTCACCAAAGAGGAGCTGGTAAAATACAATGGATCTGATTCCAGCAAGCCCATTTACGTGGCAATCAAGGGGAGGGTCTTTGATGTCTCCAGTGGCAAGAACTTCTATGGGCCAGGGGGGTCATATGCCGTGTTTGCAGGCAAAGATGCCAGCAGGGCACTGGCCAAGATGTCTAAGAACGAAGAAGACGTCTCTGCTTCCCTGGATGGGTT
Organism: Picea glauca; assembly: GCA_000966675.3. NCBI lineage: Eukaryota > Viridiplantae > Streptophyta > Pinopsida > Pinales > Pinaceae > Picea > Picea glauca. The sequence goes on from JZKD02S2170958.1 coordinate 35,620, forward strand.
GACAGAGAAGGAGATTGGTGTTCTTGAGGACTGGGAGAAGAAGTTTGAAGCAAAGTATTCTGTTGTTGGACGTGTTGTTTAGTTAAGTGTGGTGTTTTCACAAGAAAATTCTGTCATTGGATATTCTGAAAAAGATAACTCATTCAGCTCTGCTGTCTGTGGGAATGATTCTATGTCTTGATCAAGCATGTCTACTTCTACTTTATTTTATATCTTTAGATCTTTTAGTGATGGATGTGTACTTTCATTGTTCATCAAATTACCAAGGGCTGCTTTGGATGGTCAAATGCATTGAGATTGTTTTGTTAGCTTTTTGTGTACTGTGCTCTGTTAACCATTTTTGTTAAGCATTAGTGTAGATCTATCCTAGCCTGAGTGAGCACTGAGAGGGATAAAAAAACATTTAGAGGCAAACCTTTTTCTGCCTAAAAACTTTGGAGTTAAATATAGATCTATGTTAATTTAAAAGAAACAAAAGGTTGTTTCTTTCTTCTTTTTAAAGCTTTTTGCATTTTTTGACATTAGACTTCGTACACTAGGTTTCCCATGGATGTAAAGTCCACCTGGGTTCTCTTGGTGCAATAAATAAAAAAAATCTTGAAAACGATATGGTTTTGGTTCGTTAATTATGTCAATGTAGTGCCAAGCCATCCACCAAGGTTCTAAGCCATCCACCAAGGTTCTATCCTTACTGTGGTCAGCCCTGGTCCCTACCTGTGTGTGGCTTGAGTTTGAAAGGGATGAATCAGGCTAGAAGTCCCATGTAACTTTGGTGGAATAGATACTGGGTGCATTACCAATGTGCATAATCTAAAAGCTATATGACCAGAAATTTGACCAGGAGACCCGTTTTTTTTCCCTTCCCATCCCTGTTCTCTTTTCCATTCCTGGCTTGACACTACATTAGCACCAGTTTTATGTGCATAACGTCTGGATTGACACTACATTGGCACCATTTTTATGTGCATAACGTATGATGGGAGGGAAGGTGAGTTCCTGTTTCTCATCCTCTGAAAACCCATAGCCTCGTTTCTTGCTGCATTTCGATTTCATGTTTCTACTAACATAGCCAAAAACATAATAAATTGAACAACTCCAACTTCTAAACATCTGGATACTAGATTAGCACATTACTAATCAGTTTTATGTGCATAACATATGATAGTAGGGTGGGTCCACGTTTTTTATCCCCTGAAATCCTCTAGCCTTATTTCTTGTTCCATTCCATTTCCTGTTTCGTTTTCTACTAATATAACCCTGTTACCTTTCCTAGTAAGATAGCAACATCTAAACAAACTGACAAGAAACGAAATCCTTGAAATGTGTGAATCAGAAAAATGGAAGGATGAGCAACTGATTTATTGACTGCATCACATTTAAAGTAGGATCAACATGAATACTATACAATACTTCATGGAACCTTACCCCTAACCATTTTAGGAAACTTCGTCATAAGAGATTTTCATTGCGCAAAAATGGAAATAAGAGGAGAAAACTATGCTCCAGAAATCTTAATATATTTCGCCCCCCTGATCAATTGGTTACAGAGGAAAATTCTTTTATCTGTTCATTCATAACACAGCCATGTAATGTCCACAACATTCAGATTTCATTTATAACAAAGATCTCGTGAAAGAAAGCTTTGTTCCCTTACCATCTAAAACTGGAAACAAGGATTATGTGATTGTGCAGCGACACCAATGCTAAGTGATAAATCTAATGCATATGTTGTCAAAGACTGTATCCCAATCAACCAGCTGGAAGGGGTTGTGCAAGTAGGGGCAGAAGTGCTAGGGAAAGTAAACAGTCTAGCCTGCGCCTCCCAGAACCATTGCATGGCTTTGGGGAAGACTTGGCTAGAGGTTGGGAGAATCCCACTAAAAGGATGCATGAGAGGTAGAAGTTGGAGGGGACACTAGATAATGTAGCAATTGGCGTAGAACTTGGGCCTGAATTCACGAAGGTCGAAAAGCTAGTTGCCAAAGAAGACGAGGAGAAAACTGTGATAAAAATTCCAGTGATTTTTAGGACTCTGAATCAATGATGATATTTGATTCAAATAGAAGAAGAGGGYGAGAAGCAGAGTTCCCCATSARGAATCCAAGATTTGAGAGTAGATAAGAATGGCACTACTGAAGAGAAACAACCACTCACAACAACCCTTGGAATTGCAACCAAGACCATAGCCCCAATTCGGCCGAGCAACCCTTGGAATTGCAACCAAGACCAAAGCCCCAATTCGGCCAAGCAACCCTTGGAATTGCAACCAAGACCAAAGCCYCAATTCGGCCAAGCAAGCCCCCTTGGAACTATTTCAGAGAACAGAGTTTATATAAGTAGACTTGGACATTGGGCATCCTCTTTTAATGACGCTGACTGATTCTCTGAAGATTCTCACTTCTTTCGCTAGTTTAGTTACTTATATGTAGTGTTTAGAAGAACTGTGTGGTGACCATTACAATGCAGCAAAGACAATCTCCAAGAAAGTCACGAAAGTTGCAGGAAATACATTCTCCAAGAAAAACTACCCAAATACCACAAGTTGGTCTTATCTCCTAGGTAAGACCCATTAATAAAAGAAAATATTTACAAAAATTCTATCATCTTGTGGTTGATGGTAATCTTTGGAAGTGGAAGAAGCAACCTGCAATTAAGATAAGCAAAGCTTTCCTTCTTAAGAAAGCAAAGAAAGTTGCAGGAGAGACAATCTCCAAGAAAAACTACCCAAATACCACATGTGTAACAAATTTTGATCCTTTTGTACTTTTGGATGCTTGCAAAACTATATGGAATTCAACTTAATTGGGACATAAATTTAATCAACATCTACAACTATAAGACAAGGAAGACGTCATGGAGCCCATGCCTCAAACCTACAAAAGTTTTCAAAGGTCATATCCTTAAAAAAAAAAATGGAATAATGATAACAATAATAAAAAAACAAGGTGTTTCAAGAGCATAACATACAATCATCATATGGAGAAATTCCAAATTATTTAGAGGAAACTTGGTAACAAACTGTGACCTAGGTGTACTTGTCAAAATTTGAATAATCCCACTACATAAAACTGCAATAAAAATAACAAAATTATAAATTACAACTCGCTGATTAAAACATAAAGGATTCATTAGTGGAATAAAGTGAACTGAAATTAAATGTACAACACAGACAATGTTTTCAGAGCTGCAGTAAATGTAAACAACAAACACTCCAAGCCTAGGCAGTTGTAGCCAAAGCATATTTTGAAAATGCCCCAACCATCCCTTAAAACTATTGGATGAAAATATAATCGTTGAAGGGTCTAAAACAATGATTTACCAATTTCAAATATCTATCAAAGGTACTTGTAAAATGGTCGAAAACCACCCCTTATAACTACCTGGAATCAAAATAGTCTTCAAAGACTGTAAATCCATTGTGTTAAACTTCAAATGTCCATAAAAGAGCCCGAACACAAAAATACTATGAACTGCATATAAAACACAAATAGCTTGAAAACAACCCAAACATACAACCAAGGCCAGGAAAACCCGATTGAGGAAACATTTTAGCTTAGCAAGAGCTTTAGAAACGATTTTGATCTTTGAGGTATTACTTTTGCACTTCCATTCTTTTTTATCATTTCTCTACAAAATATTTGGCTATGAAACCTTACCTCTTGTTACCTCTAAAATCTACACTCCAAAAGATCAGTCCAATCATCAAGTATAAATTCTAGGGCAATTTGAGGGCATCACACGTTGCCACCTTAGTGATTGTTCTCACTTTAGGTCGCCTCTCCTTTGGCACAAGGGGGAATCCTTAAGAAAGCTAGGGATCTGTACTTTAAAAACTGAAATAATAATCGAATTTGTGGAATGGTAATGTTTTAAGTCTTTTAAGATATAAAGTGATAAGCCAAGCAATACGTAGTGCCTTGTCCTTGGGCTATGCGTCTAGACAACAAATGGAACTTGAAAGTGGATGAAGAAGACATGATAAAACCACCTAACAACACGTATTACCAGTAACAACAACACAAAATGTTCAAAAGAGACATAACATCACATTCATAAACTTCTTGCAACCACAAAAAGCGATGAGATTACAGTAAGATATACAACCTTCTATTGAATGAACAATCCCATAATACATTATAATTCAAATATGATATCAATGGAGTGAAAAGGGTTTTAGAGGCCACATTTAAACCTCCTTTTTGAGTAAAGAACAACCCCATATGATAAGAAAAAACAACCATTTACATAAATATATGGCATCAATACATAAACGACAACTTTACATACACATGAGATCTATGAGAAAGAAGAAGATGGAAGCTCCAATTCGCCAAGTCTTCCTCCCTTCCCCTGCAATTACAAAGGCTTTGACCTTACGGGGGATTTTCTTCTTGAACTTTTTTTTTATAACTTTTAATTTCTAACCACCTCTAAATAAAATAGATTTAAAAAATGCTAAAAGTTTCAATAAAATAATATAAATAAAACCTAGAAGCTTCTAAAAAAGAGCACTCTATCTAAACTTTCATCATGACTTGTGAAAAGAGCCAAGGGCCCATGACTCATGCCTTCCAATATGTAAAGATTGCTTGAAAGAATGTGAAAAGCCATCTCAACTTTGAAATATTTTGAAACTTTGAAATATGCCTCAAAATATGTAGAATGTGTATTGGATAGCATGAAATGACATTCTCAATGCCATATATCAAATACACCAAAGGTGAGATATGCATCAAAATATGTAGTAACTCCACTACATAAGCAACACTCCTCCAAATATGTAGTCATTACTTCCAAATACGCAGAGATCATCCAAATATGAAAATATAACATGGACCAATGGATCTCCACCAAGCAACCATTAGTACTCCAAGTTCTTCATCTCGCTATAAATGATGAACCAAATAATGTTTGCGGAAGACATGACAAGGAAATGGTCTCAATACAATGCTCACAACCTATAATGTTGTTGATTCTTTCAAGGTACACATCTCATGGAATTGTGCCATTGAGAAAATAATGCCTCTGAAAATGCAAAATGAACAATGCATTTTAAGCAACAACACCTCTTAGAATTGAAAAATTACTCTAGGTGACGATGCAATAATCCATAATAAAGTGATTGGAAAAATTCTATCAAAATAAATTAAGTATATCTTACTCGGTCTTATGAAGTGCATTAGGATTTGGAATACCTTTTCAAAGAATTTGTGAAAAGCAATGTAACTTTATCAATTTTTCATTTTTTTTCTTTTTTCCAAAGAAACTTAGTAATATATATATAGTAAATATTGAAAATTTCAAAAAGTACACCTTAAAAGGCTGCACTACAAAGTATAAGGTTTCTTCAACTAAAAACCCAAATTACAAGGATATTTGTGTATACCTAACCTAATATTGGTCCATTCTTGATAGAGGATCACGAATGATGATAATGGAGCGAGTTAATAAGTGGACAAATTCGACCATTTTTCCATCGAAATTCTTATTCAAATCTCGAAGGAATTTTGGGAGAAGTTATAGTTCCACTTGATTGATGAGAACTTTGACCATGGAACTGTGTCATTAGATATTTTAGCCCATTTTAGGAAGACTTAGGCTATTGGAATTTCAAAAAAATGAATGGATTAGGACAGAATTTTGCCTCGCCAAAAAACAATAAACTCTTTGAAAAAATTGAGTTATCTTATGCTTCAAGAAAGGCATCTTAGAAAAGGAGGTGATGATGCATACCTAATTTAATATATAAGATGTAAGTCAGCCCTAGCTAGGTTCCGCATGAACACAAAATGATATATACTTCATGTGAATATATTTATGTGTGTGTGTGTGCATTATCATAGATCCATCTTAACTTATAATCTTTTATGCATCTAGAGATTTGCATTTCAATTATTTTGGATCTCTTTCAATGTCTAATAGATAAGAAGTTAAGATGGATTTACATTGGTTTATATCCTCTTAGGAATATTTCTAGCATTTTGGAGTACACCTAAACAACTTGGTAGCACATTTGAAATTTGCAATTTGAATGCCTCCTAATTAATTCCACCTAAACAACTTGGTAGTACATTTGAAATTTGCAATTTGAATGTCTCTTAATTAAGCACTCAGATGGGGTTCATGCAATCATAAATCCAACTAGATATCTATGCATTGAAGGAGCTTATAAAATTAGACATGAATTCTCATGGGTAAAGGGATCTATAGAAGCGGTCTATTGAAGCCTTATCCAAAGTGTTTAAAAAATAACCTTTGCATGCCAGAAAAGATACGTGATTGATCTTCTCTCGTATATGGAAGATAATTTAAAGACATCATGATTGTGGTAACAAAATCAAGAGGCCCAACATATTTCTATTCATTTTTCTTTTTTTTTCCAGCTCAATATCATCAATCAAGTGTCGAAAGTATTTCAACATTTGAACCCAATCAATTTGCTTTGTCTTTCAATTGAGCATACAGTTATGGATGAAAGGGATTCTATCACTAGTACTTCAAACCTCTTTGCAGCTCATTACTTTCACAATTGTTTTTAGAGAATGACCTAATAAAATTAAAGCATTGCAAATACTGAAAAGCTTTAAAAATTCTCATCCAATACAAAATGATTTCTTCCATCAACCATAGCTTAAACAAGGGGTTTGCAAAAAAAGATACCATTATACCCAATAATGAATATCATCAAGAGAAGTTAGGTTCACCTTCAAACTACTTGGGAACATGACA
>JZKD02S2170969.1:12798-25246 GCA_000966675.3 Picea glauca
GAGAAATAGACAGCAAGATAATATATGGTAAAAAGAGTAGTTTTTATTCAATTGCTTCAAACACTTTAATAATTTCAAAATTGATTTATTAGGGTTGTTCTAGCCTGATTGTCATAGTTGTATATCTATGGTTGCCTTATTGTCATAGGTGTATATTTATGGTTGTGCTTGTATATTGTTTAGCAAATTCATTTAACAGAAAAAAATATTTTGCAAAATATAATAAAATAGAAGTTACAATAACTCATGCCCTCTAAGATCTTGAGGGAGTTGGTTATTTGGTTAGTTGGTCGTTTGTTTATGTTTTTCTTTAGTAACATTTTTTTTTATTGTCTCTTCCTTTTTATCTCTAATGAAATCATACATAAACCATCTTATGGATGTATTGGGAGAGAGTTTGAGAAGGGGATACCCAAATGAGTTTTGGAGCATGACATGTGGTTTTCACCTTGTTGACCGATATCTTATCATGTTTATTGATAACAAGTTGCTTAAAATTGTGAAAAATAAAGTCAACATATTGTAGGTATTCTTTGGAGAGGAGGGTGGATGAAGGGGTTTATAAGTATTTGGGGTTATAAGATATAGTATGTTGTAAAAATAAGGTTTTTATTATTATTCAAAAGATGTGTTCAAGGGGAGGTGAATCAAAAATATTTTGAGAGGTATGTGTAAATCTTGAGTGGGCCTAATGGTTAACAACATGTGTTTCCTCCTAGGAGATCACATGTCCAAATCCAGAGGGGGGTAGGGTATGTACATCTATGTATACTTTAGCAGTTAAATCGTTGTGCAATCTGGGTCAACAAGGGGGTCCCATACACCAATTTGGTGTTTGGCTTCGTGTAATGTTCCTAAGACAATTTTTTTTCTTGAGGATACGATTATTTAATGGTTTACTCATTTCTTAGTTGTGTGTTTGCATAGGGTTTGTATTTATGAGATCAAAGCATGAAGAAATAGATTTGAACATATACCATAAAGAAATGACAAGATACCATCAAGAAACACCAATATGGAACCAAATAGCTCAAATATGACCTTTATTTAGATAATAGAGAGATCCTGATACAATAGATCTGCAGATCTAGAATACTGCTATAACAAAATCCAAGCTGGAATAGTAGCTTCTATAATAATATCAAAATTGAAGATAGTAGCCTCCCAAGGAAATATAATGAATTGATGAAAAGAAAAAGATTGATTTCTTTCCTTCCAAATGCCAAATCCAAACCCCCTAGTTGAGTTGCGGCTTTTGGAAAGCTGAGTATACTAAATTTTTCGGTCTCACTCCTAGAGACCTCCAAATGCTATGAACATAGATGGAATAGTAGATCGGGGCAAGAAAAACCCCCTGGTGAAGTCTCAAGTTGAATGGTTAAGATCCGATCCTCCGATAGATGAATCCCCAAACTAAGTTGCGTCCTCCTGGATGGTTGAAGAGGCTCAATATTACAACCTCTCTCCTAGAGACATCCAAATGCTACCGAAATAACTGGAACTATAGATTGGGGAAGGATAAAGCCCCTAGAAAAGTCTCAAGTTGAATGATGAAGATTTGAACCTCCAAATCGCTTAATCCTTAATATGCAGTGCACCCTCCTTCTCTACAAATCATGCCAAGCTATAATAAATCAGATGAAAACTAAACCCCCACCAAAACATACTAGAAATAATGGTCTAGGCCATACTGAGAAAACCCAGAAGTCTTTATGCCAAAAATCCTTCTCCTCTTCCCAAATCAAACTCTTCTTCTTTAGATGGTGTGCCCTCCTGCTGGAAACCCCCTTAGCCTGTGCACTGTTTCTTCCTTAGATGATAGATATAACCTTTACCTGTTGTAGAATGGAGTGGGAGGATTATTGCACATCTGAGACCAAGCTTGGATCAAGAGAGGTGGGATCTTTCACCACCGACTTGATCTCTGGGGTTTGTAATCTCAAAACCCTAAAAAATCCTTTGTGCTCAAGAGCCCAAATGAAAATTGTATTAATAATCCAGAATGAGAGAGATATGCACCCTTCCTTTCTTTTATACCCTTGATCTATTTCTCTGTTGAGTTAGTTAACCCATGAGGTTAACTCCTAGATTTTCCACACATGTTCTTTTCTTTTCTTCATTTTCCCTTTTCTCCCAAAGTCAACTTAAAATTATAACATCATGCTTAGGTAATTTCTTTGGGGTGTCTTGGTCCCCATAATGCATGAGGCTATAATCTAGTGGGGACAAATAGACTACTAAGTCTCTCACAACTTATTCATCAAGAGGTGGGGGACATTACAGTTTCCCCTACTAGAAATTTCTTGCCCACAAGCAATTATGATCATGTCTCTTGAAGAACCTGTTCACTTTCCCAAGTAGCATCCTCAATGGGTAAGTTATTCCACCTAATCAAGTATTCCTCGATGCTGCTCTTCCTTAGATTTGTATCTCTTACTTCTAGTACTTCTTCCTGAACCAGTATCAATTTCCCCTCCTCATCCAAATGGGGTAGTACTTCTATGGGAGTGACGTTCTTCTTGATGGATCATTTTAGGAAAGATACGTGAAAGATATTGTGTATTTTTTTGCCCTGGGGTAGATCTATCTCATATGCCATGACCCCTACCTTCATGTTTACCCTGTATGGTCTAAAGAAAAGGGGTTGAATCTTATTTGCGCCACTTCTCTTAATAGAGGAATGCATATATGGTTGGAGACTCAAATAAACCAAGTCACCAACCTCAAATGTGTGCTCCAATCTGTGCTTATCTGCTTGTACCTTCTGCTGATTTTGGGCCCTTTGCAAGTGGTCTTTAACCTCTATGAGTATATCCTGGCTCTGTTGAATCCAATCCTATACCAAAGGAGCCCTACTGTCACCAAAGACAATCTCCACAAATGTGATGGGATCATAGTTGTATAAGTCCCTGAAAGGTGACATATCGATAGACATGTGATTGATTGTGTTGTAGCAATATTCTCCGAAATGAAGCCACTTAACGCATGCCTTCTGTTGTCCTCAGACATAGTTTTGAAGGTAGCCTTCAACCCATTTGTTGACTATCTCTATTTGACCATCAGTTTGAGGATCGTAGCTAGTGTTAGGGGTAGAGGTCGTACCTACCAACCTGAATAGCTCCTGCCAAAAGGTGATCACGAACCTGGTTCCTAATGTGCTAAGCCACTGGCTTCCTAGAATGATATTAGTGTCTGGTAGGTCCATCACATAAAATTCATGTGCGAAGTCATCCCTACCCAAGGTAAGCTTCATCCCTCGAATGTACCTATCACAAGGCATTGTGCGCCAACATGCTACCTCCACACAAAATCCCTCAAATTCCACTATAGGTATATGCCTTCTTTTCAGTAAGGATGAATCTCTGAATTTGTGTAAATCTCCCCCATCAATGAGTATTGAAACCTTTTGTGCCTAAAGCACTCCTCTCATTATGAAGGTATTGAATTTAGGCACACCACTAATGGATTCTATTGTAACCTTCTTGTATGTTGTAAGGACGGAACCTGTTTCTTCCTCTTCTTCATTTTCTATAGGATCCACTCTAGGTGGATTTGCTTCTATACTCTAGATAAGGCCGAAATATTCCTCCTCCTCATCATCATCATAAATTACCTCGATATAATGGGACTTTCCCTTACGCAGACATCTATTCCCTGACTCCCAATGTTATTTACAATTTCTTCCTTGTTAATTATCTCCTAGTAGCCTCATCCATTCTTCCCTTTCCTTTGGCAACCCCTCTTTGGTCTCACCCCCTCTGGTTTATGGGCGGCCCAGGGGAAAACTTGGTTTTTGTTGCAGAACTCATCAAGTCTCTGGTCCTACATAAGGCCTCATGTAAGTTGGTATGCTCGAAAGTATTGACCCAACCCTTTAGGGGTTCCACCAATCCCTCTGTAAAGAGAATCATTAGTCTCACTTGAGACACATATGGTATCATAGCTTCTATCCCATGAAATTCCTCTGTATAGACCTTTGGTGACCTTGTTTGTCTCAGTTGTGTAAGCTCCCTGAAATGTATCTCTAGATCTCCCTGATCAAACCTGTCCATAAGTCTCTGAGTGAACTCTGTGTAAGTAGTGATGTGGTTATGACCCAAGGTGGTCAAACTTGGGTACCAACAATCATGAAATCTGATTTCCAAGTACATGATGGAAAACTTGATGGAATCCATATCCCTCATGGGGTTGAGATGCAAGTAGGTATCTAGCTATTGTACCCAAGTTTGCGCAGGAGCCCTAGGAGATCCATCAAATTATGGAATCTCCATTTTACCTGACCTGCGCTCCAACTCATTATAGTTCCTGTGATAGTTTTTGGATTGGCCTATGAATTTGATGCCACAATATTTGTTTAATGTCACCTGTCTCCCGAATCCTGCACTCAAGGCCTCATATTCCCTAGCATATTCCTCAAAGTGGTCTTCCACTTCATTAAAGTGTCTACCCTATGGTTGACCATCCAAAAAATTAGGCATATAGGGTCTGAGAGTAATTCTACCATGCAACGTCTCCCTAGAGGATGCTCCTCCAAAACTTTGTCGCTCTGCATGATAATGCATATCCTTCTCCTGATGCAGTATAGTTATCCAATGAGAACCATTGGCTTCCTTTTTTTCATAAATATGTTGTCCTTTCCCCCCATGTGTCATATGTAGAAGGAGTTGCACAATATTCTCCTGGTTAGATTTATTTCTTTCCAAGGTATCCATCATTACAAACTGTCCCCTACACATTGTTTCCTGGTTCTCCTATATATGGTTCTCATGTGCACTTTTTGCATGATTTATGGAGTTTTGCAACTCCTTTGCAATAACTGCTAAAACTTGTGGCTCAGTGTCCTCACCTGAACCTTCCATCTCTGCCTCTAGTTCACCCGCATGGTTTCTGCATCTTCCCATATAGATACCACTGAACTTATGCATGCGCTAATCCCCACTGGCTGGGACAATAAACACTCTGATACCACTACAATATTCCCAAGACAAAACAAATTTCTTGACGATAAGATTATTTAACTATTTATTGGTTTCTTAGTTGTGTGTTTGCAAGTTTACATCTTGAAGTTGTGCATTAGGGTTTGTATTTATGAGATCAAAGCATGAATACATAGATCTGAACATAGACCATAAAGAAATGGAAAGATACAATCAAAAAACACCAATATGGAATGAAATAGGTCATATTTGACCTTTATTTAGGTAATAGAGAGATATTATACAATAGATCTGGAGATCTACAAGAATACTATAACAATATCCAAGATGGAATAGTAGATGCTACAATAATATCAAAATTGAATATAGTATTCTCCCAAGGGAATATATTGAACTGATGAAAAGAACAAGATTGATTTATTTCCTTCCAAGTGTCAGATCCAAAGTCCCTAACTTAATTGCGCCCTTCCAGATAGATGAATATACTTAATATTCCAGACTCACTACTAGAGACCTCCAAACGCTACAAAAATAGATAGAATAGTAGACCAGGGCAGGACAGACCCCCTGGTGAATTCTCAATATGAATGGTGAAGATCTGATCCCCCGATAAATGAATCCTCAAACTGAGTTGTGCCCTCCTAGATGGTCAAACAAACCTAATATTTTGGCCTCCCTCCTAGAGACCTCCAAATGATACCAAAATAACTGAAACTATACATCGGGGCAGGATAAACCCCCTGGAAATTTCTCAAGATGAATGATGAATATCTGAACCTCCAAGTGCACCCTCCTTCTCTACAACTCATTCCAAGATCTAATAAATTATATTAAAACTAAACCCCCACCAAAATATACTAGAAATAATGGTCTAGGCCATACAGAGAAAACCCATAAGTCTTTATTCCCAAAATCATTCTTCTCTTCCCGGATTGAACTCTTATTCTTCATATGGTTCACCCTCCTACTGGAAACCCCCTTACCCTACACAATGTTTCTTCCTTAGATGATATATGGAACCTATACCTATTTTAGAATGGCGTGGGAGGAGTATTGCACCCCTCGGACCAATCTTGGATCAAGAGAGGTGGGATCTTTCACCACCGAGTTGATCTCTAGGGTTTGCAATCTCAAAACCCTAAAAAATACTTTGTGCTCAAGAGCCCAAATGAAAATTGTAATAATAATCTAGAATGATAAAGAGGTGCACCATTCCTTTATTTTATACCCCTGATCTATTTCTAACTCCTAGTTTTTCCACACATGTTCTTTTCTTTTGTTCATTTTACCTTTTCTCCCAAAGTCAACTTAAAATTATAACATTGTGCTTAGGTAATTTCTTTGGGGTGTATTGATCCCCATAATGCATGAGACTATAGTCTAGTGGTGATAAATAGAGTACTAAGTCTCTCCATCAAGACGTGGGGGACATTACACTTTGTTGTGACCTTAAAATTAGATTATTATTATTATAATTATCAATATCTAGTAAGATTAGGTGTACTCTTTAATATCCCATGAATGTACATGTTATGTCACCGGTTCATTGACTGACAACCTTGTAGGATGTGATTCTTATGCAAAACAAATATGTATAGCATAAAATGTCATGGGTTCATTGACTCACGACCTTGTTCATTAACTTCATGCCTTGAGAATGAGATAGAATAATGAGTGAGAAACGTCTTCAAGGGGGCAACTTCATTTTAAAACATAAAAAAAGTACAAGATGAGATAATATATAAAACTAGGTCTCATTGGTATAGTTAGGAGACAAAGAGTAATAGTACAATTAAAAGGTATATGTGAGTGTTGAAATCCATAGCCAACCAATAAGGAAAACACTAATATAATACTAGAAATGTAATAACTCAATATATAGGGCTTAACAAGGCTCTCCCATTCAAAAAAATGTTTTACTCAACACTTCATTAGTTGTGGATGTGTCTATATGAAAAAATTATCTTCCCACATCACCTCTTCTACTAGAAGAACCTTCCACTTAGCGAGGTACTTAGTAGTTTTTTGATTTTGTAGTTTCTTGATCCATATTTCTTGTGTTTTTTCCATAACGTTATGATTTTCTCTTCTTCATTGATATCTAGTAAAACAGTGAGAAACCGGATCTTGTCCATGATTCCCTTGATTAAGTAAGAAACATGGAAGACTATATGTACACATGAATATGAACAACACTCCAATTCATAAGACATACTTCAAATCCTCTACTCCACCTTATAGTGACCATAGTACTTGGGTGATAATTTATTGTAATTATTATTTTTATTGAGGGTCATCTATTTGCATGTTGTCCTTAAATAGTTTGAGAACCACTTCTTGGTGCTCTATGTATTCATCCACTACTTGAACCTTTGATTTTCCTCTCAAGGGATATGTGATGGATGGAGGATGGTAAACATAAACTACTTAAATGGGGACATTTTATATGAAGTATGGAAGTACATGTTGTACCACCATTCAACAAAGGGTAATGGATTGACACATTATTTTCTTTTATTATATGCAAAGAAAAAAAGAATCCTCTAAACAATTATTTAGAATCACATTTTCCCCATCGGATTGAGGATGATAAGAGGAATTGTGAGACAATTGAGTACCCAAACAAACAAACATTTGAGTTTAAAGATTACCAATGAAAATTGCATCTCTATCACTTAATTAATCTTTGGGATTCCATGTAACTTCTAAACTATTTCCATGAATGTTGTAGTTATTGTACTTTCTTTTGAAAGAATGAGAAAGAAAAAAGAGGTAAAATTTGTGAGTTGATCCACCACTACCATGATGACATTATTTTATTTGTAATTTGGTAGAAATATAATAAAAATGCATTGATAAATCCTCCCAACATTGACTCAGTATGGATAATTCTTTTAAAATATGTCTTTATTGTCTATCTCTTATACTATTGGAAAACCAAATATTCAACCCTGAAATTTTGAACATCAATTTTTATACTTTCCTAGAAAAACTCCTTGATCCCGTGGTAATTTTTAGGAACAATAAACATTCTCCTATAAGATAAGTCCTACAATAAACAATAAACATTCTCCGTGGTAATTAATTTCCTCTTTACATTTTATATCCACCGATTTTATTTAATTTCTTACATCTTCATTTTACCCAAAAATTTATGAAGACTTTCTTATTTATGATTTTTATTATTTTATTTTTACATAGATATTTTCTTAAGGGTAGGCATAGTTTTACCCCTAGCGAAATTTTTAGACTTAGAATTTAGATTCTGCACTAGGCGACATTTAATTAGCAAAGTTGTTTTTTTTTTTTTTTTTTTTTCTTAGCGCGTTAATTGTCTTAGGTCCATCTAGGTTCATACCTCCATCATTATCAACGCGACATGCCCTTCAGGATGCACTAGGTACTCCAAGGGTGCCACTCACCTCTTTTGTTTCTTTTGTGCAATAGGCCCTTCAGGACGCACCATGTGCTCCAAGGGTGCCACTCGCCTCTTGTGTTTCTTTTGCGCGACATGCCCTTTAGGATGCACCATGTGCTCCAAGGGTGCGACTCGCCTCTTGACTGATTGGTAGATATCAATAATCCCTGGAGTCGACACTCTGCCAGGTGAACTTGTGGGAGACTATGGGCTTCTTAGGAATAAGGCCCCCACCTTATTGTGCGCCGCTTAGAATCATCGCAAGCGACTGTCACAGTATGTCCTCACGGCATTGTGGGTCCTCTCAAACTAGGTAATCGTTAACCTACAGATTGAGCCGTGGCGGGAGTGCTAGTAGGCTATGGTAGGGTTTTTGTCCACACCTCTCCCTCAACCTCTCTGGTAGTCATGTGTGGCCCCTTTACTCCATATGTGAGTCTGGTCGACAAGCTATCATCAGCCTACATTATCAACAATCATGTCAGAACATGTCCACATCATATCATCTAATCAAAGGTAATAATATCACAGTAAATCAATCAAACCCCAATAGCACACTCCCTGACTCGAGTCAAAGTCTAAGGGGTTCCATCGATGCCTCTGCATCCTCCAGGTCCAAACCTTGCACACTCAGTAAAATCGAGTCAATAGCACTTGTCTATGTCAGTGTAGTAAAACAACATGTCATCCACCCATGACGCATCATAATCAAAGACAATGTTTTAATATCATAATAATTTGGATCACTTGTGAGCAAGTGTCCTCAAAGAATAAGTTCCCTCAGTGCGCCAGAGCAGGATGTTACATGGACCTAGTGACTTAAACAACTATATTGTGGGTGAGTGGCCTGACATGATGTATAATGTTTCCAATACTCCTAATGAAAAAGTGAAAGGAGTGAAGGGAAAGGGTCTACATTTAGCTACCATTGCTAGAGATTTAGCACCCAAACCGTTCCAAGAAGAGATAAGGTGGAGGATCTGAGAGAAGGATTGGGTCACATATCAATCAAGGGGTATGATTAATGTCCAAATGGGATATGGGATTCATGAATAGGTTATTTATGAACAAATAATTAGTATTAAGGTCTAGCCAATGTCAAGGGAGATAAATAATGGCATTTTGTCCTAAATGAAGAGTCTCAAGTCGAGGACCAAAAAGAAAAACCATGAAAATTCCCAATTTATGTCATTGAAATCATCCTTGAACCATGACACATGACCTTCATAGGGTATATTTGGCCTACTAGATGAATATGGGTGCCATGATTAAACCACAACAAAGGCCCTAAAAAAGAACATGTCCTGATTCCACACATCGCATAAGATCATGCTTAGGGTTTTGTAGAACTTAAGTGGGATATGAGGAAAACCACATGATCTCTCACTTCAATGTCTTCACTGAGGATGATGAAGAATATAATTAGCTTTTATGTGAATCCAACTAGAGTGCCAATAATATAATGACTTTGAAACAATGTTGGTCAAATTCCAAACATCCTTGAAAGGTTGGGTTTTGAANCTCCAAGGGTGCGACTCGCCTCTTGACTGATTGGTAGATATCAATAATCCCTGGAGTCGACACTCTGCCAGGTGAACTTGTGGGAGACTATGGGCTTCTTAGGAATAAGGCCCCCGCCTTATTGTGCGCCCCTTAGAATCATCGCAAGCGACTGTCACAGTATGTCCTCACGGCATTGTGGGTCCTCTCAAACTAGGTAATCGTTAACCTACAGATCTAGCCATGGCGGGAGTGCTAGTAGGCTATGGTAGGGTTTTTTTCCACACCTCTCCCTCAACCTCTCTGGTAGTCATGTGTGGCACCTTTACTCCATATGTGAGTCTGGTTGACAAGCTATCATTAGCCTACATTATCAAAAATCATGTCAGAACATGTCCACATCATATCATCTAATCAAAGGTACTAATATCACAGTAAATCAATCAAACCCCAATAGCACACTCCTTGACTCGAGTCAAAGTCCAAGGGGTTCCATCGATGCCTCTGCATCCTCCAGTTCCAAACCTTGCACACTCAGTAAAACCGAGTCAATAGCACCTGTCTATGTCAGTGTAGTAAAACAACATGTCATCCACCCATGACGCATCATAATCAAAGACAATGTTTTAATATCATAATAATTCGGATCACTTGTGAGCAAGTGTCCTCAAAGAATAAGTTCCCTTAGTGCGCCATAGCAGGATGTTACATGGACCTAGTGACTTAAACAACTATATTGTGGGTGAGTGGCCTGACATGATGTATAATGTTTCCAATACTCCTAATGAAAAAGCGAAAGGAGTGAAGGGAAAGGGTCTACATTTAGCTACCATTGCTAGAGATTTAGCACCCAAACCATTCCAAGAAGAGATAAGGTGGAGGATCTGAGAGAAGGATTGGGTCACATATCAATCAAGGGGTATGATTAATGTCCAAATGGGATATGGGATTCATGAATAGGTTATTTATGAACAAATAATTAGTATTAAGGTCTAACCAATGTCAAGGGAGATAAATAATGGCATTTTGTCCTAAATGAAGAGTCTCAAGTCAAGGACCAAAAAGAAAAACCATGAAAATTCTCAATTTATGTCATTGAAATCATCCTTGAACCATGACACATGACCTTCATAGGGTATATTTGGCCTACTAGATTAATATGGGTGCCATGATTAAACCACAACAAAGGCCCTAAAAAAGAACATGTCCTGATTCCACACATCGCATAAGATCATGCTTAGGGTTTTGTAGAACTTAAGTGGGATATGAGGAAAACCACATGATCTCTCACTTCAATGTCTTCACTGAGGATGATGAAGAATATAATTAGCTTTTATGTGAATCCAACTAGAGTGCCAATAATATAATGACTTTGAAACAATGTTGGTCAAATTCCAAACATCCTTGAAAGGTTGGGTTTTGAAATGGTACATGAAGTATGTGCATAATACCCCTTTATGTATTCTCAGAACCTTTAACAAATTGTAACAAGCCTTCATCACAAAATTCAAAAATACTAAGACTAAACAACAAAACTGCATTGAAATTTTGGACCCGTTGACTTCTCTACACATTTGGGCCCATTTGCAAAACTTGGTACCTACATGAGTTATGCTTTCAAACATGAACAACCGTTGAAAATGTGGAATTATGGGAATGTGACGAAGAACCTTTCAAGCCACCCTTTTTGTTACTTGATCGGTTCAATATCTACTGGTAGGACATAAGTCTAGTAAGTCTAGAAACAAAACAGGTGGGTGTACTGTGAGTCGAATTTGAGTCCAGAAACCCTCCCATATTCTTAAGGTATGTGAATAGTCTATCCATGTCAAATTTCAGTGCATACAGAAACAATTTGAAAAAAAATCAACGTTGGTCCCATTCGCAGGTCAATGTTTTCCATGTCTAGGTCACTGTTGAGGGACCCCCAATGGCACCCACATGAGGAATCGTAATGAAAAAAAGTGCAATAAGGCTCCAAGAAAGGTGTTTGTCCTCAATAATAAGAATAAACATAAGTGCAAGCAACATCCAATATAAGTGGGCATCCTCCTTCATGATCCAGGACATAAAAACATGAAACCCCTAGGCCATCCAAAGATCAACTTGTAAACCTACCTTTGTGATGACAATCACAGGAGTAGTGAAAAAATACTACTGTAGGCCTCATGCAAAATGAGGGGTAACACTAGCAACACAAATTGGATAATTTTGAACATAATCACAATTTCATTCCTCTTGCCAATGCCAATTTCTAGTAGGTTTGATTCCTAGCATGCAACCCAAATGGATGAACCATCAATAAATTGGCTTCATTAACTAGATTATTGACTTCATTTTTTTATTATTGAATTCATTGACTAGATTATTGACTTCGTTGTTTAATTATTGAATTACCAAGTCGATTTGATGTCGCAGAAGCTTGAATATGTGCCTGTATGCATCAACATTTGACATGGTTAGAATAGACACATGCCTTGACGGTATGGGAGGTTTTCAAGTCTCAAGGATGTATTATGTCCCCACATAATCTTTGAGATCGTTCACATTTGCATAAACATTCATCATGGTCCACCTCTCATTGTCATCATTC